>VMBQ01000345.1:47635-122924 GCA_007657795.1 Dreissena rostriformis | reverse complement strand
GATATATAAATGTGTCAACAATCAGACTCCAGAATATTTAAATAATATTATAACTTTTTCTCAAAATCACAAATATAACTTAAGGTCTGCCACCCATAACGATATTGTTAATACCAAAGCGAATACAGGTTATAAGAAACGAGCTTTTTCATACCATAGCATGGATATTTGGAACAGTATACCAATTGAAATAAGAATGGCATGCTCTATCTCTGCTTTTAAAAGGCAATATAAAACACATTTATTTTCTAATCAATGATATGTCATGTTATTTTCTAATCAATGATATTTCATGTGTGTCTGTCTAAAAGGCAAAATGTGTGTTATGTGTGGGTGTTAGCAAATATTGTTTGAATGTTTTACTTGTTATAGACCTATATGTGTTTGTTATTTTAAGAAGGCCACATTGTAAAAAAGTATTGATTCATCTGCATAATATGTATAATGTGTCATTGTCTTTATGTGTAACCTTCTGTAAATAAAGCTTTTATTATTATTAATTATTATTATTATCTTACGCAAGACAAACACGTCACGTTCTCTTACGATCTGTTAAGATGACAAGAATATATGAAGGCAATTGGGCTGTATCTTTATCATTCGGGTCATGTATTTGCTTTCATTGCGAGGAAAAATCGTGAACGATATCGCAGCCACAGTCGTATCATTTCGTAAAGGAGTGCATTGATTCTTCATAAATGTTCGTGAACGAAGGGCAACGTATCAATTCGTAAAAGAACGTACTATGACAATCATCGCATAGACGAACGCCGTCACGTCAATGCGGCGATAAGCATATGTGGCGTTGAAGAGTTTAAAGAAACGTAACGGTATTATTACGTACAGACGTGCATCATATACAATCTTAGCCTGAAATATAGGGAAACTACCGATAAGTCACGTGTCGCCAATCGTGGCGCTCGTGTCGGATCGCACACATGACAGTGGGAACGTTGCATACCGCCCTATGATTGTTAACCGGTTTGCTATACATTACCAAAGGAAGGTCAATGAATTGCACTGACTCTCATGCTTAATCTACTTTTAGTTCCAATCTCGAAACTATTTACTTCAATAAGACAAGGTCGACGAGTGTGTTGAATGCGATACAAGAATTCCTTTCGACACCCTCGCGCCGTGACTTTTGCATGCTTTATGGCGCCTCCACAAATTAAAAAAGTCATTAACTTAATCTCAGCGTTTGATCTCGTTAAATGTTCGATCTCTTAACCCCACTTACTCTGTTTAGATTCCCTGAAATGGAATTCCCTGGAATCAAATCCGCGTTGCCTACACACAAAACCGCACAATACAGTATACATTAATTAATCAATTAATTACCTAACTTTGAAGCAAACGATATAGTAAGTGCCCACCGTTCCTAGCAAAATGGAGTCGGAATTGAGTCCCCCGCCCTAATTGCCAATTGTACAATTTCTCAGGCACTTAGAAGCACTTTCTCGATATTGGTTTAGAGTCATGAGTATTTTTTTCATTTCACGAGAAACCGATTATCTATCTAATTTAAATTAATCTTATACGGGTGACTAATAAGGCTCCATAATAATTAAACAAATGGCTGATATTTTATAATAGATGAAGTGAAATGAGGAAGAATAATAATATGTTTGCATACACAAATCATGAGCATGTCTCTGTAAAATGCGAGGGAAATGTTGATGGGTGATATAAATGGGTAATGATGATAATGATTGTTATTGCGTTGTAGGCAGTGGTGCTTCTGATGATGACGGTATGTTTAATAGGACGACAAAGGCGATGTTAGTGTTGACGATGGCTGTGGTGGTGCTTGTTGTGGGAATACTAGACCATTAATAAGTATGTATATTGTTTAAAAGGATGGTAAAACAGATTTGGGACGCGCGCAGAAAAGGTTTGTGTTGAATTATGACTGATACGATTACCTTTAAATGCCCACTCTTTTACCTCGCCGCAAAAATTCGAGTACTCATGTGCAACACGTATAATTGCGGGCGTAACAGCTGACTAATATATTCATTGAATATGTTTGTCACGACCAAGGTAACACTACAAGAGTGCATTATGGCGAACACACGCAGACAAGATAAAGGCGTAACTCAGGTACTGGCATCGCAAAAGCTGTTCCCGTAACTCGCCCGGGAACCTCGTGCATCTCGTTCGGTTGATGTTATTCCTGGAAACGTGACGTCCATACGTATAGAACGTGCTGACAAAAAATGCCATCTCCCCCGCATCCATGTCGTACAATACCTATAAACCCGCATTATCACTTGTTTGTTTTGCGTTTGTTTAATGCCGAATTTATTGCCTTCCCCCGCGCGCGGATTGTTGTTGGTAACGTGCTTTTTATAAGCACGCATTGTTTTGTGCGTTTTGTAGTAAAGGAGAGTTTCCAGTGCAGAACTAGCCTTGATTTGAGCATTTTGAAAACATTTTGACCGCGCTCTGAGAAAAGGGGGTTTATTGCATGTGCGTAAAGTGCCGTCCCTGATTAGCCTGTGCAGTCCGCACAGGCTAATCAGGGACGAAACTTTCCGCCTAAAATGGATTTTCGTCAAGANATATATATGTTATTTCTTGAAGTCAGTCATGTCACTCTTGATAAAAGTGGTATTTTTAGATTAAAAACAAAATCGACACGATCAATTGCACTAAGTTTTTCATCGGGTCATCGTATCCAATCGTATTGTATCGTAACAAAGCGCGACAATTTTTACTTGTTTGTAATTCCACATCATGTGATAACAGTGGATCTTACGCAAGAAAAAATCGTCACGTTCTCTTACGATCTATTAGGATGACAAGAATAAATGAAGGCAATTGGGATGCATCTTTAGTATTCGGGTAATGTATTGGCTCTCATCGTGAAGAAAAATCGTGAACGATATCGCAGCCACAGTCGCATCTTTGCGTAACGGAGTGCATTGATTCTTGATAAACGTTCGTGAACGAAGAGCAACGTATCAACTCGTTCAAGCACGTACGGTGACAATCATCGCATAGACGAACGCCGTCACTTCTATGCGGCGATAAGCTTGTGTGGCGTTACAGAGTTTAAAGAAACGTAACGGTATTATTACGTACGGACGTGCATCATATATTATCTTAGCCTGAAATATTGGGAAACTACCGATAAGTCACGTGTCGCCAATCGTGGTGCTCGTGTTGGATCGCACGTATGACAGTGGGAACGTTGCATACCGCCCTATGATTGTTAACCGGTTTGCTATATATTGCCAGTGGAAGGTCAATGAATAGCACTGACTCTCATGCTTAATCTACGTTTAGTACTAACAACAAACCCGAAAACTATTTCAATACGACAAGGTCGACGCGTGTGTTGCATGCGATACAAGAATTCCTTTCGACACCCTCGCGCCGTGACTTTTGCATGCTTTATGGCGCCTCCTCGAATTAAACAAGTCATTAACTTAATCTCAGCGTTTGATCTCGTTAAATGTTCGATCTTTTTAACCCCACTTACTCTGTGAAGATTCCCTAAATAGAATTTCCTGGAATCAAATCTGCGTTGCATACACGCAAAACCACACATTACAATATACATTAATTAATCAATTAATTACCGAACTTTGAAGAAAACGTTATATTAAGTGCTTACCGTTCCTAGCAAAATGGAGTCGGAATTGAGTCCCCCGCCCTAATTGTCAATTGTACAATTTCTCAGGCACTTAAAAGCACTTTCTCGATATTGGTTTAGAGTCATGAGTATTTATGCATTTCCTGAGAAGCCGATTATCTATCTAATTGAAATTGATTTTATAAGGGTGACTAATAGGGCTCCATAATAATTAAACAAATGGCTGCTATTTTATAATAGATGAAGTGTAGTGAGGAAGAATATTAATAGGTTTGCATCAAGAAATCATGATGAGTGTTAATGCATAGTAGGCAGTGGTGCTTCTGATGATGACTGCATGTTGAGAAGGACGACAAAGGCGATGATGGTGTTGACGATGGCTGTGGTGGTGCTTGACAGTCTTGTTGTGTGAATACTAGACGATTACTAAGCATGTATATTGTTTATAAGGATGATGAAACATATTTTGGACGCACAAATAAAAGGATTGTATTTAAGTATGACTCGTACAATTTTTTACCGTTAATGCTCACTCTTTTACCTCGCCGCAAAAATTCGAGTACTCATGTGAAACACGTATAATTGCGGGCTAACAGCTGAATAGTATATATACTAAATATGTTTGTCACGACCAGGGTAACACTACAAGAGTGCATTATGGCGAACACATGAAGGCGTGATATAGGAGAAACTCAAGTACTAGCATCTCAGCCAGCTGTTCCCGTAACTCGCCCGGAAACCTAATGCACCTCGTGTGGTAGATGTTATTCCTGGAAACGTGACGTCCATAGGTATAGAACGCACTGACAAAAAACGCCATCTCCCCCGCATCTATGTCGCACAATACATATAAATCCGCATTATCACTTGTTTTGCGTTTGTTTAAAGCCGCAAGTTTATTGCCTGACCCCGCGCGCGGATTGTTGTTGGTAACGTACTTTTTATAAGCACGCATTGTTTTGTGCGTTTTGTAGTAAAGGAGAGTTTCTAGTGCAGAACTAGCCTTGATTTGAGCGTTTTGAAAACATTTTGGCCGCGCTGTGAGAAAAGGGGGTTTAATGCATGTGCGTAAAGTGCCGTCCCAGATTAGCATGTGGAGTCCGCACAGGCTTATCAGGGACGAAACTTTCCGCCTAAAATGGATTTTCGTCAAGAAGCGTCTTCCTTTAAACGAAAAATTCAATATAAGCGGAAAGTGTCGTACCTGATAAGCCTGGGCGGACTGCACTGGCTTATCTGGGACGACACTTTACGCACATGCATTAAACCCAATTTTCACATTTAGGGTGCAATATAATTCCAATAGCTGCACGATGAAAAATCAAGCTTTGGTTGTTAGAAAGGTAAGTTTCTACTCAACAGTTGAGATCAGTTTACCGATCGACGTGTCTTATGGTATACGGCCTATTATATCAAACACATCCTTCTGTTTCTGTATAGTATACACATTGTCACTCGTCCCAATATCCTTGGAAATGCCGCTATCGCCTCATAAATTTGTTGGGGAAGTTTTTTATTTTTTTCCGATTTTGGTGCGTCAGTCTACATTTTTGGTATGGAAACTGTTTCCTTAAATTGACTCTCATCCTGCTATACTACATTTTGTTTTAATTTGAGTGTTTTGACAGCACCTTGCTGGCCGAAGAAAGCTACAGGGAAGATACCGCATGATTGTTGTTAAGCTCACAAAACATATCACAAGAGGGCCGTAGGACATAAGGCGATCACCTGAGACCTTAATGGTTTTGATTATTCTGAGCGTGTAATGGCCATAAGGTTTCACAATAGACTTATAAGGAAAACTGCCCCAACACCTCGCAGCCATGCTTTTTTCCAACACACCACGATATTATTAATACAAAAGTTCTGACAAAAGTTCATTAAAACTGATTAATAAATGTTGATTCTAGATTGATAACACGCTTTTTCTTTATTTTAACTAGTCACTCAGTTTTTGAACCAACGTGACCCAGTTTCATGACGATTGTGCAATAAATAAGGCTTCTAGAGTGTTCACAGTCTTTTTCCGTTATTTTGACATAGTGACCTTGTTTTTGTCCCCATGTGTTCAAGTTTAAAAATCGGCCTATATAACATTGGGAAAATGTTCTGACAAAGTTTCATGAACATTGGGAAATAAATGCGGCCTGTAGAATGTATACAAAGCAAATGTTGACGACTGACGACGCACGACGAACGACCGACAAATGCAAGCACAACAGCTCACCATTAGCATGTTGTACTCAGATGAGCTAAAATATGCATGTTTTGTTTATCTGTAAAACAACATCTCATATGATTATACGAATTTCCAGCTGTTCAATTACCATATTTAACAAAATGTTTCCAGCCCAAACCGTGCTGTCCCTTAAAATAAGCTTTATGATAAATGTATAGACCGGATGCACCAAATAAACCTGATGAGCGTTCGACGACCTGTAGCCTTTAAGTGTTAGGTCATAACAATAATAAATAATGTAATAAATGCTACTTCTACATCTAGTTTGCACTAATGCCTCGAAGTAACGCTGGTGTGATATGTACATCTTTATTGTACTGCTCAAGCGTAAAGGTCAAACATTTAATTTGTTAACAGAGGAATTTTAACGTCTTGATTATGGATGTGTTGACATTTAGTTATAGTGACAAATAAACGTAAATCAAATTGAATAGAATGACATTCTATGACTTTCAAATTATAAAATATCAGTACAATATACGCCAACGTTATGTTCTACGATTATTAAAATGATAAATACTAGGTTGCAATTTAAGGTCTATGAAAAGACAACGTAAAAAGCTTAGCTTACAACCCACAAGCTAAATACATGTGCCGATTTCTACGGTGGAACTCTTGGTGCTACATTTTGTTGGCTGCCATCTTACAGTAAAACAATCAATCGATTTCAACGTATTATACATTCAGTGGCAATCCTTTTGCTTTGTAATTCATAAATAAAAATGCTATGTAACATCTGATTATCAAACATCATTACACCTTGTTTAAAATATTATTTGAACAGACCAGGTATATTGAACACTGTAGTAGCTTAAGTTATGCTTGGTTATTTCGCTTGTTGAACTCGCAATGGTCATGATATGAGTGTGTACACCCACATTTTTAAATCTCTGAATGCCCTGTCACACTTCAGCTAATAAGCCATTGCAAGCAGTGTGATAGGGCCTTAGAAGAATGCTGGTCAAATACAAATTATTGTTCAATAAATAAGCGAAGCCAAATCATGCAACACAATGTCATATCTCTCCGTAAAACGAACATTTTAACAGATTTCAGGTTGAAACGGCTTTCCGCCGGATTGCAAATTTGCTGTCTGCCCATATCCAGTGCGCCGCGAAGTGCGCATGTAATTTCGTTTCATTTTGTATTTTTGATAGCACGCTTTATCCTTATTTGTTATGTCTTCCCCAAAAAAGCAAACAAACACATACATCGATCAACGCCAGTGAAAAGGGGTTACAACATTATACGTTTGTCAAATGTTGATTGATCAAGTAATTTATCAGCATCTCACCATAAATGGTCGGGTCACACGTTGTTTCCCGGTGTGTTTGCGTGAATCACCCAACAAAAATGTTCCCAGAGGTGAACAACAAACAATCAAGTTTGCTTTCATCTGACCCGAGTTACCTGTAAACATGGTGGGTATTTTAGCAAAGTAGCAACACGATAAAAATGCTGTTGATAGGTCGCGACCAACAAGTCGCGGTCAGCAATCAAATGTTTTCGAGTAATTTCAGGATGCCGAAAACAAAAAAAAATTGGAGCGTAAGACAGATGCAGTAGTTCCTGTCAGACATTGCAGTCGTATAAATTAAGCCTCGCTCTGTGAAAAGGGGGTTTAATGCATGTGGGTAATCCGATAAGCAAAGATCTGGCATTAACCACATTTCTATGGTAACCGCAGCTAATTAAACCTTACAAAGTAAGCTTTGTCCTATAATGTTTAATAAACCATATCAAATATCAATATGTTTTCATTTTGTCTATTGCATGACATTAAACAAATTATGTTGTACATTGTATTTATAAAAAATGGGGTTTGTCCGCTTTATTACAAACTGCCCGTGTGTAGTAGGCCATCGATTCGTTGAAGTAAAAAAATGACACCCACACGACCGTGGTTTGGACATGTACAGAAGTCGTTTCGCCAACACTAAATGTCATATAATAGGAAGATTTGTTATTATGTATGCATAACAAGCTGTATTATGGCTATATTCGACCTTTGACCTTTATTGTGACATTTATCTTTGAAATAAGACACGGGAATCGCGATGGACACGGCCCATACACGCTGTTATTAGTAGGTCATATACCACGTTTAACTGTATTCATCGTACATAGAAAATTATGATTTGTTTATATGTTTATACGTTTAAACTATGTGTATCGTTATGTTTTTTTCTCTGTTGCTATGTAATTTGCTGACATCAACTTTTTTCTAATTACCGAGTAAGTTCTATATTTCGTTTCGATAGGGCCTACTGATCGGCAACTATATGTTGGTCGCTTTTGTATATTGTTTAGGTTCATTTAAGGAATTATTCGATTATTATTATGTCTCACTCATGATGAGCTTCTCCGCTTTTTACATATTTAAACAAGTTTTGTTCTTGCACGTTTATGTATGTTCTGTTTACTTGTGAATATGTGCGTGTGGGTATGGGAGTGCGTATATGTGTGTTTGTGTGTGTGCGTATGTGCGTGCGGGAGTGCGAGTGTGTTTTTTTTGCAATTTTCGTTTGTTTTCCTTTTGTTAAGTTCTTGTGAAAATATGTTGTCCTCATGTGCCTTATATGGATTGAATCAAACACCTACCTATAATAGCATTTTAAAAAATGATTTTATGAATGATACATAATCCTTAAATCCATTTAACATGGTCTATATTGACTATTTCTTATTTTATTTTCAATCACGGAAATATGATTATTTTGAAAAATAATGTTATGTTAATATACTCATAAATACAAATGTGAAATTAATTTAACAACGATATAGTTTAGTGTTCGTACAATCCGTACACCAGAAGATGTTTACTATTTCCTTCAATCATCGGAGATGTGTTTAATCGTTTTAATACATAGTTTTTCAACCGCTAAAATGATTGTGGCATTTAACAGAATGTCATTGGTTCTATGTATATTTTGGTTACGCCATATATATCATCCATTTGGCGTGAAACTACACTATCGGATATAGAAATATCAAAAGGGTACAACAGTTTCACACTTAAAACTCATTATTAAAGGGACTAATTCACAGAGTTTCATACAATTGAACAATTTCATTTCATGTTTTAACTGACAAAACCATTATCTTTGGAATATTATAAAACAGTTACAAATAGCAGAAAAAGTTTGATACAAATTCGCCCTCGTTGGGATTTGAACCCTTCGGAAGTAAAAAACAGCTGTCTACCACTGGACTAGCCAGACTTTGGAAATTAATCTCGTAATTTATTTATTAACTCTTTTTATTCGCGTAATTTGCAAATTGGAAATTAATCTCGTAATTTATTTATTAACTCTTTTTATTCGCGTAATTTGCAAATTGGCGACGAAAAGCGTTGTAACGCTTTCTTATTGTACCAATTTTTGATTATATATAGATAGATTTATTTCAGTATAATGACACAACATGATAAAACATATCTACATACATAATAAAATAGTAAAACAATAAACATGTATGAGAAATGAAACCATGTCATTAACAGTACACCAAGGATTACACAAAAAAAGAGAACTTAATCTCTTATTTCCATTGTGGTCCTTGGATATTGATGGTATTGACATAGAGAGGCATGGGATGAATATCACAGATTTGAGTTATGAAAGACAATCATTTGCATAAAAAAGTAGACATATTAAAATGTGGGTAAATTAAAAACTATCTACATGGATCTAAAAGGATGATTACATATTAAGAAGATGAGTTTTAACTGACAACTTAAAAGTAGATATACTTGTAATATTCCTTAAAGCAGAAGGTAATTTGTTNTTTCAAGACAGTTCTTACGAGCATGAAGTGTGTGCATCTTATATGATATTGGCTCTCCGACATACATTTACTAGTAATTGGTTTAACTCTAAAACATCATTACCGGGTAATACGTATTTTATCTCAGCATCTAGGAAACTATTTTAAACGTTATTTTAATATATTATATTATAATAATAATAACATTGTATTATATATTGGCATTAACCTCTACCATGATTTATAATTCCCATAAAATATAAATGAACCAAACAGAAAATATGTTGGCACAGTTTGAAAATAAACTAACATAATACACCATGCAGCCGAAATTTCGCGAGAAAAAAATATAATCAATATCCTGTCAAAATATGACACAGACTACGATTGGCATAAACAACAGTTACGGACCAATTACTCTATTTCCATAGATATAGTTTCTCTCTTAAGACAACAAAACAAACGAGGGCATTCATGACTCATTCCATTTTCTCGACCAGACATTACGTTTGCCAGAATGATTAAATAATCCAATTGAAAATAAATACTTAAGTCTGGAATAAACATCGAATGCTGCCAGGAAGTTGATAAATCAACTGTTCACGTGAATGTAGCGTTGCAAAAAAACTTTTCTTATCGAAAGCCATTTAAGATTATCATGGGCTTATCAGGTAACAAGTCTAGCAACTAAATCCTTTCGCCTTTTCGTGGCAGTGAACATACTGGTCTGCACGTCACCTGACGATGATCTTAACAACATAGCTTAATTATGATGCAAAAATGTAGGAAATACATAAAATGTACATTATTTGTACATTGCTCATATGGTTCGCGCACCGATTGGTTCACTCATGTTTTACCTAGGCGACCCGGGCTGTCCCCTACTTTATATATGAGGTCAATAATTTCCAAGTCCTCCGCCCATCTCCCTCCAGACAAAACCCCATCACATTGAATACATTCCATCTACGTAATTAAGCAATTAATCAATGAATATATGGATCTTCACATATAGCTATTTTTCTAATATTTCCATTCAACTTTCATTTGTCCAAACTTTCGATGAGTCTAAAGGTAAACAAAGACAATGCTGCCGTGGCGTATCATGGATCACCACATGTAAAGGCACGCAAAGACGCCGAATGAATATGGAAAAAATACACAAACATAAATGCATACTTTCCTCACTGTACAAACAATTAGGAAAATCGGCAACATAATTTTATGAGTTTCTTTCCATGTAACGGCTCAACTTGATAAATTAGGATTTTGATGATGTTAACAAGAGGCAATCGCCTGTGTACCTATTTGGATCGCTTGATGGATACATAACATTATGAAATTTTAGGGCTGTCTGTGACGAATCAAATTTTTTTTGTTCGGATCCGAACCGAATCCAAATAAGGTTTCTTGCAGTTTTTCGGATCCGGATCCCTCAGATAAGAGAGAAAATGAGAATGTTCTGTCTAAATCAAAGAAATCCATGTTTAAGAAGTATAATTTAAAAAAAAAAAACAAAAAAAAACATTTATAACAAAACATAACAAAGTTCTCGTTTAACATCTTTTTTTTTCTGCAAAACAAACCCACAATTCACAAAAAGTTCAATGTATGACTCTTTAACTTGAAATGGTATTCTGGTTGTTGACATTATGTTTAACTTTTTAGTTGGTCTAAACAGATTATATCATGATACAAGAAACTACCTGTAGGGTTTAACTTAATATTTGGGTATGGCGTGATTCGATGTGTTTTTTTTAGATTTGACGTAGTACCTGTTCTGTACACAAGGGGTACTTTGCATATCTTACAAAGGGCACTTGATTTATCCAGTACTTCTTTTCCGTTTTCTGCTTTCATGTAAAAGCCGAAATATTCCCATACTGGGGAGGACAATCCAGACTCGTAAATTTTCCGACCCGACGTGTCGCGAAAATCGGTACTGTATGCAATAAAAGCAGAAGGATCTCGAATGATCTGCTTTTTGACTGTCACACGTCCATAAATATCGACTATTATACGTACTTTTGTCTTTTAAACAGAACCATCTGTATAAAAACACAATTCTCGTGAAAACAGCACTAGGTTACATACAACTATAAAAAATAATATTTGGAACCGAAATTTCCAGGGGTGGATCCGTACCCGCGAATCTGAAGTTGGATCTGATATCATCGGATATTTCGGGTACCCGTCACAGCCCTATTAAATGTTAAGTAGAAGTAAAAGCATATGTTACATTATATGTGATCGTTATTCAAAAAAATCAACTACCAATGGTTACCTACATTCTTAAATAATGACCTACATTCTTAATGAACTCACACAACATATTGGTAAACAAGTACAATTACTCGTGCTTACGCTGCACAAGCGAGTTCATCATTTAGGTTGAACTCATTCACAAACATGATTTAATAAGAATCAGTGATTCAGTTTATGTCTATTAAAAACTTAGAAACTCGTTGGTATTTATTACTTTCGTGTATGAAAACAGTGATCCAACAGGAGGTGTACTGGATTCGAGGCAACCACTTGTAACTTGATGACTAATGACCTGGCACTTGCTTATCATCCCGCGCACTATTTTTGGCGCAGGAATACATTCTACGTATGCCTTATCTGAATTCTCGGTAGACTCGACCGGGTTGTTCGCGGCCATTATCAGCGAGATTCTGACTTGTAGAACGTGCATTAATAAGTTGCGATGCACCCAAACTTTAAATTCCGATTTAAGATAATATACTGCTGGTTGATTAATGTATGTGCACCTCAAAACTATTAGCAACACATAGTTCCGCATAGGCGTGCATTGCTATATTCACTCAGAAGTGTCAATGTGAGAAAGTGTTCTTAATTATTAACATTTCCTCCAAACGAAGCATCATCGTTTTCTTCGTTATCATCAACATATATTTAACCTATGCCTCACTAAATATGTGTTCGAATATTCAAACTAAATAATTATTTTTATTCACGTCCGTACATTACCAATTGGAATGTTAGTTTACAAATTAAGTTGTAAGTTTATAATATACCTTCTTTAAAATTGCGTTCAAATTGATTGACATAGTACTTGTATTGATATACTAGAGCTAGATCAAATCCATGCAAACAGTATCCAGATACAAGCACACTAACAAAAAGAAACAGAAATGTGGACTCCCTACAAATATATACCTTTAATCGATTATAGGGAAAACAAATGAGATACGGCATAATATATTTTAAGAAAACAACGCAATTTAAAAATAAGATTGTGCTATTGGTAAACAATCATTTCTACAATAGCCCAGTTAAGTTGTTAATTTTTTGACATTTTGCATTAGCTTGAATTTCGCATTTTAAGCAAAGATTATTCTAGAACGATACACTTAGGCATTTGTTTTTTCTTGTTTCATCAAACCAAGTTACATTTCAATACCACAGGCTAATGTCTTGGGAGAGCTCAGCTTGAGAAAGCAAAGTAGGAGAAAACAGAAAGTAACACGCAGTGAAACATTTTTCCATATTTAAATGAAACGACGCCATCAACGTACAGCAATCTTTGCATATATGCCAACGGTACATGCCTGATCATAATGGTTGAAATATTAATCTCTTAGATGTTGAATAAGTATCCTTACTATCATCATGAGCGTCTATATCAACAGTATCATGCACACGTATAACGCGATACAAATCACGACCTCCCGTGCAGTTTTACTATATTTGCTTTGTTTAAATATCTACTATATCCCAGTGTACATCTTTACGACGCCGATGCAGATGCATTAATGTAAGCGAGCATGCATTACATTCGGCATTTGCAAAAAATATTATAATAGGTAAAACGGTGTAATGAATACTTATGGAATATTATTCATGCTAAATGCACACTGGTGGCTGATAGAAAATGCCTGGACTGACAGTGTGTTAATTAAACAAGCTTACTACAGCCGAAAAAGTAAACAAGATACAGCCATGTTGTTTATTTGTGATACCTGGAAGAACCTGTAATATACATAAAAGTACTTCATTTTACAGGTTACCCTAGATGTTACCTGATCTTGGTTTATTGTCGAACGGCGAAGCTGAAAATAGACGTTCGGCTTATCAGTTCATGTTAGCAGATGGTTATAGATTTCAAAGGCTCTTTGATGGGCGATAGCCTCTTGTTTGTTCGCTTATCTTCACTTGTCAGTCTGCTATCGAAGCAACCTTGCATCCTCATCAAAGGCATCATTAATCGAGACAAGCATTGAAACTCGGTCGTCTCTCGTAACTCTTTTAGAATGGTTGTTTACATATTTACTATGCTTTTGTACTGCTTTACTATGTACTTATGTACACAAGTGAGACGTTAATAAACTATTCTGTATGTTTGTCTGTCTGAACTCATCAAAGTCTCATATATCGAAGCAAGCATTGAAACTCGGTCAGTCGAGGTTCTGGAACTATTTCGGAGAGTATATACGTATTATCTTATCCTTAATCCATGTTTTCGTGTGAGATTTGTTTTTGTTTTTATATAGATCATGGATAAATTCGAATGCTTACAACTGAAAGCTTCCAAAAAAGCCAAATCAGTTCACTCGCTAGTGTTGTGCAGCAAATATGCTTCTCCACATTGCAGTATTTTATCATGTTCACCAAGACCTGACACAATCCATTAAAATCGTGGATCCAGACAGAGACGTAGATCTACGTCTCTGGACAAAATGTGTATAAACACTGATTGAGACTATTATAGAATGCGTATAGTTTTACAAAAACAGTTGTATAATATACGAAGCCAGAACGTTATGAATATTCCCGCCATGACCAATACTACGCTACCTAATTAAAAGAGGTTGTAAAACAGAAACCACAAGCTAATTTTCTCATAAATCAACGCACATGGAAACACTTAATATAATAAGTTTTTGGTTGTATACTTAGAACATATTTTATTTTAAGATTTAATGCGCAAACATCAAACACGCAAAAAACATTAGATGACCTAATTATAGCGTTCTACTAGTGCGCTGGAAATCTGGAGCTATTATACAAACTAAGTCCTAACTATCGTGATTCTAGTAAGTCGATTATAGGTAGAAGTGCTGCAACATATTCAATTCACTCTAATTATACAGACTCAACAGTTGAAGGACCTCATACAATAGGACATTATACACCCATATACAACCCACATACACGTCTGCTTGTATAAAGTTAAGTTTTATCCGCTTTACCATTGATTTTATGCGAAAGCAGATGAGGACTCTAGAGTGATCAGTATGTAGCTTAGTTGGTGTTTATGTTGTTTTTATTGAACTAGTTGTAATAAAATGAGTATTTAATTTCTTACAATATTCAAGATATAGACTTAAAACACAAGTTAAATAGAATCCCAAAATATATACATGTGTGTTTAATCATTAAACTTGTTTTGATGCAATCAAAAGCTAAAAATGAACTCGAGAATAACGATGAGAAAACATACAATTTAGGACGATAGGCTTACATAAAACTGACAGCGTATACTCTATAAAAAGAGTAAAATAACACGAAACAACTTGGGAACACTTAAAACACCTCCATTAAGTCGGTCTAGAGTGATTCACGATTGGAAAAGTAAAACTGCAAGGCCAAATAAATTATGAATAACAGAGGCATCTTGTTTTGCAATGCATTAATCATTTACAAATGTACATGTTAATTAAAACGAACGCTTGTCTGGTTACGCATCCAGCATATATATCGCGTGACGTGTTGCTTATAGCAATGTGCAAAGCGTATAAAATAGACTGCTGTGAGTCAAATCTATCTTAAAATTTGTAATATAATATTCTGTAGTGTGTTATGATTTTAAAAATCGATGGATTTAATGTTAATTAACAGTCGGACTACTCAAAATATACAACATCAACCGTTCAATTTATGGTTTCCGCAAAGTTGATGTTTCATAAATACTCAACAGTGAAACTTTCAACCATTATAAAGTTTTTCTTAATGCACATGTAGATTGTATTGAAACGTTGCAACTTCCATCGCGAATTTGCAAATCGAAAAGGAAACTGTAACTTGCCCTTGCACCTGCGCTGCGACCTCAGAAGTAACGGCCCCAAGGACCTAAGCACCCCGATCCATTTAGGCCGAAATTCTCATCAGCTTTGAAAATGATACAAACCAGTCTATAGCAGTAGGAAACTTCGCCAAAACTAAGTCTCTATAAGAGTCTGCTTTTGATTAATTTGATAGTAGTGTTCATTTCCGTTACACGAACCTTGCGTTATTTCATTACCTTGATCCGGCTTTCACATCGTTTGTCATCAGCATCTTAAAGGCCGGGTCCACTTATGATTTCCGGGACGTGATGTTGGCCGCAAGATAGATATAGATTAAATTGCTTAAAGTTGCATACACAATAGGGTACCAGATACTTAGAAGAAATAATATTAGAAATCCAATATACATGTACAACACAAACGTTTGTATTAATAAACTTATTTTTAAGTTAGTTATTTTTCTGTAAAGAACATACCATGGAAGTACTTAAGTGATGACCGCTGCGTATTGATTTTGTTATACAAACATGTATAGCATTTAATTGGAGTAAAACAATGTCTACGTAAAACTAACAATTCATATTTTGTTTGCTTAATTTATCCTTTCTTACATACAAGAGATATGTTAATTTGATGTTTTTATTTGCCGCTTCACAACACGTTATACATTGGCTTTAAAGACCAAACAAGCACGTTCAGATGATGCGGTTTGTTTGAAACAGATTAGAAACATCCGCTGAGTAATTTTTGTTTCAAGATGATTGTAATTGAATGTAAAAATAGCATTTCAAGTGGCGTTCATGAAAATACGTGTAAATAGTTCGTGTCTGTTTGAGCGGAATTTCATTCAGCCGCTTTTTCCGTAGATGTGAACGAACCCAAATTGCGGTTAGATAGCTGAAAGTGATGCAACTTATATGGTTATTAATGCGTGATCCATTGAAATTCAATCAGTTGATAAATGCTCGCCTACGTCTGTAAGTGTTTAGTATGTAACTACTGCTTACGTTTAAGAAAATATTTTATTTTGCATCGACACTGCATTTTAAATTGTCCACATTTGAATGGACCCATACCTTTCTAAATGTACCTTTCCTTTGTTCTAACAACAAAAATAATAATCAGAGAAAACATTTACGTAAAGGACGAAACTTAACGACTGGAGCACACGCCCGTGTGCCTTAACCTTAAAGTGTGTTCTAACAAAGATATTTACGCATAATAAATAACATAAAATGAAAAAAAGAAATCGACAAAGCTAAACGCCCTATGCCAAAGGCCGTATTGGCAACAAAATAATATTCCTCCGATGAGCATGCAGGCTCAATATATGAACTCAATAAAACCCAAACGCACTCCACTAAATTTGTGTACTCCCTTAATTAACGATAATACAAATTGCTACCCCTTAGATAATCAACAGCCCATATGTTTGTGGGTATTTATCAGTCAAACAAAACGAATTCCTCGCATATTACACGCCTTTTGCAGCACCATGACACTGTTCCCTGCGTATGATAAGCATTTAGGCTTTCATGTGTTCCGTCTAACCATGGGAAACGCGCTGATCCACTGAAAAATGGGGCCTGTGCAGGCGATGATTCATATATACAAGCAACAGATACCAGATACCGCTTAGCAATAATCCTTAATTAATGATTTAATTATACTCGAGTATACAAGGAATGCCGGCGCGTTATTATTAATATTGGCACGATTTTATCTGAGAACATTCGGTAGATTGGTCTGTCCGAGCATTATCATAGTAACTTATTGCATCGGTGGTATAAAATCAAAGGACGGGCAACTTTTCAGAACACATTATTTAAAACAAAAGTTCGGTTGTATACACATGTTTCAAAATAAAAAAGAAATATAGCATGTTTCTCTACATCACACCATACACGGTGTATTACATTTTAAAATTATGGAAGAATACGAGGCAACTCGTTTATTACTAGTATTTAATAAAAACAAATGTAATACCAATGTAGATCTACATTTCATTTTTGAAACCACGTCTTTGGAACAAGAGTATACTTTTCCAAGGCTGCAGGTTTACAAAGATTCGTATACGAATTCGTTCGTTTCATCGAACCCAATATGTACATGGATGTTTCGACTGATGGGCAAGAATATTGAAAAAAAATGACCAATGTTTCAAAGCGACATTTAATACACTTACACATATAAAAATAAAAATAAATCATCTTATGGGACACATCAACAAAATGTGCAATGTCGAAAGTAATATTTCATATATATGCGCCACTTAACACTATATAAACTATATACTTTGACAGCGCCGTATACTACAAAATATATGATTTCGTTTGCGTTGGTAAGAAGTGTGCTATAGTGGAAAAAAGGCTCTCTATTCACCACCCNCAACATAATTTGCAATGTCGACAATTGTTTACCATATATATTCTCCAATTAACAATGTATACACTTTATACTCAGCACCGTATACTACAAAATATATTATTTTGCGTTGGTACGAAGTGGGCTATAGTGAAAAAAGCTCACTATTCACCACCCTGTTTTAAATAAATGATTAAGGAGAAAGAAATCTGCGTTGATTGAAAAAGCTTTACTTGCGACTTGTAAATGGTGTTCGTAAATGTATTCACAGACGCACAATATAACATTTTTGGTCAGATATATTTATTATCATTGGAGCCATGCCCCTCGCCAATCGAACCGTTAATTATTCCTGAATCCAACTTAAAAACCAATGTGTTCACACGTGTGCGAGCAGTTATATAAATCGCTTCGCTCAGCATATTTTTTTTAAAACAATAAGCTCCTTTACTGAACCATCAAACAAATGTATAACTCATGTCACATAACATGCGCGGACACATATAACCGCAGGATTTTACACCTTTTGTTATCGCTATTTTGCATTGGTAACCATGAGTGATGGGGCGTTATGACGTCATCGCGATATATACATGGATATTGTGTACATTGTATATTATTCTTCGTGTGAAGCGTGGGGAACTGTGTCGTCTGCTGATTATTTTGGCGACGGAAGACTGCTTTCATGATATTACAATTATATCTGGTGTTTTAGTGCCTGTTAACTCTAAACGTCACTTTTATTATTATGAGGATATCTTCAACCAGGTAGATCACAGCGACGGGTAGAGCAAGTAAAGCGCTGTTTTTAGATGTTAATGAACTAACTATAAATTATTACTCATGCAGGCGTTTATTTGCATTAATACAGATGGGGTTATATTTGTTCTTACTTACTCAGAATTTATTTTCGGAAAACACTTATTTTATCACACACACACACGCGCGCGCGCAAACACAAACACGCACTCAGGCACGAATAACACGAATGCTAGCACATATATAAACTCGCGCACGCGCGCGGACGCAAGTACACACGCACGCGCGCGCGCATACGCACATGCATACACACGCTTTCTTGAATGAGTCGATTCAACATTTTTTAGAGTATTTACTGAAATTTTGTGTTGGTTGCTTTTGTATCGGTAAGTATTGTTGCAACAAATATTGCATAATTTCTTTTATATTACTAATTTACTTCCTTGATTTATTTGAAATTGCACCCTTTCTAAGTTTCTTGCAAACACACCTTACAGCCTTTAACTAGTATTCAAAACTGACTCATTTTTTAAAGCAGCTGTTACGTTCATTATTTAAATAGTTTGCAAATAGCTTAACAGTGGCATCTGTCAGCTCTAAATTTCGCGGGCACCAGAAAGAACATGAAAAATGCCCCGTTTGAACTATGACCTCCCATTTTGCACAGCTGATTTAGCACGAAGTGGACCCCACAAAGGTCTGGACTAATTTGCTTGAGAATCCCGGCCATTTTAAAAGCCATTTACTTTTTTATAAAGGTGCCTTTACGACTTATTGCGATGTCCATTTCTATTCATGTTTTTCTCGTACGTTTCAAGTTTTTTTTATTTTTGACCATAAAACGCCACATTTACTTTGGTTTAATTAGGTATAATCTCTTTAATATTGGGTCGTATGTTTAGTTTCGCATGCGCGCGTATTCTTGTTCTAATCACCTTTGGTCTTTAATTATGTAAACTGTAATACAAGAAGCCACTATAATCACAACACTCGGTAACCAAAAAAGATAATGTTTATAAACAGTTTGAAATTGAGGATATTGTTTATACAATATGTTTTATAACACATACAGTTCGATAGACAATGGTCTCAAAGTTATAACTGTCATTCTTTTTTGCCAAAACTTGTCAAATTTACCCAAGTTCCCTTCTAATTACTCTTGTTCTTTAATCATGTATAAACTGTAATATAATAAGACACTATACATTTACCTTTAAAATCATAGAATTATTATTTTAAATGAGTTTTTTTTACAATTAACAAAATCATGATGTCAATCACATGTCTCATATCATCATGGATATTATACAATCGTAAAATATATTATATATATATAAAATTGGCTAAATATCTAAGTTATCAAAATTAATAAACTTCAACTGTGAAACGTCTAACGACGCATTAAACAATATTTCGTTATTTTTAGTCACATTTTATTCACTATACAACTCTAGATAAAAGTATGTGTCAGAAGTGGGATTTGAACCCACGCCTGGAGAACCAGACTGCGACCTGAACGCAGCGCCTTAGACCGCTCGGCCATCCTGACTAGATACCCTAAGTGTAATAACAGTTTAAAGTCTAACTATATACCGTACTGTTTACCTAACAAAATAGTTGAAATAAACTTACATTTACTCGAGCTTATGAATGTTAGATTTACACCATTTCACGAAAAGTATGTAACTTGTTATAATCACAACATTCGGTAATCAACAAAGATAATGTTTATAAACAGTTTGAAATTGAGGATATTGTTTATACAATATGTTTTATAGCATATTACAGTTCGATAGACAATGGCTTCAAAGTTATAACTGTCATGCTTTTTTGCCATTACTTATCAAATTTACCCAAGTTCCCTTCTAATTACTTTAGTTTATTAATCATGTATAAACTTTAATATAATAACACACTATACATTTACCTTTAAAAATGACAAATTGATGATTTAAAATGATTTTGTTTTTTCAATTAACAAAATCATGATGTCAATCCCATTTCCCTTATCAACATGGATATAACACGATCATAAAAAAGATTCTGAATTATGAACTCAGAATTGTAAACATATCTAAATAATAAAAATGAAACTTCAGCTGTGAAACGTGTAACGATACATTAAAGAATTTTTCGTGTTTTTTTTTTATGAAACATTTTAGTCATTGGACACTGAAAATCTAGATAAAAGTATGTGTCAGAAGTGGGATTTAAACCCACGCCTGGAGAACCAGACTGCGACCTGAACGCAGCGCGTTAGACCGCTCGGCCATCCTGACTGGATACGCGTCAGTGTAATAAAAGTTTAAACTCTATCAATATACCGTACTGTTAAACTAACAAAATAGTTGAAATAAACTTGTATTCACTTCAGCTTATGAAGGTTAGATTTGCGATCGGGAGGTCATGGGTTCGAACCCCACTGGGAGCGTTCCTTTGATCTCCCCCAAAGACACCAAGTACTGGTTCTAGTCCCAGGAAACGGACTCAAGAGCGTTTATCTAAGCCTACGGCTTTCGATGCAATCGAGCTAAAATAAATAGGTTTAAACTAAGGTTAGATTTACACCATTTCACGAAAAGCATATAACTTGTTATAATCACAACACTCGGTAATCAACAAAGATAATGTTTATAAACAGTGTGACTTAAAGGATATTGATTATATTTTAAACTGTGTCCACAAAATAAAGCACTTTCTTCTCAGAGAGGATTACTGGATGTTAAACCCCAATACTACAATTGAAAAAGGCATTTGTATGTCTGTTGTAATCGTTTATTAAACATTTCACATTTTTTAACTTTATTGGTGGCTTTAAAGTTAAAATCGAGCTGAAATGCATTTATGAACAGCATACTACTGACACAATCTCTGAATGCATGATACAAAGTGTATTGACACCACGTTAAATGTTCGAACTTGACAAACAACTCATGCAGTTGACACTCATTACGTTTATTCATCCCCTTAATCTGCAATAATTCTACTCGTTGACTACCTTTCAAATTTAAAGTTGGATCAAATCTGTGTAATCGGCCTAAATCCTGTCAAAAGGGAACACATGGAGAAGTATGTTTTTATGTTGTCTTTATGGTATACTATGTTCATGATCTCAATTAAGACAATCAGGTGAATGTTTAATGGACACATGTTTTTTTTTCTTCAAAATGTGCACAATACAAATGACTATAAATAGGAATACGTATGTTCTCCTACAAAACGCGAACGAATAAGGTATATATACACGAGCTTCCTTTTCATCAATAGTGAAAACATTCAATCCATTTTTTTTTAAAGCTATTAATTAATTACATCCATAGACATATATTTATAGACTCAATACTAAGTCCATTTTCCGGGAAGAACATGTACTTGTAATTGTTAACCTATTTATTTTAGCTCGATTGCATGGTAAGCCCCAGGCTTATTGAAACGTCCTCGATTCTGTTTCCTGGGCCTTGAATCAGTACTTGGTGTTGTTGGTGGAGATCTAAAGAACGCTCGCAAAATTGGGATTGAACCCGTGACCTCCCGGTCGATTGGCGGACACCATATCCTTTACGCCACGGCTACCTACTTGGTCTTTAGATTGATCTTAATGCTACGAGCGTTCTACTAGTTAACATCGAACCTGGTACCGCCCGGTCGCAAGGCGGACACCATATCCATTAAAACGATGAGATTATTACTTATTGCATACAACAAACAGACTTCTCCCAAACGGATAATATTATGACTAAAAGCACTTAATCATTTTGTCTGGGAGACAAGAATCGAACGTTTATGTCGAAGAATAATAAGACAGTCTTCAACCAGGATATCGCCCCTACACACTTCCTTTTAAACATACTCGACGGTTAGTGTAGCTCTGTGCAATGTATGAAATAGGCTTGGAGACACTTTGTTTCATATGATCTTACATATGATTTGTCACTGTGTTATCGCGCATGTCATTAAAATTGAACACTTGAAATTTAATACAACTGATATTTACGAAGATCAAGTTGCTTCATTGAGTATCAAATTATTAGGTGAATGACACAAAAGACGTATACGTGGATATAATTTTGACAAGGTCGACGTTCGATTATAGTGAGATCGATGTCAACCCCGATTTTATTCGCGCAAATGTATTATATTTTAAACCTTTACCTGTTGTAATTTTATACAGCATGAATACATAGTAATTTTTTATTATTGTTGAAGTCCTGCCGTACTTGAGGCTGATTTATATAAAATAAGTATGTTTCAATATCAGATGACAGAAGCATAAATCGTTGAAAATTTACTATACTACAGTCACATTAGCTTATCACGCTTTACGATCGTAGTATTTCATCTTCTATCACTTCTTCACGAAATCACCCTTTTACAAAAAACAGTATTACTTTTGTCATTTAATATTCTAACACATGATCAGATAGCAACGTTCGAACTCAACAACAAAGTGTCGTGTTTTCGCGTGCTTCTTGTTCATCTGATGCGTTTGCTCCCCTGATCTCGCGCCTACAGCCCGTGACGTGAAAGGGCGAGATTTTCGACACGTGTTTCTAGCTCTTAAAAGTAAGTTCAATTTAATTTCTCCATCAGACCATAAAATCATATTTCATGAGAACACAATGCGTAATAACTCTATGCAATATGTTAATATGTTAATATAACTCTTGTCATTTTGAAAATTCAGTTATAAAATTTGATGGATTGAATCCAGGGACCACATGCACATAATTAACATGCGAGACCAAACTGCCTGTGTTAAAACTTACCCTTTATTGTTTACCAATGAAACATTTCTTCACAGGTCAGCAGTCAAGTTTCATCGAATATAATTGACTATGAAGACTTTACAAGGTTTGATAATGTGTTCTTGGGGTCTGAATATACACTTAATGTTTGTTCGTTGTTCCGGACCATGGCCATGTGAGTTGGATCAAGACTCGTGAACTTTTAATTTGAACTTAGTCACTTAAGATCCATTTGAATGAAAGCCTCTGGCATAGTGAGACACTCGTGAGTTCGTTTCCTGGGTAGAAACAGTTTTTGGTGTTATTTGAGAATATCTTAAGAACGCTGAGTCACACTCAAAATGTGGGGATCAAACCCGAGACATCCCGATCGCTACGCTGCCATCATATCCGCCATCGTCATAGCGAGCTTTTGACAGATCTTTTATATCAGACATGAAACACTAGCTCTTCCCAGCCTTCAAGGAATCGAGTCTCAATAGTTTATATTCGGATCTCAGCACACATACACCAGTTTTTTAAACAGCAGTTCATTCATTTCAATATTTGAATAAAATGAAACTTTTAACTCGTTTTTTTAATGAACATTTTACCGATCAGTATACATGTACAAGCAATACAAAACAATATCAATTATTGTACTGCCATTATCGTAAAATCAAATGAAGTATTTCCGTACTTTTTAAAGTGTGTAGGTCAACACGTTTGAATCATCAATACAGTACATACCGTAATTGCTCCTTAATATAAAGTGTTTTCAAGACGAATGGACTCAGTTCTGAGCTCATTTCTGATCTATTTCCGTATTCTCACGATCAGTTCCAGTTAAAATTCTCACAAAAGTACATATAAACTGTTAAGTACCATGTAAACTCTACATCATTAATAACGAACTGATTTGGCATTTTCTTGAGGAAAATAAAACTTTTGTTGAGTGTATGCATGACAAAAGTACAAACACACTTTATTTTATTATTTTATTTCTCTTTTTTTCCCTTCAATTTTTGTAAAAAAAATAATTATTAGCAATATTTACTTTAACTATGGCACGCATCATATCGTATCTTAGCTTGAAATATCAGAAAACTACCGATAAGTTGCGTGTAGCCAATCGTGGTGCTCGTGTCGGATGGCACGCATGACCGTGGGAACGTTGCATACCGACCTATGGTTGTTGACCGGTTCGCTAAAAATTATATTGCCAAAAATGGTCAATGAATTTGCTACACTGACGCTCTCGATAAATCTACGTTTAATACTAACAACACGCCGGAAAACTATTTACTTCAATACGACAAGGTCGACAAGTGTGTTGAATGCGATACAAGAATTCCGTTCGACACCCTCGCGCCTTGACTTGTGTATGCTTTATGGCACCTCCTTGAATTTAAAAAAAAGTCATTAACATAATCTCAGCGTTTGATCTCATAAAATGTTCGATCTCTTTAACCCACTCACTCTGTAAAGATTCTTTTAATAGAATTCTCAGGAAATCAAATCCGCGTTGCCTACACGCAAAACCGCACAATACAAGACATTTATTAACTAAATAATTAATTACCGAACTTTGAAGCAAACGTTATATTAAGTGCTCACCGTTCCGAGCTAAATGGAGTCGGAATTGAGTCCCCCACCCTAATTGCCAGTTGTACAATATCCCAGGCACTTAGAAGCACTTTCTCGGTTTCGAGTCATGAGTATTTGTGCATTTCCTGAGAAATCGTTTATCTATCTAATTGAAATTGATTTTATAAGGGTGACTAATGAGGCTCCGTAATAATTTAACAAATGGCTCTATTTTATAATAGATGAAGTGTAATGAGGAAGAATGTTAATAAGTTTGTATACATAAATCATGATCATGTTTATGTAAAATGTAAGGAAAATTGTGATGGGTGATATAAATGAAATGGGTAATGATGATAATGATTGTTAATGCTTAGTAGGCGGCGGTGCTTCTGATGATGACTGTATGTTGAGAAAGATGACAAAGGCGATGATGGTGTTGACGATGGCTGTGGTGTTGCTTGTTGTGTGAATACTTGACCATTTATAATTATGTATATTGTTTATGAGAATGATGAAACAGATGTGGGACGCACGAAGGAAAGGTTAGTATTTAATTATTACGCATACTAGTACCTTTAAATGCTCACTCTTTTACCTCGCCGCAAAAATTCGAGTACTCATGTGCAACACGTATAATTGCGGGCGTAACAGCTGACTAGTATATTTATTGAATATGTTTGTCACGACCAAGGTAACACTACAAGAGTGCATTATGGCGAACACACGAAGGCAAGATAAAGGCTAAACTCAGGTACTGGCATCACAGACAGCTGTTCCCGTAACTCGCCCGGAAAGCTCGTGCAACTCGTGCGGTAGATGTTATTCCTGGAAACGTGACGTCCATAGGTATAGAACGTACTGACAAAAAAACGCCATCTCCCCCGCATCCATGTCGCACAATACATATAAATCCGCACAATCACTTTTTTGTTTTGCGTTCATTTAATGCCGCAATTTATTTCCTGCCCCCGCGCATTGGTATTGTTAGTTTTTTTTTGTTGGAACGAATTGTTTTGTGTAGTTTGTGGTGTTGTGCGAGTTTCGAGTACAGAAATTCCCTTGATGTGTGCGTTTTGAAAACATTTAGAGTTAAATATATTTCCAAGAGATGTACGATGCACAATCAAGCCTTGTTTGTTAGAAAGGTAAGCCATAGGATGGGGTTATCATGTTCCAAATTAGTAGTAAAACAACACGAAATATTCTTATTATTTTGCACTCATCAGAGGAGATCGTCCGAATACAATTTTAAAATCCATGATGTTATACAATGCCAGATTCGCTTCATGAATTTTGGGAGGGAATTGTTAAACGTTTTTGGTGTGGCAGTCTACATTTTTGATAGGGAAAATGTTTCCTCAAATTGACTCTCACCATGCTTTAATACATTGTATTTAAATTTGGATGTTTTGAAAGCACCTTGCTGGCCGAAGAAAGCTACAGGGAAGATACCACATGATTGTTGTTAAGCACACAATACATATTACAAGAGGACCGAAGGTCATAAGGCGATCACCTGAGACCTTAAGGGACTTGATTATTCTGAGCGTGTACTTGCCATAAGGTATCACAAAAGACTTATACGGAAAACTACCCGAACACCTCGCAGCCATGTTTAAAAAACAAAACAAAACACAATTTCGAACTCAGCTAAACTGTCGTATATATTGTTTAATGTCCTGAGCAAGTTTGACAATGAGCGGGTCAATAATGTTGCTTCAAAAGTGTTCAAATTGTTTCACTATAAAATCCTAAGAAAAACTGCCCCGTCTCATGGCGCCCATGTTTTTCAAATGTCAGACTACATATGCCACTCGTCGTAGAAATCACTAGAACAAATGATCGCATGAAGCTTCATGAAGATTGCGAAAACAAGTGTGATTTAAAGCGTTTTAATTGATTTGCCTTAGTGACCTATTTTGTTTAGCCCACGTGACCCTGTTTTGAATGTGGCCGAAATATAATTGGAACTTATATTGTTACCAAATTTCATTGAGATTTGGAAAAAATGTGGTCTCATAAAGATTTGGCAATAAATGAGGCCTACAGAGTGTTCACGAGCTTTTTCCTTAATTTGACCTTGTTACCTAGTAAATTTGACCTCACGTGATCAAATTAGAAAAGCCTGCCGAGATATTATTATAACGAAAGTTCTGACAAAAGTTCCTGAAAACTGGGTAATCAATGTTGCTTCTAGAGTGATAACAAGCTTTTTTTTAAATTCGACCTAGTCACTAAGTGTTTGAACCCATGTGACCCAGTTTCGAACCGAAATGTCAATAAGACAAACGTTCTGACCATGTTTCATGACGATTGTGCAATTAATGTGGCCTCTAGAGTGTTCACAGGCTTTTTCCTTTATTTGACTTAGTGGCCTGTTTTTGACCTGATTGTGTCGATTTGTAAAACAACATCTCATATGATTATACAAATTCCAGCTGTTGGATTATCAAACTTTACAAATTATTTCCAGCCTAAACTGTATTGTCTCTAAAAGTAAGCTTTATAATAAATGTATGGACTGGACGCACCAAATAAACCTGATGAGCTCAACAGCGTTCGACGACCTGTAGCCTTTTATAATAACAATTAATGTAATAATGCTACTTCTGCACCTAGTTTATACTCCAATGGCGCAAAATACCGCTGACATGAACTGTACATTTTACTTGTACTGCCCATGCGTAAAGATTAAACCATTTAGTTTCTTCACATAGGAATGTTAACGTCTTGATTATGGATGTGTTGACATTTCGTTATAGTGACAAATAGATGTAAATCAAATTGAATAGAATTGCATTTTATGACTTTCAAATAATATATATCAGTAAAATATACGCCAACGTTATTTTTGACGATTAACTGATTAATACGAGTTGGCCATTTAAGGTCAATGAAATGACAACATAAAAAGCTAAGTTTACAACTCACAAGCTATATACATGTGCCGATTTCTACTGTGAACCTCTTGGTGCTACATTTTGTTGATTGCCATCTTACAATGAAGCATTCTTCCGATGTCAATATATAAGTCACACAGTAAAACCGTTTTGCCTACTTTGTTATTCGTTAATGCAAATGCAATGTAACATCTGTTTATCAACCAGATAACATTATACCGTATTTTAAATGTAATATGAACAGATCGTGTATATTGAACACAGTAGTTGCTTAAATTATGCTTGATTATTTCGCTGAACTCGAAATGGTCACGTATGAGTGTGTACACCCATAATTTTAAATCTTTATAGGCCTGTAACACTTCAGCAAATAATCCATTGCGAGGCGTATGAAAATTACAAAGGTTTCATGAAGATTTGGCAATACAATGGTCATGTTGCCTCCAGAGTGTTCGCGGGCTTTTTCTTTAATTTGACCTTGTGACCTAGTAAATTTGACCTCACGTGACCTAATTTTGACCTAATTTTGAAGTCTACCGATATATTATTAATACAAAAGTTCTGAAAGTTTTTGAAAACTTGGTAATAAATGTTGCTTCTAGAGTGATAACAAGCTTTTGCTTTAATTTTACCTAGCTAGTAACTTTGTTTTTGAACCCACGTGACCCAGTCAATGCTACTTCTACACCTAGTTTATACATCAATGCCGTATTTTTTTATCGCCATTAGTTCGCAAAAATCCCTTCCAATTCGTTCCACATTCGCATCTATGCGTTTCTCGTGCATCCACGTTCGCGGTCTTTTGCTGGTGCCCGATTCATTCGCTCGCAAAGTTTTGGAATGACTATGGTGTCTGTCGAAAGTGCTGGTCAAATATAAATATTTGTTCAATAAATGAGTAAAGCAAAATAATACGACACAATGGCATATCCTTAAATCCATTTAACATGGTCCATATTGACTATTTCTTATTTTATTTTTAATCACGGACATCTGTTTATTTTCAAAAATAATGTTATGTTAATATACGCATAGATACAAATGTGACATTTAACAAGGATATAGTTTAGTATTCGGTGTACCAGATGTGAACTATTTCCTTCATTTGACATGGGAGAAGTATTAAATCATTTTAATACATAGTTTTTCAACCGCTAAAATGATTGTGGCATTTAATAGAATGTCTATGGTTATATGTATATTTTGGTAACGCCCTATATATCATCCATTTGGCATTACAATACGTTATCGGATACAGAAATATCAAAAGGGTACAGCAGTTTTACACTGAAACTCGTAATTATAAGGACTTATTTACAGAGTGCTATATCTTTGAACAATTTCATTTGATGTGTTGACTTACAAAACCAGAATCGGTTGAATAGTATAAAATAGTTCAAATAGCAGAACAAGTTTGATAAAAATTTCGTCCTCGTCGGGATTTGAACCCGTGACCTTCGGAAGTAACAATCCGCTGTCTACCACTGGACTAGCCAGACGTCTGATATTAACATCATAATTGATTTATTTACGCTTTTTATTTGCGTAATTTGCAAATTGGCGACGAAAAGCGTTGTAACGCTTAATTATTTTACCATTTTTTTAATTTATGATTATCCATAAAGGAAAAGATATATTCAACATTTTTCTTAGTTATAACTGTTATGATGAATTGTTTGGCATATTTAAATATAATTCGTACATTCGTTTCCAAATCTATCACTCTTTTTGTCAAGTTGTCATTTTCACAAACTTTGAACAACCCCTTAAATATATTAAAAGCATAGCTTCCTGTTTGCCATGACTGATTGTTTCGAACTCAGTGCTGGTTTTAAAACACTCTGCCATTTTGAATCTGCGATGTGAATGAAATGAAACATGCACATGATAAGCATCTATAGGCGTTTATTAGTATGATAAAAACGTCGCTAGGTTGTTACATGATAATAGAAAAGCAGTTGGAATGATGATTTAAGCAGTGAAATTCATTGAACTCGGAGGAGTGCATTCCCTCGCATGTGTTTCATTTGACTTAATATTTTACCGAAAGGAACAGAACATTTGTTTGCAAATATAAGCATGGAATTATAAGACTTATAAAGGTCAACACGGAACGTGTATATATGTAATGTTTTGTAAATGTTGAACGTTGACATGTAATTAGCAATGATTAAATGTAAAGATCATAAACAGTTTTGAAGGTCACTGTGAGCAACACAGCACTTTTCGACTAATGCAGTAAGAAACATAAATTTTGTTTTCACGAAACAAAGTACAGAAATTATTCCTTATGTATGTTTTCATGGGTTCATTAAAAATCCCGAAATCAAATTTTGTTAAGGAGACCGTTGACAATCAAAAGTCATTAGCGGGTATAGTATGGGTATCTGACTTTCAGGCAACGCTTTGAGGCTCTTATTTCGTTGGACATGTTTACATGTGTAAATATATATTATATACAGATAATATATTAATGACGTCCTTATTTCAGTGATAATTTCCAATTTTTTTTCAATATATGTTTTTAGAGCATGAAGTTTTTGCATCCTAGATGAGATCGGCTTTCTGACATACATTTGAATGTGTCGTCCGAGAAAGACACTTTCCGCCTTAACTTGATTTTTGCTAAGAAGAGAATTTCTTTAAACGAAAAATATCATAAAAGCGGAAAGTGTCATCTCTGATAAGCCTGTGCGGACTGCACATGCTAATCTGGTACGACACTTTAAGCACATGCATTTAACCCCCTTTTCACAGAGCGAGGCTCATTTACTATTAGTTGATTTTAACTCTAAAACATTATTACAGAGTAATACGTATTTGATCTTGACATCTGGGAAACTATTAAAAACGTTATTTAATATATTACACAGCAATAATATAATTGTTACATATACTGTCATAAACCTCTGCGATGATTTATTATTCACATCAAATATAGATGAACTAAACAAAAAATATGCATACACAAGTTAGAAAATAAACTAACATAATATATACTCCATAAAGCCGAAATTTCGTTAGAAAAATATTTTCAACATCCTGTCAAAATATGACCTAGGCTACGATTAGCATAAACAAGAGTTACAGACCAATTAGTCTATTTCCATAGATATAATTTCTCATTTAAGACAACATAACATTTCGTCGGGCAGACATTACGTTTGCCAGAATGATTAAATAATTCTATTGAAAAACAAAACTTAACACTGGAATACAAATCGAATGCTGCCAGGAAGTTGATAAATCAACTTTTCACGTGAATAGCCAATTAAAACTATCATGGGCTTATCAGGCAAAGAGTCTAGCAACTAAATCCTTTCGCCTTTTCATGGCAGTGAACGTACTGGTCTGCACGTCACCTGCCGATGATCTTAAAAACATAACTTAATTATGATGCAAAAATGGAGGATATGCATTATTTGAATCTTGCTCGTATGGCTCGCGCAACGATTTGGTAATTGACTTTTTACCTAGGTGACCCGGGCTGTCTCCTACTTTATATATGGGGTCAACATGAAGGCCTTTTCTGGGTCCTCCGGCCATCTCCCTCCAGACAAGACCCTACCACACGAAAAAACATTGCAATTGCGTTATTAAGTAATTAATGAATGCATATATTAACTTCAATTATAGCTATTTTTACATTCAAATTTCACTTGTCCAAACTTTCAATGAGTCTTTAAGCCATATCACTACTCAAAAATCATCGGAAATTGCGTAAAGTAAAATAAAGTTACTCAATAAAAAAATCAATGTACCTTATAGCAATAGCAAACATTCAAATTTCACATTTCGGCAATTGCTTTACTGAACACTTTTTTTTAAACTTTATTTTACGAAATAGTTTACGACATTTTCGTTGATTTTGAGAAGTAAAACAGATAATGGCGCCGCGGTATAGCCCGGATCATCACATGTAAAGGCACGCAAAGACGCCGAATGAACATGGCAAAATACACAAACATATATGCATAAGTGTGTCACTGTTCACATTTTTATTAAAAATCGGGTCACATATTATGAGTTTCTTTCCTCGCAACGCCTCGACTCGCTTAACTAGGATTTTGATGATTTTGACAAGAGGCAAATCGCCTGTGTACCTATTTGGATCGCTTGATGGGCATATAATATACACGTTTAAGTAGTATTATATGTACTCTTAGATGTGATCGTTTAAAAAAAATGCAACTTGCAATGGTAACCTTCATTCTGAAATATTGACCTACATTCTTAATGAACCCACACAACGTTTCGGTAAACAACTACAATTACTCGTGTTTGCGCTGCAAAAAATAGTTCATCATTAAGGTCGAACTCATTCACAAACACGCAGGATTAAAAATGAATCAGTCATTCATTTTATGTCTATTCAAAGCTTACAAACTCGTTGCTATTTATTACTTTCGTGTATGAAAACAGCGATCCACCATGAGATGGACTTGATTCGAGGCAACCACTTGTAACTTGATGACGAATGACCTGGCACTTGCTTATCATCCCGCGCACTATTTTTGGCGCAGGAATACATTCTACCTATGCCTTATATGAATTCTCGGTAGACTCGACCGGGTTGTTCGAGGCTATTATCAGCGAGATTCTGACTTGTAGAACGTGCAATAATAAGTTGCGTAGCACTCAAACTTTAAATTCCGATTTGAGATAATACTGCTGGTTGATATATGTAGGTGCACTTCAAAACTATTAGCAAGACTTAGTTCCGCATAGGCGTGCATTGCTATATTCACTCAGTAGTGTCAATGTGAGTAAGTGCTCTTAATTCTACACATTTCCTGACTTGAATAATCATCATTTTCGTCGTTATCATCAACATATGTTTGACCAATGCCTCACTCAACATGTTTTCTTAAATTCAAAATTTTAAATATGTTTTTAACGTAGCTTTTATTTACGTCCATACATCACAAATTGACTTGTAGTTCACATATTAAGTTGTAAGTATATAATATACCTCATTCATAAATGTGTTTTAATTGCTTAACATATTACTGGTATTGCTATACTAGAGGTAGCTACAATCCATGTGAACATATACAACATATACAAGCAAACATTTCACACCCAAACAAACACAATGAAACAGAAATTTGGACTCCCCAAAAATATAAACCTTAAATCGATCATATAGAAAACAAATAGCCACAGAATAAGATATTATAAAAAACAACATAATTTACAATACGATTGTAATATTGATCTAAACATAATTTCTGCCACTGCCCCGATAAGTAATTTTTTTTCTTGAAATGTTACATTGGCTTGAATTTCGAATGCTAAGCGAAGATCATTCTTGAACAATACAATTAGGCATTTGTTTTGTTTGTATCATTAAACCAAGTTACATTCCAAAACCAAAGGTTAATGTCTTGAGAGACCTCAGCTCGAGAAGCAAAGAAGGAGCAAACAGAAAGTAACACGTGGTGAAACAATGTCGATATTGGATTGAAACGACGCAATCAACGTAGAGCGTTGTTTGCATATATATGCCGATAGCACATGCTAATGATCCTAATGGTTGAAATATTCATCTCTTATTTATTGAATACGTATCATAACTATCATCCTAAGCGTCTATATCAACATTATCATGCACATGCATAACGCGATACAAAGCAGGACCTCTCGTGCAGTTGTACTATATTGACTCTCTTTTAATATCTGCTATCTCCTAGTGTTCATATTTACGACGCCGATTCAGATGCATTAATGTAAGCGAGCATGCAATACATTCGGTTTGTGCACAAATATTATTGTAGGTAAAACGGTATAATGAATAATTATGGAATATATTTCATTGTTAATGCACACAGGTGGCTTATAAAAAAGGCTTGGACTGACTTTGTGTTAATTAAACAAGCTTATTACAACCGCCGAAAAAGTAAACAAGATACAGTCATGTTATTTGCGATACCTGATAGTACCTTTAAATATCCAGAAAAGTACTTCATTTTACAGGTTACCCTACATATTCCATGATCTTAGTTTATTGTCGAACGGCGAAGCTGAAAATAGACGTTCAGCTTATCAGTTCATGTTAGCAGATGGTTATAGATTTCAAAGGCTCTTTGATTGAGCGATAACCTCTTGTTTGTTCGCATATCTTCAGATGTCAGTCTGCTATCGAAGCAACCTTGCATCCTCATCAAAGGCGTCATAAATCAAGACAAGCATTGAAACTCGGTCAGTCGTGGTTCTTGAAATATTTCGGAACGTTAATACTTTTGTCTTATCCAATACTCATGTTTGTGTGTGTGTGTGTTGTTTCTGTTGCTATATATTCCTGGATAAATGAGAATGCTTGGCAACCGGAAGGCTCCAAGAACAGCGAAGTCAGTTCATTCGCCCAAGGCTGTAACAGCAAATTATACTTCCCTACATTGCAGTATTTCATTCTGTCCATCAAGACCCAACCAAATCACTAAAAGTCATGTCTCTAGATGCAGATTACGATCACAAGCAATCCCAATTTGTTTCTAACATTGCCTTAAAATTAATTGTATTAAAAATGTGTATGCAACGTCTTGTTGCGTGATGGTTGTCGTCAAACAGAGTCAAAATGCGTATTAACACTGAGACTATTACAGAAAGCGTATTTTTTTACGACTACAGTTGAATAATATACGAAGCCAGAACGTAATGAATATTCGCGTCATGAACAAAACGACGATACATAATTGTAAGAGGTTTTAAAAACGAAACCGCAAGCTAATTTTCTCATGACTAAACTCATATGGAAACACTTTATATAATTTTTTTTTCAGTTATATAATTACATTAATATTAATTAAGATTTTATGCGAAAATATAGCGTTTCTGGTAGTGCGCTGGAAATCTGAAGCTTTCATACAAAATAAGCCCTAACCATGGTGATTCTAGTAAGTCGATTAGGAATGAGTGCTGAAACATATTCAATGTACTCTAATAATACAGACTCAACAGTTGAAGGACCTCATACAAAAGGGCATTATACACCCATATACAACCCACCCTGCTATTATAAATTTGTATCCGCTTTACCATTGATTGTATGCGGAAGCAGATGAGGACTCTAGAGCGAATCAGTATGTAGCTTAGTTGGTGTTTATTTCGTTTACATTATACTAGTTGTAATAAAATTGAGCATTTAATTTGCTAAAATGTTCAGGATTTAGACTTAAATCAAAAGTTAAATAGAATTCCAAAACCATTGCATGTGTATTCAATTATTAAACTTGATTTGGTGCAATATAAAACAAAAAATACGCTCGAGAGTAAAGATAAGAAAAAACACAAAATTTACGACGAAAGACTGACATAAAACTGACAACGTATACTCTATGAAAAGAATAAAATAACTCTAAACAACTTGGGAACACTAAAAAAAAACTTAATTAAGTCGGTCTAGAGTGATTCACGATTGGAAAAGTTAAACTGCAAGGCCAAATAACTTATGAATCACAGAGGTATCTTGCATTGCAATGCATTAATCCTTTACATGTTTATTAAAACGCTTGTCCGGTATCGCAACCAGAATATATATATATTGCGTGACGTGTTGTGCAATGTGAAAAGCGTATTACATTGCATTCTCTGAGTCAAATCTTAATGTTTGTAATATAATATTATGTAGTGTGTTATGATAGAAAACAGAACGCTTGTAAATCGATTGCGTTCATGCTAATTAACAGTCGGAGTACTCATTATTGAAGGATATACAACACCAACCGTTTCATTTATGGTTCCTGCATTACTACTCAAAAGTGAAACTTTCAACTATCATAAAGTTTCATTTAAAACATGCACATATGGATTGTATTGAGGCTTTTCACCTTCCTTCGCGAAGTTGCCAATCGAAAAGAAAACTGCAACTTGCCCTTGCAACTGCGCTGCGACCTGAGAAGTAACGGCCCTAAGGACCTACGAACCCCGATCCATTTAAGCGCAAAAGCTCATCTGCTTTGAAAATGATCCAAACAAGTATATAGCACATGAGACTACTTTTGATTAATTTGATAGTAGTTTTCCGTTTCCGTTACATGAACCACGCGTTAATTCATTGCCTTGATCCGGCTTTTAAACCCTTAGTCATCAGCATCTTAAAGGCCGGGTCAACTTATGATTTCCGGGACGCGATGTTGGCCGTAAAATAGATATAAGATAAATTGCTTTAAGTTGCATACACAATAGGGCACCAGATACTTAGAAGCAATAATATAAGAAGAATAATATTCAACACATAGGTTTGTATTGATAAACTTATTTTAGGTTAGTTATGTTTCCGTAACGAACATACCATAGAAATACTAAAGTGATGATCGCTGCTTATTGCTTTAGGCCGCGTTCGATCATAAAATGCTAATACAATTTATTTCAAATATGTTAAGCATTTTAATTAAAGTAAAAGGTCTACGTACAAATAATAATTCACATGTTGTGTGCCTAATTTATCATTACTAACAAACAGGATTTGTGAAAATTGGATAATCAAATGTTTTTATTTGCCGCTTCACATCATAACACGTGACACTGTGGCTTTAAAGACCCAACAAGCACGTTCAGTTGATGTGGTTTGTTTGAAACCGATTAGAAACATCCGCTGAGTAATTTTTGTTTCAAGATGATTGTTATTGAAAGTAAAAATAGCATTTCAAGCGGCGTTCATGAAAATACTTGTAAATAGTTTATATCTGTTTGAGCGGAATTTCATTCAGCCGCATTTTCCGTAGGTGTGAACCAACCCAAATTGCGGTTATATGATATCTGCAAGTTATACAAATTTTATGGTTTTTAATGCGTGATACATTGAAATTCTATCAGTTGATAAACGGTCGCCTTCGTCTGTAAGGGTTCAGGATGTAACTAAAATGTACTTCTAACATTTTAAAAATAGTTCCTTTTGCATGGAAACTCCATTTTAAATTGTCCACATATGAACGGAACCATACCTTACGTAATTTACCTTTCCTCAGTTCTGACAACAACAATAATAATCAAAGAAACATTTACGTAAAGGACGAAATTTAACGATTGAATCACACGAGCATGTATCGTTTGCCTTGATTAACATAAAAGTGTGTTATAACAAAGATATTCATGCAGAATAAATAACATACAATGACAACAAAACTCGAAAATACTCAACGCCATATACCACATGCCTTATTAGTTATTACTTTAAACCTATTTATTTTAGCTCGATCAGGCTTATTGAAACAGTCTCAAGTCCGTTTCTTGGGACAATACTCAACGCCATATGCCACATGCCTTATTGGCAACAAAATAATATTCCTCCTATGAGAATGCAGGCTTAATAAATGAACTCAATAAAACTCAAACGCACTCCACAAATTCGTGTACTCCCTTAATTAACGATAATACAAATTATACAAATAATACAAATTTCTACCCCGGAGATAATCCACAGCCCAAATGGTTTGTGGGTAATTATCAGTCTGAGTTAAAGAAAAACGAATTCTTCGCATATTAAAAGCCTTTTGCAGCACCATGACTTTGTTCCCTGCGTATGATAAGCATTTCGGCTTTCATGTGTTCCGTATAACCGTGGGAAACGCGCTGAGCCACTGAAAACTGGGACCTGTGCAGGCGATGATTCATATATACACGCTTCAGATACCAGATACCGCTTCGCAATAATCATTAATTAATGATTTAATTATACTCGAGTATACACGAAATAACTGCGTGTTATCATTAATATTGGCACGATTTTATCTGAGAACATTGGGTAGATTGGTCTGTCCGAGCATTATCAGAGTAAGTTACTACATCTGGTAGTATACAATCAAGGGACAGGCAACTTTTCAGAACACATTATTTTAAACAAAAGTTCGTTTGTATACACTTGGTTCAAAATAAAAAGCATAAGAGTATGTTCCTCTACATTACATCATACACAGTGCATTACATTTTAACAATAGGAAAGAATGCGAGGCAACTAGTTTATGACTAGTATTTAATAAAAAAAAGCATCGAACCTAATATGTACATGCATGTTTCGAGCCATGAAAATTAAAAAAAAAATCGAACAATGTTTCAGAGTGAACGTACATTTAATAATCTTACAAATATAAAGAGAAGACGTCATCGTATGGAACACATCAACAAAATTTGCAATGTCGAGGTAGTATTTCCATTATATTCGCCACTTAACAATATATACACTATATACCCTGAAAGCACCGTATACTGCAAAATATATGATTTTGTGTCGTAGCCTATCATACACGTACGAAGTGGGCTACAGTGGAAAAAGGCTCTCTATCACCACCATATTTTAAACAAATAATCAAAGACCTACAATACATATAAGTATTATAGGTCTTTGAAATGATGAAGGAGAAAGAAATATGCGTTGATTAAAAAAATCTATATTTGCGAGTCGTAAATGTTATTCGTAAATGTATTCACAGACGCACAATAAAACATTTTGGTCAGATATATTCAAACAGTTAATTATTCCTGAATCTACGTTTGCTCTTTATTCCTTTATTTAACTTACAAACCAATGTGTTCACACTTGTACGAGCAGTTATTTAAATTGCTTCGCTCAGCATACTCGTTTAAACTGTAAGCTGCTTTACTGAACCTTCAAACAAATGTATAACTCATGTCACGTATAAAATGTGGCGCACGCGCGGACACATATAACCGCAGGATTTTACACCTTTTGTTATCGCTATTTTGCATTGGTAACCATGAGTGATGGGGCGTTATGACGTCATCGCGATATATACATGGATATTGTGTATATTAATCTTCGTGTGAAGCGTGGGAAACTGTGTCGTCTCCTGATGACTTTGGCGGCGGAGGACTGCTTTCATGATATTACAATTATATCTGGTGTTTAGTGCCTGTTTATTCTAAGCATCTCTGTTATGATTGGGAGGAGATTTTCAACCAGGTAGATCAGAGCGACGGGAAAAGCCAATAAAGCGATGTTTTAGATGTTAATGAACAAACTACAAATAATTGCTCATGCGGGCGTTTAATTTGCATCAATACAGATGGGGTTGTATTTGTTCGTAAACACGCAAACACAAACCCATGCACGAATGCGCGCACGCACTCACGCAAGCACACACACACACATACACACACATACACAACCTCGCTTGAATTAGTCGATTCAACATTGTAAGAGTAATTTGTATTTACACAGATATTTAATTTCTAAACGTTTTCAACTTCGTACTAAATTGTTTTTTTTGTTGGTTGATTTTGTGTCTATAAGTACTGTGGCAACACATACGGTATAATTTATTGTATTTTACTTATTTACTTCCTTGATATATTTGAAATTGCACTCTTTCTTGCAAACACACCTTACATACTTTTATTCGAAACTGACTCATTAAAAATGTTTGCAAATAGCTTTACAGTGGTATCTGTCAGCTCTAAATTACGCGGGCAACAGAAAGAACATGTAAATTGCCTCAGTTTGAACAATGACCTCCCATTTTGCACAGCTGATGTCGCATGAAGTTGACCCACAAAGGTCTCGTCTAATTTGCGTGAGAATCCCGGCCATTTTAAAAGCCATGTCCTGTTTTATAAAGATGCCTTTACGACTTATTTCGATGTCCATTTATATTCATGTTTTCTCGAACGTTTTAAGTTTGTTATGGTTGACCATAAAACGCCACATTTACTTTGGTTTAATTAGGTGTCCTCTCTTTAATTTGGTCGTATGTTTCTTTACGCATGCGCGCGCATTCTTGTTTTAAACTCGTTCACGGATTGAAAATTGCTTTCAAATCCGAAAGAAAATGTTTTAATGGACAAGCCTTTAATGTTCCAATTTAAGTAAATTCAAATGTGCGTAACAATGAATCTTTTCTAGTATTAATTACCAGCAATCTCTGATGCTAGTTTCCGAGAGTAATTAATTGTTGAGAAAAAAGATGCAGTTGCACAATATGGGGAATATCAGATCAATTTTGTTAATCTCAATTGGAAAAGTAATACTCGCAATTGAAAATCTTTGAATTCATCGGTGTATATTAGACCATTAATAATCTTTTCTGTCAAATGACAACCATTCAGTCGAATAAACCCACATTGGATATAAAATACACTGTAGTCAATGGAAAAATAGGTGCATTCGTGTGTGTGTGTGTGTGTGTGTGTGTGTGTGTGTGTGTGTGTGTGTGTGTGTGTGTTGTTGTTGAGTACATGCCCTTCGACTAGTGCTTCTCGATAAGCCCATCCGATTTCGATTGAAGGTCAGCACATAATTAAGTTATTATGCACCAATTTTAACCTCAAATAAAACACATCTTCAATATGTTTTGTAGAAAATACAGTTATAAAGACAATGCCATCAAAGTTATAAAAGGTCATGCCTTTTGCCAAAACTTATCAAATTCATTTGTACCCAAGTTCCTTTCTAATTACTTTTATTCTTATATGATGTTAACTGTAATAAAACAAAACACGAAATACAATAATGAAATTAAATTAATTAAAATTTTAAAAAGATTTGTTTTCAATTAACAAAATCATGATTATGTCAATCACAATTCCCTTATCAACGCGGATATGACACGCTCGTAAAGAAGACTTTGTGTTATGAACTAACAATCGAATACATATCTAAATAATCAAAATGAATTAACTTGAGCTGTGAAAAGCCTAACGATACATTAAATAATTTCATTATTTTATTAACATTTTATTCACTGAACACTATACAAATCAAGATAAAAATCGTTTGTCAGAAGTGGGATTTGAACCCACGCCTGGAGAACGAGACTGCGACCTTAACGCAGCGCCTTAGACCGCTCGGCCATCCTGACTGCATTTTGCAAAAGTGTAATACAAGTTTAAACTCGATCAATATACGGTACAAACAAAATAGTTTAAATAAACTTATATTCAATTCTGACAGCTTATACACAAGGAAACAATTACACCATTTCATGAAAATAATATAACTTTTTATAATCAAAACACTCGGTAATCAACAAAGATAATGTTTATAAACAGTTTGACTCGGAAGATAGTGTTTATACAATATGTTTCATAGCACAAACATTTCGATAGACAATGGCATCAAAGTTATAAAGGTCATGCTTTTTGCCAAAACTTATCAAACTCATATGTACCCAAGTTCCCTTCTAATTACTTTTGTTCTTTAATTAGGTAAACTGTAATAATATAAGCCACTGTCAATTTACCTTTAAAATCATAAAATTATGATTTTAAATGATTTGTTTTTCAATTAACAAATCATGATGTCAATTCCATTTCCCTTATCAACGTGCATGGATATGATACGATCGTAAAATAGATTCTGTATTATGAACCAAGAATTGGATACGTATCTAAATAATAAAAATGAATGAACTTCAGCTGTGAATCGTTTAACGATACATTAAATCATATTTCGTTATTTTATGCAATATTTTACCCACTGTTCACTTAAAATGTAGATAAAATAGTGTGTCAGAAGTTGGATTGGAACCCACGCCTGGAGAACCAGACTGCGACCTGAAGGCAGCGCCTTAGACCGCTCGGCCATCCCGAATAGATTACAGATTAGTGTAATAAAAGTGTGAGTTTATATACCGTGCTGTTTACCTAGCAAAATAGTTCAAATAAACTTATATTCACTTCGTCGTATGAGGGTAAGAATTACACCATTTTATTACAAGCAAATAACTCGTTATAATCACAACACTCGGTAACCAACAAAGATAATGTTTATAAACAGTGTGACTTAAAGGATATTGTTTATATTTTGAACTGTGCCCACAAAATAAAGCACTTCCTATTCACAGAGGATAACTATACAATTGTACATGTCATTTGTTTGTCTGTTGTAATCGTTTATTAAAAATTTCACAGGTTTGAACTTTATTGGGGGCTTTAAAGTTAAATTGACACCACGTTAAATGTTCGAACTTGACAAACAACTCATGCAGTTGACACTCATTACGTTTATTCACCCCCTTAATCTGCAATAATTCTACTCGTTGACAACCTTTCAAATTTAAAGTTGGATCAAATCTGTGTAATCGGCCTGAATCCTGTCAAAGGAGAACAAATGGAGAAGTATGTTATAATGTTGTCTTTATGGTATACTATGTACATGATCTCAATTAAGATAATCAGGTGAATGTTAAATGGACACATATTTGTTTTAAATGTGCACAATACAAATGACTTTAAATAGGAATACGTATGTTCTCCTACAAAACGCAAACGAATAAGGTTTATATACATGAGTTTCCTTTTCATCAATAGTGAAAACATTCAACAATTGTTTTAAAGGGAATTGTGAGTCATATTATTATGACTAAAAGCACTTAATCATTGTCTCAGATACAAGACGAATCGAACGTTTATGTCGAAGAATAATAAGACAGTCTTCAACCAGGGCCTTGCCCCTATACCATTCCTTTCAAACATATTCGACGGTTAGTGTTGCTCCTATCCGTGCAATGTATGAAATAGGCTTGGAAACACTTTGTTTGATATGATCTTACGTATGATTTGTCACAGTGTTATCGCGCAAACGTCATTATAATTGAACACTTTAAATGTAATACAACTGAGATCTACGTAGATCAAGTTACTTCGGTGAGTATCTTATTATTAAGTTTATAACACAAAAGACGTATATTTAAACATAATTTTGACAATGCCAACTTACGATTATTGTGAGATCAGTACTTCGATGTCAACCACGATTTTATTCGCGCAAAAGTATTATATTTTACACCATTACCTGTTGTAATTGTATACAGCATTAACACAATGTTATTTTCTATTATTGTTGAAGTCCTTCCGTACTTGAGGCTGATTTATATAAAATAAGTATGTTTTACGATCAGATGACAGAAGCATACATCGTTGAAAATTTACCATACTACAGTTTCAATAGCTTATCACAATTTATGATTGTGGTATTTCATCTTCTTTCACTTCTACACGAAATCACCGTTTTACAAAAGCAGTATTTCTAATGTCATTTAATATTCTAACACATGATCAGATATCAACTCGGTTAACAACTCAACAACAAAGTGTCGTCTGCACTTCAAAGAACCGAACGAGAGGGCGCTGAGTCACGGCAGACGAGATTTCACGTCTGTTTTCGCGTGCTTCTTGCTAATATGACCACGCGCTTACAACCCGTGACGTGAAAAGGCGAGATTTTCGACACGTATTTCTTTTAAACTCTGCGGAAAGCTGACACAGCCATTACATTTTTTTTCCTTTAAATTTCTCCATCAGACCATAAAAAAATATATAATGAGAACTGAATGCATAGAAACTCTATGAAATATGTAAATATAAGTCTTGTCATTTGGAAAATTCGGTTATAAAATTTGATGGTTTGAATCCAATAGGAAACACATGCACATTAGTTAACATGCCAGACCAAATTGCCCGTGTAAAAACTGACCATTTAATTTCGTTACAGGTCACAAGTTTCATCTAAAATTATTGACGATTTAGACTTAACAATGTTTGATAATGTGTTCTTGGTGTCCGAATATACACTTCGTGTATGTTCGTTGTTCGTTGGAATGTGAGTTCGATCAAGACTCGATGTACTTCTAGTTTAAACTTAAAGTTATTTAAGATCGATTGCATTGAATACATCGGGCGTTTTTCGTTTCCTGGGGAGAACCAGTATTTGGTGTAGATGTATTTTGAGAACATTTTGAGAACGCTCCAAGTGTGTCGATCGATGTCGAGACATCTTATCCGCCGTCGCCAACGCGAATTTTTGACGTACCTTTTACATCAGTCATGGAGTACTACTAGCTTTTCCCAGCCTTCTTTACCAAATGCGGCACAAATACAATGGGGTTTTAAACAGCAGTTCATTAATTTGAAAAGAAATGAAACTTCGAACTCGTTTCTAATACACATTTTACCAATCAGAATACAAACAATACAAGCAATCGCAATTATTGTATTGCAATTACCGGTATCGCGAAATCATATGTAGTTTTGTTTCGTACTTTTTGAAGTGTGTAGGTCAACACGTTCGAATCATCGAGAAAGTACATACCGTAATTCAAGGATTGCTCCTACATATACCCGGTAATGTGTTTTCAAGACGAATCGAATCAGTTCTGAGCTAATTTCTGATTTATTTCCGTATTCACTTTCTATTTACGATCAGCTCCAGTTGAAATTTACACAAAAGTACATATGTACTGTTAAGTCTTATGTAAACTCTACATCATTTAAAACGCATTGATTTGAAGTTTTCTTAAGAAAAAAAAAAAGACTTTTCCTGAGTGTATGCATGAAACAAAGTACAAACACAATTAATTTTGTTATTTTGTTATTTCTCGTGTTTTTTTTTCTTTCATTTTTGTAACAAATTAATTATTATCAATATTTACTATAATTATAATTTACATCATTATAAAGCATATACACCAATTTCGTGTTCTGCACAAGACGTTTACAAAGTACAATACACACGAAAATCAATGAAATGTGAACCAGATGAACTATTGGGCTGAAAAAGTAAAACTGTACATAAGTAGGTATGAGTACTTATGAACGCCAGAGAAATATGTCCTCAAAGTAAACTTAACTTAAGGCTTTTAAAACGGATAAAACCAATAAAGGCAATAATATCAACATTTGTAGATTTACAATTTTCTGTTAAAACAGCTTACAATTCTTCCGTGCTACTTATACAAAATAATCTTTGTTAAAATGAAAACAATCGTAAGATAATTTAAAAAAAACTGCCGTATGTAATCATATCTGGACTTAATACCATATCGTGTATCTGTAATTGTCAAATAGTCAACAGATCGCAATTGAGCGCTTTGACGTAGCATATGCGTGTCGCCGCATTGACGTTACGATTTCCGTCTATACGCTGATTGTTATGGTATAGACTTGGCGGATTCGTCTCTGTGGCAACACGCAACGCATAGACCGGTCGTCCTGACTTTGCGGCGCAAGTGTGCATTTTTGTCGCGCAGACAGGTCGTGCTTAAAGAATTAACTATCCATTTAAAAAAAACGGATATGATAATAACTCAAATAATGATTATTATGATGATGATAACGATTATGATAGGGCCACACCTCAAGTTAAGTGATATAATCTGTGTCAGAATGTACATCTCTATAAGAACATTGTTAACAGTGTTGAGGCCACATTTCTTTGCGATCTTGATACATCTTGGTCAAACTATGTTTCTATTTGATTTTTTTTTTAGGTTGAAAGAAAAAAGAGGTTTTATACAAACTTATTCAGAATGAAAAAGTTTGTTAATTATTCTCCAGTTCTTAAAATGTTGTGTGACTATGAAATCTTTCGACACCCTCGCGTCTTGACTTGTGTATGCTTTTGGCGCCACCTCGAATTCAAAAAGTCATTAATTTAATCTCAACATTTGATCTCGGTCAATGTTAGATATTTTTAGCCCACTGACGCTGTGAAGATTCCCTTACTCGAATTACTGGAATCAAATCCGCGTTGCCTACACGCAAAACCGCGCCATACAAGACATTAATTAATCAATTAATTACCGAACTTTGAAGAAAACGTTATATTAAGTGCTTACCGTTCCTAGCAAAATGGAGTCGGAATTGAGTCCCCCGCCCTAATTGCCAATTGTGCAGTTTCCCAGGCACTTAGACGCACTTTCTCGATATTGGTTTAGAGTCATGAGGAGTTATGTATTAACTGAGAAACCGATTATCTATCTAATTGAAATTGATTTTATAAGGGTGACTAATAAGGCTCCGCAATAATTAAACACATAGCTGCTGTTTTATAATAGATGAAGTGTAGTGAGGACGAATATTAATAGGTTTGCATCAAGAAATCATGATCATGTTTCTGTACAATGTAATGTAAATGTTGATGGGTGTTTTATATGGGTAATGATGATAATGATTGTTCATGCTTAGTAGGCGGTGGTGCTTCTGATAATGGCGTTATGTTGAGAAGGATGACAAAGGCGATGATGGTGTTACCGATGGCTGTGGTGGTGCTTGTTGTGTGAATACAAGACCATTACTAATTATGCATATTGTTTATAAGGATGATGTAACAGATTTGGGACGCACGAAGAAAAGGTTACTATTTACCGTTAATAATGACTCATACGATTACCTTTAAATGCTCACTCTTTTACCTCGCCGCAAAAATTCGAGTACTCATGTGCAACACGTATAATTGCGGGCTAACATTAGACTAGTATATATACTAAATATGTTTGTCACGACCAAGGTAAAACTACAACAGTGCATAATGGCGAACACACGAATGCAAGATAAAGGCGAAACTCAGGTACTGGTATCGCAGACAGCTGTTCCTGGAATTCGCCCGGGAACCTTGTGCATCTCGTTCGGTTGATGTTATTCCTGGAAACGTGACGTCCATAGGTATAGAACGTGCTGACAAAAAACGCCATCTCCCCCGCATCCATGTCGCACAATACCTATAAATCCGAGTAATCACTTGTTTGTTTTTCTTTTGTTTAATGCCGCAATTTATTGCCTGCCCCCGCGGCGCGGATTGTTGTTGGTGACGTACTTTTTATAAGTACGCATTGTTTTGTGTATTTCGTAGTGAAGCGCGAGTTTCGAGTGCAGAACTAGCCTTGATGTGAGCGTTTTGAAAACATTTGTGCCGCGCTGTGAGAAAATGGGGTTTAATGCATGTGCGTAAAGTGTCGTCCCAGATTAGCCTGTGCAGTCTGCACAGGTTAATCAGGGACGACACATTCAAGAATGGTCAAGAATGTGACTTCTAGACTAAAGTGTTCGAATGGTATCATGTTAGCATCATAAGATAAACTGCCGGCACCATTGTAAAAAACCATAGCTCACTCGTCGTAGAAATCATCAGAAGAATAATCAAATAAAGTTTCATAAGATTACGCAAACACATGTGACTTCTAGAGTTAGCAAGTGTTTATTTTATCTTTCCTAGTGACGTAGTTTTTTAGCCCACTGGACCCAGTTTTGACCGTGGCCGAGATATATATGGGACTAATCTTGTGACCAAATTTCATGAAGATTTAGCAAACAAACAAATGTGGCTCATAAATAGTTCAAAAGCATTTATTGTAATTTGACCTATTGACCTCGAGATATCATACATACAAAGTTTTTACAAAATGTCATGAAGATTGGGCAATTAATGGTGCTTATATGATAAGAAGCTTTTTCTTTAATTTGACCTAGTTTTTGACCCCGCGTGATGCAGTTTCAAATTTGGCAGAGATGTCATTGGGATAGAGTTCACAAAGCAAATATTGACAACGAACGCCGCAAAACGGAAAAATGCGTGCACAAAAGCTCAATATAAACACGTAGATTGGCGGAGCTAAAAAGAGCAAGTTTTGTTTATCTGTAAAACAACATCACATACAAACAGTATTGATTATACAAACTCCAGCTGTTGAATTACCATATTTAACAAAACGTTTCCAGCCCAAACTGTACTGTTTCTTAAAAATAAGCTTTATGATAAATGTTTAGACAGGATGCACCAAATAAACCTGATAAGCGATCTACGACCTGTAGCCTTTTAGTGTTAGGTCATAATAATAAATATTAATGTAATAATGCTACTTCTACATCTAGTTTGTACTTCAATGTCGCAAAATACCGCTGATGTGAACTGTACATTTTACTTGTACTGCTCATGCGTAAAGGTTAAAACATTTAATTTGTTCACAGAGGAATGTTAACGTCTTGATTATGGATGTGTTGACATTTCGTTATAGTGACAAATAAACGTAAATCAAATTGAATTGAATGGCATATATGACTTTCAAATAATAAATATCAGTAAAATATACGCCAACGTTATTTTTGACGATTAAATGATAAATAGTAGGTTGCAATTTAAGGTATATGAAAAGACAACGTAAAAAGCTAAGCTTACAACCCACAAACTAAATACATGGGCCGATTTCTACGGTGAACCTCTTGGTGCTACATTTTGTTGACTGCCATCTTACAATGAAGCAATCAATCGATTTCAACATGTTATACATTTAGTGACAATCCTTTTGCTTAATTTGTAATGCATAAATAAAAATGCTGTGTAACATCTGTTTATCAACCATAATTACACATTGTTTAAAATATTATGTGAACAGACCATGTTTATTGAACACTGTAGAAGCTTAAGTTATGCTTGGTTATTTCGCTTGCTTCACTCGCCATGGTCATGATATTAGTGTGTACACCCATATATTTCAATCTCTAAATGCCCTGTCACACTTCAGCTAAAGATCGGCGTGGCGTAGTGGATATGGTGTCCGCCTAGCGATCGGGAGGTCATGGGTTCGAACCCCACTGGGAGCGTTCCTTTGATCTCCCCCGAAGACACCAAGTACTGGTTCTAGTCCCAGAAAACGGACTCGACAGCGTTTATATAAGCCTATGGCTTTCGATGCAATCGAGCAAAAATAAATAGGTTTAAACTAATTGCTCGCAGTGTGAAAAGCCCTTGTGAGTATGCTGGTAAAAAAAAATGTTCAATAAATTAGCGAAGCCAAATCATACAACGCAATGTCATATCTCTCCTTAAAACGAACATTTTAACAGATTGCAGGTTGGAACGGCTATCCACCGGATTGCCAGTTTGCCGTCTGCCCATGTCCAGTGCCCCGCGAAATGTGCATGCAATTTCGTTGAAAGCATTTTGCATTTTGATTCAAGGTTTTATCCATATTTTATTTCTTATTTAAAATGTTTAACCAACAAAACAAACAAAACAAACACATCGATCAACGCCAGTAAAAAGGGGTATCAGCACTTTATATTTGTCAAACGTTGATTGATCAAGTAATTTATCAGCATCTTACCGTAAATGGTTATCGTTCACAATGGACAGTGGAGCCGGGTCGCACGAAGATCCCCGGTGTGTTTGCGTGAATCACCCAACAAAAATGTTCCCAGAGGTGAACAACAAACAATCAAGTTTGCTTTCATCTGACCCGAGTTACCTGTAAACATGGAGGGTATTTTTTGGAAAGTAGCAACACGATAAAAATGCTGTTGATAGGTCGCGACCAACAAGTCGCGGTCAGCAGTCAGAGGTTTTCGAGAAATTTCAGGATGTCTGAAACAAAAAGGCACGCCCATTGGAGCGTAAGACAGATGCAGTTGTTTCTGTCAAACATTAAATTCGTTATAATTGAACCTCGCTCTGTGAAAATGGGGTTTAATGCATGTGCGTAAAGTGTCGTCCCAGATTAGCCTGTGTAGAATATCAGGGAAGACACTTTCCGCTTTTATTTATTTTTTCGTATAAACGAAGACGTTTCTTGACGAAATTCCAGTTTAGGCGGAAATTGTCGTTCCTGATTAAGCCTGTGCACACCACATGCATTCAACCGCCTTTTCACAGAGCTAGGCTCATTACTATGTGTAAGTTTGCTCCGTATATAGCCCTTTGCATGCTGGGAAATTTGTCGTCTGCTAAAATGTCGTCTGCTGAATTTCTAAAATTAGCATTTTCTTCGTTTTTTTCCAAAGAATACTATCAGAATAGCAAACAGTTTGGATCCTGATGAGACGCCACGTTTTGTGGCGTCTCATCTGGATCCAAACTGTTTGCAAAGGCCTTCAAAATCCGGTTCCAGCACTCAAAGGGATAGATTGCCTTCTATCAAGACAGTAACTTTTCCAAGGAAATGTAATTTGGTGAGATAAACACTAAAATGATTTGCCTACCTGTATTTTGCATCCAAAGGAAAAAAAAAATACACCGCAGTGTCCGAGATGATTGTGGGATTTGTCCGCTTCTCATATTATATTTGATTGAGTTATTTAAACACTTTTTGTTTACACAAGGTCAATAATTTTTAGTTCAGATAATTTAAATGGACTATAAGTTATAATGATCAAAAATAAAGTTAAGACAAACATATATATGTCACTGTTTATGAAATCGACTATTGGTGGTACCCGTTTTTACTCACTTATCAAAAATCTGGAATCAACCACATTTCTATGGTAACACCAGCTTATTAAACCTGACAAGGTAAGCGTTGTCATACACTGTATTATAAACTATATCAAATATATATGTGTTCATGCTGTATGTTGCATGACATTTTGACAATTATGTTGTATTTATAAAAAGGGGGTTGTCCGCCATATTACAAACTGTCAGTATGTAGCCGGTCATCGATTTATTGACGTTTAACACTGACACCCACACAACCGTGGTTTGGACATGTACAGAAGTCGTCTGGCCAACACTAAATGTCATATAATATGAAGATTGTTATTATGTATGCATAACAACCTGTATTATGGCTATATTCGACCTTTGACCTTTATTGTGACTTTTATCTTTGAGATAGGGACATAGGTGTAGCGATGGACACGGCCCTTCACGCTGTTATTAGTAGGTCATATACCACGTTATACTATCATTTTATAAATGATGCAAAATCCTTAAAGCCATTTAACAGGGTCCATATTGGTAATTTCTTATTTCAGTGTATTTAATCACGGACATCTGTTTATTTTCAAAAATAATGTTATGTAAATATACTCATAGATACAAATGTGACATTTAACAAGGATATAGTTTTGTGTTCGTTCACTTGGTGTACCAGATGTGAACTATTTCCTTCATTTGACATCGGAGAAGTATTAAATCATTTTAATACATAGTTGTTCAACCTCCAAAAATGATTTTGGCATTTAAAGATATCTTTGGTTAAGTGTTAACTGTTCTTTGGTTACGCCATATATATCGTCCATTTGGCGTGAAACTACATTATCGGATATAGAAATATCGAACGGATACAACAGTTTTACACTTAAACCTCCTTAGTAAAGGGACTTATGCACAGAGTTTCATACAATTGAACAATATCATTTGATGTTTTTACTGACAAAACCTTTATCTTTGGAGTAGTCTTAAATAGTTATAATATCAGAACTAGTTTGAAATTTGTTTCGCCCTCATTTGGATTCGGACCGGGAAGCTTCGGAAGCAAAATTCAACTATCCATCACTGGACTAGCCAGACTTCTGAAGTTAATATCGTTATGTATTAATTTACGCTTTTTATTCACGTTATTTGTAAATTGGCTACGAAAAGCGTTGTAATGCTTTATTATTTTACCAATTTTTGATTGATGATTGTCCATAAAGGAACCTATATTTTTAACAGTGTTCTTAGTTATTACTGTTATGATGACTTTTTTGGCACATAATTTGAATATAATTCGTAAATTCTTTTCCGAATCTATGAATTTTGACGAACTGTGAACAACCCCTTTAAATATATTAATATAATAGCTTCGTGTTTGCCATGAATGATTGTTTCGACCTCAGTGCTGGTTTTAAAACACTCTGCCATTTTTAATCTGCGATGTGAATGAAATGAAACATGCACATGATAAGCACAGATCCATGAGTTCTGTGTACTTGGCCTTCTTTCGCTCGTAGGCCTCTTTACATCTTGCCTCCCATGGTACTGTCAGCTCTATGGTGANCGTGTACCATTTCCGGTTTATTTTCCCGAACTTTTTGACAGCTGACAGGTAAGAATAAAAGCTCGTTCTAGTCAAATAAGATTCATAATACATATGCAACATGAATACTACATGATACATAATATCCTCGCGTTACTTAAAAGTGAAAATTCACAAATATTAGTTATCAACGGAATGATAGAGATTAAAAAAAAAATCTGGGAAACGCCGCGCGCGAACCATAACATTGTAACGTCACGTTAGTAATAAACCACTCTCCGATTGGTCTTCGCGTTATCCAATATAAATCGCCGATTCATTAGCCTGTACCTGTTGTATATTATAGTCAACGGAGTCAACGGTTATATTCAACGGGGGACCAGTTTATTTAAAATTATGCCGCTAACACATTTTATCAAAGACAAATTATTTATTAAGATAACAAATAATTATTCTGGTCAGCTCCTACATGTACACTAGATTGGTTACCTCCCCTTATCTATCGCTACTTTCGATATAGGGATCGGTACAGGCTCATTTTACCGGTCCAAATTTGGACCGGTTTTTCAGGGGAAGTAACCGCTTACCATTTCCGGTTTATTTTCCCGAACTTTTTGACAGCTGACAGGTAAGAATAAAAGCTCGTTCTAGTCAAATAAGATTCATAATACATATGCAACATGAAAACTACATGATACATAATATCCTCGCGTTACTTAAAAGTGGAAATTTACAAATATTAGTTATCAACGGAATGATAGAGAGATAAAAAAAAAATGGGAAACGCCGCGCGCTAACCATAACATTGTAACGTCACGTTAGTTACAAACCACGCTCCGATTGGTCTTCGCGTTATCCAACATAAATCGCCGATTTATTAGCCTGTACCTGTTGTGTATTAAAGTCAACGGAGTCAACGGTTATATTCAACGGGGGACCAGTTTACATGTACACAACATTCCTTACGACCGAATTACTACCGATTATGTCACGTAAAAAATAGTTCGACATTAAACTGGTCCTTTAAATATTTTCTATTGAAATTAGAAGAAATAAAAAATCAATCGAGAATGAGATATTTTTAATGTTGGAAATTGAAAACAATGTGCATCAGCAAAACAAAAACTAATTTTCATTTTTTATCATAATAAATTTAAAAAAATGAAACAGCCAAAACAAAGACTCAATTTTATTTACCTAGGCTCAGTGACAGCTTTTAATCCAATTCTTATAACAATAAAGTTACAACTATATGCACTAACATGTTCTGTTCGTCCATCCCTTTATCGAAATGTATTTTAAACCACACTATTTCTTCATGGCGTTTGTATCGAATGCTTACAAAATCGTAATCCTGTCGGAGCGAGTTATTTTATTCTTATCGAAATTAACAAATATGCATGAAAAACACACACTCCGAAATACGTTTTGTTTTCGTTCAATGCTTTAAACATATTAATTATTTTACTGTTAAAAACCCACCACGTCCAAATTCTTGTCCCTAAAATCCACAGTGTCTTGCTTAAACTAGATACAGTATGTTTCGTCAGAGAAATAACGTCACACGAGAAACGTCATAAATTGTGTAATCAAGTGAATGGAAATAAAAATACGGAAAGCCGGTTCTGTAATATGTTTTAAAGAAGATGCAAAGTAGGAAGATGTGTAATATGAACGATAACATTAACGATGCGTCTCAATAATGCGTCACCCTTGTGTAGTGTATGGGAAATATTACACTCAACTATGTGTCACAGCGTGCGTAGGAATACACTACTTCCTAATGATCGGAGATAGGATTATTTATTTGCCACCCCTTTATTAGGTCAATGTTTACAACAGAGGCAGGATAAAATCAAATTCCCGACATATATTTTCCATTAAAAGTCTTAATTGTTTAGATGACACAATCATAGTTGGACATTTATTAACATGAAACAATACTTTACATTTAACTTCCGTATGATGTAGAACAATGCCCACTTGTCAAGTGCATTCACATAGAGAATACTAGGTTAGCGTTGAATAGAGAGAAGTTTATGTTGCGAGGCTTAGAACGCCAGGAGCGCGAGCCTTGGCGAGCGCTTTCGGTGTTCGAGCCGAGCAACATAAACTTCTCTCTATTCAACACTAATCCTAGTATTCTATTTATCACATCAATGTTCTTAGTCGTCAATTAGATTATTTAGTCTTTAATTGTTAAGATAAAAGAAAAACAAAACACATTTAATTAACTGAATCTAACATTGCGTAGTAATATTAATTGTGATCTTTCACGTTTACGGAACTCGAAATAGTCCTTAAAACCACTGCAATAAACAAAAGTAAACATTCATTTCATGTATAAACCTAAAAAAGTAGTCCGTGCACGCGACAGGTTTATTCAACAAGGTGTGATAGAGAATGTTGCGGTGAAGATGGGATAAATGGTGTTATTTAAGTTCGTGTATCGTAGTTTTGTTGATTTTGAAGGACGCTAAAAACCACATTTTAATTAATATGTCGTAACTCTATCCTTTACAGCTAGTGCATTTAAAAGTTTTACCGCAACTGAGCAACGCTAATATTCCTTCTTTGATATTTGTGATGTTTTGCTAAAGAGACACTGCCCTCCCAGCGCTTTCTTGGTCCGATTATTATTTTTATTTTCGAGCATTTTAATATCTTAGTATAATCACAATAAACACGAAGTATATTGAAATATAAAACTTGATTATTTTTGCAACTGACGAATTCTGATAACCCCCGTTTCTGCTAGCGTAGGTTTCATAGTTTAGTTTGCATATTTCTTATGACCATTTACGTGACATTATTCAATTTTCTAGTTCTTCCTTTATAAGTATATTAATTGTAACTGTTATATTCATTTCTTATCAAAATGCTTTACTGCGAGGCAATGTCTTTGTAACTAAATATGACGTCAGAAATGTTTACTAAGGTTCATATCCCAATATTCACTTTTGGTTTATTTATAATGTACATTAGTATTCTTGACTGTTTAAGATAGCCCTTGTACTACAACTGTTCTTGGGGACTTAAGTGGCATATTTAATTTGTGTTTATTCAAAATTTTAATAAGTACTCTTGACTTCAAGGGAATGTCTTCATTATGTTTTCTGAATGTCCCATTCGCAAAAATCTTAAATACGGCAAGAACAATGAACGTGCCGGATGCTGTAAATTGATCACTTCACATCAAGAAGAGAAAAGTTCGAGAAAATATCACGTCACGATGTAATATTTCTATCCTATTTAACGAACATTCCGGAGTTAATATTTGTGATAACTTGTGATAGAATTACGGGCACTGCCTACAATATGCCCGTGGTTTCGATGTTAGGGTTTGCCGCAGTGCGAGCGAAAAGTAAATCAACGTGTACGGGATTTCTTCTGGCTTTTATGTTTGGAGTTTTAGGTAAGTGCAATCGTATTATTGTTCACAAATATTATTTTTTTTGATAAATCGACGAGATATGTTGATATTCACCGAAGCAACGAAAACATATTTCTTTTCTAACATGACCTTAATGCTTTATTTGAAATTATGATGTGAACTACATTGTATCTATATCGCGTTGAATGGGCTATTGTATATATATTCTCGTTACTTTTAAAATTGTAAATACATGTACCTACATATATTTAATATTTGAAATATCCTTTAATAATAATAGAAGCAAACCAAAAACTATTGCCTTGACTGGGACCTTTTGAAGCAAAATGTAGCGCTCTACCTTTTCGCCATGTTGAACGCTATGTTTGTAATATACGCATTTGGAAAGTACATGTATTGATTAAAAACGTTTTAAATGCGTATTGTTATATAATATTGATGGACGATTATCTATAAATGAGCCGATATTTTCAACAGTTTTCATATTAAATAGTGTTCTTTCACCCGTTTGAACGGATGTATACATTCTTTTTAGAAAATGTGACTTTTGTATTGTCATTTGTCTATACTGTGATACAGAGTGGTCCGTTTTTGACAATGGCATCATAATTGTAAATTCATTTATTCATTAAATGGTTCTCTATGTGGGTACTAACGTTCGCACTTGTTTATTAGATCGTTAATTGTCTTTTAGCACACGTATAATAATTAAGTATTAATATAATTTAATTCTCATAGTCAATGTTTACAATACAATCGTGTACAATAACCCACAGTTAGGAGTATAGATGCGAATTAAATCACGAGTGCGAAGCACGAGTAATTTGATAACACGCATCTATACTCCTTACTGTGGGTTTTTCGACAACATACCATCATAGAAAGTTATTATTTCGATTCTAACACGATTCTGATTAGTTTGGTTCAAGCTTTTCGACGTGAACTATATTTTTCAATACTCCGCCCTTCTTAGTACAACGTTCACTATTTAGTGACGTCATTGAATTGTACAAACATATGACGTCGTTTTCATTCATAAATATTTTGCAAATGACGTCACTTTCATTGACAACAAAAACCGTAGAAACTAAATGACGTCACGTTTAGTGATGCTACTGAAAAGCTGACATGCTATAAATGTTTTATTAATTATGTTTCCTAACAAATAACATTCTTTGTAGGCGCGGTTATGCCACTTATTACCAAATATACAATTGCTTGTTTCATTATATTTATATACATGCTATATTTATTACATTTATTTTAGAGCGGGTTTTAGCACTTGCATTTTACTGCAATATTTTCTTCGTTTATTTGGAACTATTTTCGAAAAATTAAGCTCCGCCCATAATTATTGCAGAATAACCCACGCTTGATTTCCTTCTTTGTCTATAGAAAACAAATCGCGTGCAGTGTTAGAATCTGAGTAAACGCTAAATGTATGCAATAAACTTGATTAAAGATACAGGCATAACAGTAAAATTCAAGAATATGCTATTATGGAACTACCCAATAATATAACTTACAAGAAGATCGACAAACAATCAGCTAATATTTATAAAAAAGGATAATTGGCAAGTTATCACGCAATCTGATGCACATATAGCATACAACGAAAGATTGTGAATAATGGGTATCTTAAAATAGTATTTTTTGTGCCTGATAAAATCTACGGACTCTTAAATATTGTTTTGTGTGCAATCACGGAAAATTTGGTGAAAAAGTGAGGTGTCCACAGTATGATGGTATCTGAAAAAATATTAGAGTGTCTGAAAATGCATGAGTTTGCCCTATGTAAGTTTGTGCCACATAAGTGTGAACACATATTTGCCAAACAAAAATAAGGTGTTTTATAACGCATATAGTTCTGTATTGTAACAAAACAATTAGGGCGGTTTTCAATATATGAAGGTAAGTTGGTAAAATATTGAACGTATTTAGGCTGGCTCAAAGAATCAAACGAACGATCTAAGGAACAATTCATTCAGTCATTGTGTATTTTATTTTAAAGAGGCCGATATAATGATCAACCCACCGGGCCCGTGGTATGACGGGTACATGACATGTCGACAAAACAATATGGCAATGTGGAGCTGGTGGATGTGGAAGGAAGGATTAAGTAACCCGGATGTAACATATCCCGTTTGGATATACGGCTTTGAAGCGCAAACCCACAACATAAGTATGACTTGTTTCGGAATATTTCAAAAACTTAAACATGACAAATGATAATAAAGCATATGGTTGAATCAATTAATAGCGTTTTGGATATTTCCCAACAACTGACGAGGTTGAGATGCAATTTAAATTCTCAGCACATTTGTTTTAAATACATTGTAATTGGTGTAAATAGCCTTCTAAGATCACATTTTAACTTAAATCTTTACAAAACAACCAAACAACTTGAAAGATTTGAAGGGTTATTTAATTTATCAGGGGACTGGTTACGATTGCTCTATTATGTGAATCGAGCCTTTTTACTAATATCAGAAACACTTACTTGGTAAAAAGTTATCACAATTGATATGAACGCATTTGTCGATGTGAAAGAAATAATTGTATTGTTTGTAAGTATTTACATATATTAACTTCTATTTGACTTGCCACAATTTCTCGATTTACTTCCTTGTAGCATGCAAAGTAAAAAATCAAATTATTCAAGACGGATATTTTTATATACCACTTTAAAATTATGTAACTTATTCAAACAGTCTAAAAATCAATGTATAATCGTTTAGTTTATATAATTAAATTTGGCGATGTTTGACTTAAATAAATTCAGCATCTTTATTGAAGTATTTATTGGATATCAATGTTTTATTTTTAGCTCATCTGAGGACGAAGTGCTCAAGGTGAGCAATTTTGATCACCCTATGTCCGGCGTCCGTCGTCGAGCATTGTGCGGTGTGTGTCGTCAATGTTTAGCTCATAACCACTCTAGATGCTAAATTATTCATCCAATCTTTAAGAAACTTGGTCAGAATTTATCTGGAGAATATCTTAGCCGAGTTTGAATCCGGGTCACATGCTTACAAACACTAGATCAACAGGTCAAATCTTAGAAAACCCACGTATGACTTAATCTTGATAAATTAATTAATTATTAAGACAATATATAGGCCTTGTTCGAATCTGGATCACTTGCTTTTATCAACAAGGTCACCAGGTAAAAACACATTCGAACAACTTTAGAGGCAACATTTAGGACTCTATTTAAAGGTACTTGCTTAGAATATTTCTCTTGACTAAATCTAGACCGAGTTAGACTCTGGGGAGTTCGGATCTGGGTCACGTGCGCCTACAATAGGTAACCAGGTCAAATCTTTAAAAACCTTGTTACCATTCTAGAAGCCACTTTTATTCCAAAATCTTTATCTTTAACCTTGTCAGAATACTTTTTTTTTTGCATCTGCGTGGCGTGTGTTCAAAAAGTGGTCACCAGGGCAAGTCTATTAACATATTGTTAATACTCTAGAGGCCATAGTTATCACTTAATATTAATTAAACTTGGCCAGAATTTTTATTTATACATATCTGGAGACAGAGTCACGTGCCTCCTAAAATAAGATTATTTAAATAGTAGAAATAACCTTTTTTCCACTTTAGAGGCCATATTTATGAATCATTCCGAATAAACCTTGAGTAGAATGTCAATCTTGACTAAATCTAGACTGAGTTTAAACCTCGGACAAGTGCTTCCAAAACAACTTCACCAGTTCAAATTTTTTAAAACAATTTGTAAAACTCTAGGGCCACAATTATGACTCAGCCTTTATAATACTAGGTCAGAATGTTTATCTTGACAATAAAAAAACCGAGTTTTGATCTGGGTCAGATGCGTCTGAAAACTTTGTCACCAGTTTAAATCCTAAAAATCATTGCTACCATTCTAGAGACTACATTAATGACTCAATCTTGATGAAACTTAGTCAAAATATTTATTAAAACAATTCTAAAAAAGGTTATCAGGTCAAACATTAGTGTTACCAATAAACAGGCCATACCGAGTGCGAACCTAGGTAACGTACGTCAAAACACTGTCACCATGTCAAATGTTAGAAAACTGTGTTACCATGCTAGAGTCCATATTGATGGCTCAATCTTGATAAAACTTGATAAGAATGTGTATCTTGACATTTTCTAGGACAAGTTCGGATCAAGATTTCGTGCGTCTTAAAAATATGTAAAAAGGTGAAATGTTCCAAAAACATTATTTGCACTAAAATGGCAACATTTATTACTCAATCTTCATGAAACTCGGTCCGACTATTTATCTTAACAATATTTAAGGCACGTTTTAATCTGGGTTACATGCGTTGTAAAATAAAGGCACTAGATAAAATCATAGAAAAACCGTGTGACCACTAATTAAAAACGCATCTATGACTCTTAATGAAACGTAGTCATAATGTTTATTTTCTAGGCTTAGTTTGAATATGTGTGATGTGCATTCACAAGCAAGGTCCACAGGCGAAATCTTCGAAAAAATGTTAGCACTCCTGAAGACACATTTATGATTCAATCTTGATGAATCTTGGTAAGAATGTTCATTGGTAATACCTAGGCTCTTTTTGAATCTGGTTCATATGCATACACAACTAGGTGACCAGGTAAAATCTTAGAACAATCTGGTTGCCATTCTAGATGCCACATTGATGACTCAATTTATATAAAAAGTGGTCCATATATTTATCTTTACAAGATTTAGGCTAAGTTTGAATCTGGATCACTTGCCTCTAGACACTAGGTGAGCATAATAAATCTTAAAATATCTTACCACTTAAATGCAAGGGGTAATATCTATGACTCAAGCTTGATAAAACTTGGTCAGGACGTTTATATTTACAAGTTAAAGGCCACGTTTGAGTCTGGGTCAGATGCTTACAACAACTAGGTCACCAGGTCCAATCTTTGAAAACGTATTACATCACACTGCCACTTTTATTAATCAGTCTTATGAAACTTGTTAAGAATGTTCATCTTGGCGGTATGAAGACCATGTTCTGATAAAATCTTCAGTTATTGGTGTCCGTGAACTCAGGCGAGCATTTATGGCCATCGTGACCCCCTTGTTTAGTTTTAGACCAGGTCGCTACAATCAGAAATTCAGCAGTTTTAGTGCAGAAGGGGCCGGTCTATTATTGTCAATCAATTCGAAAACGTGCATCATTGACAGACATAATCCCTAACCTTTCAATTATTGCACTCGTGTTTGTACGAGTAAACTATTGAATATTTAATAATGTGGTTTCAGGCAGATTCTTCCAATTCGACCAATTCTTCAAATTCCAATTACAGAACACTAAGAAAGCCGCTGTTCGTTGTGTGAGCGGTAAGTGATTGGGTAGATAACAATGCATAGCTACATGTAAGTCGTGCATTAAATGATAGTACATACTTTGCTTTTATTTAAATTAATATTACAAAACAATGGGAACAATTTTTATTCTATTTACTGTATAGTTTTTGGTTATTTACTTGTCAGCTCCTTCATTCCTAATTGTCCATTGTCTGATTCCAGGTGACACTTGTTTAGTACACTGTTACAATGGTGGCTCCCAGTAGCAAAATGCTAAATCGAATTCATTTTAAATGCACAATTTTCATTTTACCGATTTATTGCTCATTCACATTGAATTTATTGTGTTTCCTGTGTATGTTCAATTTTTGTAATTAACCCCATAGCATATATAATTGATTTTGTTATAACGGAGAAATATTGTTTTTTTTTAGCAAAATTATCCGATTACAACGATGGAAAGCAAAAGTTTGATCCAGAACGACCATTTTGTCAGAATCATACCCTGGGATCTGATATGGCATTGCTGTCAGTGAAGAACACTTATTTTTACGAGATTAGAGTAGGCCCGGGTACAATTAATTACCCGTTTTGGATCCAACCTGTGGAATACGGAACATTTCTAAATTGTAAGTATGTTTGTATTCCATTTTCCAAATTAAGTGTAAGTATTAGCCATTATGATAGCAAAAATAATTAAGAATAATAAGAAGAACACCAACACAACTACAACAACAACCATGATTGTCATCCTTCTCATCCTCATCATTCATTATCAATCTTTAAAAGGTGGTTGCCATTCTGTCCTTATCCGTCGACGTTGGTTCCTTATAATTCGTTTGTTATAATGTATGGTACGGTGCTGTTGATGATGGTGGGCATTGTGACGATCGGCAATTATGGTGGTGTCGTCCCGATTGTCCCACATTCAAAAATCCAATACACCGTTCATGTCGGTGTAAAGAGAAGTAAGAAGGGTTAAGTTTTAGGTCGGTTCCACAAATGTTGGACATACTTGCTTGCGTTCTAATGAAAATTAGAAAGAAATTATATAGTTGAAGATTTGTATAGGACTTTGGAATAGGATATATACAATATGTTTCAATTGTTTGATTTTATTTCATTTTAAAGAGAGATTCAAGTTAAACAATAATTTTATCATAAGCTCGTCATTTTATTTGTGATGTCCGTTATTTTTTGAATTTATTTTATGCTTCAAACTTCATCTATTTACAAGATGTTTTACATACTGTGCTAAACATTATGTTTCCACTTTACGAAATTGAGTGCTTAGCTTCTGTTTGGAAATAATTCGATTAAGTATCCATATTATACTATTTGCCAGAATTCATTATTTTAACCACTTTGCAATTTCTAAAATTCTTGTTATTTAATCGTTTGCATGTAAACAGCTTTTCACATACATATTTGATATTAAATCAATCCTGGAGCACTTGTTTTTGCATTTCAAGGGAAACTACTTGAGCTATTTTTTTAATTTTTTCAGATTGGAATTACCACCCATGTTAATAAAAAAACTTTAATTATGTGTTTTGTACAGCATAAGGGGACACTCACTAAGACAAGCTTCCGCGCAATGAAAGCAGCGAGAAACTCTTCAGATACATGTTACTTGTTAGATATAAATGTTTTGATTGTATTCTTTATGGTGTTCTTTTGTGTTTGTCAGCTGAAAACCTAACAGTACATTGTTTTGTGCTCAACGAACATGGAGAATTGCGAAAAGACAACTGTACGAAAAGCTATGCGTCCGTCTGTATAAAATGTGAGTAGAAATAATTCATTATTTTCGATTAAACGTTGTTTTTCGGCTTCATTTTTACAGGTTTAGAGTTTTCGTTTGTAGAAATAAAATCCGAGCAGGTTAATAATTGCGCATCGATTAGAACGATAAATCAAAGTACTGACAGTACTGGTGTGACGATGCTTTTTAAGAGGATTGATATAAAAGCATCAATTTAAGTTAATCTACATCACCGCAATTATGTAATTTGTATTGGTTGTCATTTATCCGCATCCTTAATCTAAGATTTGGCATAGCTGCAGTGTACATGGACTTTTAGAAAATCCACAGCTCTTTGTAAAACTTTATTAAGAACAAGAGGCATACTTCTGCAAAGAAGCAATTCATTTTCACATATGGGAACGACACAAAAAAAATGTGGGTACGAAAAAAATATGCCAACAAAAAATTGGGTACGAAAAAAAATTTGGGTACGAAAAAGAATGTGGGTATTAAAAAAAATGTGGGTACGAAAAAAAATTTGGTACAAAAACAAATTGGGTACGAAACACGAATTTGTTTTATTAGGAAAGATGGGGTACCTGTAAGTATACCGTGGTACCCAAAAGTATCATTTAAAAATCGGTGTACGGTGAAGTATACTTCAAAGTACCCGGGGTACGGGGAAGTAGTACCCGTGGGGAATTTGACCCATTCAGCTCCACTTCCAGTTCAATGACTTCGAACAATGTTGAAAATGACACTATTCCACTATCGAACGGTACCACATATAAGTTAAGTTCTCTACTTTGCGCAATTAACATCGTATTCCACTGTTATTATCGAGCTTCCTAATAATTAAAACATTTTCTTCGGCATTTGCCAATTGTTGTTCTTGTTTCCCATATTTCAATGATAATCAGCGAGGTATGCCGATTGAGAAAATTTAGCTAACTCAATCCGAGGAATGCCAATAAAGAAAATTTAGCTAACTCAATCGGACTGGCTAGGTCTTTTAGGTAGGTCGCCATTGTAAATTTTTGGTTTTCATGGTATGGCAACCTAGACGAGCTGCTGAAGCAGCATCGTCAAAAACGTTATAATTTTCGATCTTCTTTATTTTCGAGTAACTGGAGATTTGTCAAATGGTGGTGGGTAATGGTTATGAGGTGTTTGATATTCTTGTGGAAGACGACGACGACGACGAAGATGATGATGATGATGATTATGATGATGAGTATGATGATGATGATGATGATGATTATGATGATGATTCTTAATGTTTTTTGGTATTGCATGTTGAGTTTTAGATCATGGTTGCTGCAATCGATACAACTGCTCCACTAATTTTATACATAAAGAAACAATCTTGCTGATTTTTTTAGCAGATTTCTTTCATGAAACACCCTTATCAAAGTGGGAAACAACTCGTGGACAAATACTCTTTCACGAAAAAAAGTTTGCTTACTCTACCTTCCCTATTTTTGAGATGTTAGTGTAAACTAACTAGATTGTAACACTAGTCTATCGAAAAATTTACATCATGCTAAAATTGTTCTTTCAACTTTTTCAGTACCTGTTCACGACACTATAACATACACCGGACTAAGGTCATCTGTAAGAAAATACCACGATCCTACAATACCGAGCTTACCCGAGACATCACAAGCTAACGGTAGCGTTGATTGTTGATTCAATCTCTAGCGCAATATAAAATGTCTGATTTTAAACATTCCTCCAGCGACGCTAAACGTCCTGGCAAGGGTAGTAAGCTCGCTGTGAGCGGATTAAGTCATGCATACACCTTTCCCTCAACCTTACCCCATCCCCACCCAAAACAGAAGTTACCGTATATAATAATTCAAGAACCAAAGTAAATTTAGTACTTTTGTAATTTGATATATTTTAGTCAAATGTCCCGTTTGGTCAAATGTCCAATTTATTGGACAGGCCATTTAAATTATGCGTCGTGTACAAGTATTAAGCCAATACATGATATAATACTACGCATTATTTCAATATTACACTGATTACATGCATTATACAGAATATGTCCAATCATACACCGTTGCATGCTTTGTTTTACCTCATATAGTGCTCATGAAGATCTTTTATGATACTGTATTGGGGGTCATCCGTCCATCACTGCACGCGTGCGGGTATCTGTGCGTCAGTTTAGATTTTCTGCTAATGAATTTGTCCAGAAAGGCCGGGCACATTTTAACAAAATTTCACAGGAATGATTCTTGGGTGACCCTCTTTGAGAGTAGTTTAAATCGTTCCGGTCAGCTACATATGTAGGTCATCGGAGCTAAAATAGATTTTAAAAGTGGAAACACAAATTATTCTCTGAAACTGCAAGGCACAGAGGTTAAACATTTAGTGTAAACTTTCGTAAATTGCTCCTCTACAACAATTGCTCAAATCATGCCTCTGGGATGTGAAATGGCCTCGTTCCAGGGGATTCCTTATTATATAGGCTGGAATAGTTAATATCGTTTACAATATGTTTCTGAAACCTCAATGATCAGAGGTTTGATATTTGGGTTGTGATATTGTCTAATTGTCTTCTACAAAGATAGTTCTAATAATGACCCTTGGATAAAAGCTGGCTACGCCCCAGGGGTCACATGATTTATATCGACTTTTGTAGGAAATAACCTCATTCCCTGTAGTCAAAACTGGTAACACCTCAGGTCAAACATTTTGGATTTCTTCTTCTTTGAACTACACTAATCATCGGTTAAATATTTGGTGTTTAACATGTTATTGTAATTCTTTAAAAACATTGCTGAAATCATGCCCATGGGGTAAAAACTCCTAGTGAATCGCTGGGCAGATTTTCACATATCATGATAGAAATCATCCTTCGGTGTCCGTTTTTTAAATGTGTATACATGTGTCCAGTCTGTTGCATACTAATGTACGTCACAGGGACTAAAAAACAATCTTGGCCCTGTCCTGTGGCTTACTGTTTGTCCATAGTTATACAGTGAAAACTTCGAAAATCTACCCGGTAAAGAGGTTTGGGTACCTGTCATGATTTTTTGCATAGGTCTTCTATAAGTGCGGCAAAAACGTGGTCATTTTTTACTAGGGCCCGGCATTGCCGTGTAAAGTAAATGTTAAAGTGTTTTTTCTTAGAGGACATGTTTCTGATATAGAATCCTATTGATGCCGGGCTGGCATAATTGAGGGTTTTGAGAAATTCCAGATTGCGTCCAAGATGGCTGCAATTTTCAGTCTTATTTGGTTTAACATATAGAAATGCATTATGTTATGTATTGAAATGTCATTTTGATAGCGTTATACATATTATAATCATTAAAGGAATGCACAATCATGTTATATTTTAAAAAAGGAATTAAGATGGCGTAAAAAATGACTGTCAGAATCAAGATGGCTGCTCAAAATTTGCTGCTAAAACCAAGATCATATCCATATTTTGCATAAGAATAATGAATATATACAAATAATACAAATGTAGTAGCATTTAAGCGTTAAAAACGTTTTTGATTAAATAAATTTCAATATAACATTTGGTGAGTATAGAATAACATGAACATATCGCGCTTATCCTGAACATTAGATACAAATTATATCTTTGTATAAAGCACGTTCTTCGAATATATGATATGTTTTATATGAAAATATACCGGTGTAATGTAATAAAGCAAATTATATATCAATTAATTACTACCAACATATCCAGACACAGTGACGCGTACAGAGATAGCGTGAGCAAGTCGGTCGCGAAATGTTTATGTTTTTAACCCATTTTGCGACTTTGAATTACCGCTATCTCCCTAACTGGTGATTCCATGATAATCAATAACGAGAGTTTCAGGACAACATAGACATAAGACAACAAATCAAACCGTCTGTATCATCAGCTACCACATAAATGCCAATGTGTTCTTTTTCTACAGCATCAACCATTTGCATTATTATGATAACGTCAGCTTCTTCATGGGTTGTGTTAAAGTCAGTTCGATTGATTATGACAATTTTATATACTTCGGTGTCATGATCTCCTGTAACGACTTACTTGCGTGTTTGAGTGCACAAGATGTGAAATTCTTTATTCGTGCATTCAGCTTTACAAATCAGAGAAATCAAATGTTGTTAGTTCTCAGTGATACCTAGTATAACATTGTGTGGTGGTAATGACATGTCCCCTTTTAGTTTGTACACCATTGAGACATTGTATTGTCTACCTAACCTCGCAATACTTTTGGTGTTTAACTACATGTATCCGTCAAATAGTAGAAAACACATTTCCTCAGTTTTCGTCTTATTTAAGACATAAAGTTGTCAATCTAGTCATAAAACATTCTGTTAATTGGCCAGTGAATGGCATACAGGAAAGCAAAACAATCTATTACTGAACATGTGATCTAAGTTATCAATGCACTGATAAGACACTTTTACTTTTAATTGTTTCTTCAGCACCTGAGTTGGAGTTTCCTCCTATGAGTTCCCCTGTTTCAGTCAGCATAGCAGTTAGTACTAGGGCTTAGTGGATAGTTTATGTCAACTTCCCTGGAACTAGCTTGTAAGCCAATCACTCTTAAATTAATTAGATTGAGGTAATACATTTATCTGTCTGCAACCATTATTTGCTTTCTAGACGTAACTTTGGGTTCCATCCTTATTAGATATTTACCCATAACAGTTTTCCGGCCAATATATTTACAATTCTGTCGTTTGGGTTTTACCAATATCTATGGCTTGATCAACATTTGCATAATTTGGTGATATTGTTCCAGGCGGAATGTTCACTAGACTGGGTGGGTACTTGCTTTGGATCAAACGGATCAATACATTCTGTCATCTTTCTCCGACTACTTGCTTTATCAATAGCATCTACATTTATCCTTCTCCGTTTTTCTTCTTTGTATTGCTAATCAATGTCCAATAAACTGGTACCACTAATTTGTCCCGTGTTTTATTGACGCTTTTCATTGAAGCTTGAGTGACCTCTCCAGGGCGCAAGCCTTGGCAGTATGGTATGGAGTTTCAGCTGTTGCCAGTGCAGAAGGCCCCACTCTCCACGCAAGCTGGTAAGTCCTATGGAAAGGCAAAGCCAATACATCTTGGCACAAGCGGCGTCGCAGGAGTTGCCAGAATGACTTTAAAGACAAGGTCAGACCGCCTTAGGGACTCCGGCGCCGGATTTGAAGTAGCGGTTGACTCCCTTGAGCTTTTAAAACCAAAACCTTACCTGCAAGGCAGCAACACCGTAGCCCTGGCAGGGGTACTCGCACTTGTCTTAGGTGCTCCCCTGGACTAGTGGTAGAGCGGGGATGTCTTACTTTCACGTACAGGTATGTCACCTGCCCGCTGCCCCTGGGTTGGCCGTTGATACTCCTATGTGTTCATTTGCCCTTTGCCAGCTCTTATTTTTCGTGCTGCTGGGTTACCCAGATACCCTCCTCACCAAGGAGTCCGAATCATCGTGACACCATTGTGAGTGAGCCGGTTTAGTCGCCGACAGCCCACGGAGCAGTTTGTACTAGATTACGTGGTACCAGTAGCAGGTTGTCTGACCAACCTGACCTGACCCATGTCTTGGACACTTCGGAGTTGGAAAGATGAATGAGAATGTGCACCGACTTCTGGAGCTATGCTCATATCATGACATCAGCATCACCAACTTCTTCTTCCAGACCAAACCACAGCACACAGTATCTTGGAGACATCATCGATCCAAACACTAGCACCAGCTTGACCTGATCATTACTAGGCGATCTGCCTTGAAACATGTCCTCCTTACCCGCACATTTCACAATGCTGACTGCGACACCGACCACTCGCTGGTTTGCTGCAAGATTAGGCTTTAGCTCATGAAGGTTCACCGCTCTAGACCTCGTATTGAAGGGAGCAAGACCGCCTACCCCGACACGGTGGAGCAGTTTACCCAAGCCCTTTCAGAGGTGTTCCACCTAAAGACTCCGGATGGCACAGCCAAAGAGCGATGGGATCACATCAGAGAGACAGTACACACCACTGCCATGAAAGCCTTTGGAAAAAGGCAGACTACAAAAAGCCATTGGTTTGATGCCTACTCTTTCACACTCACTCCAGCCGTAGAAGAACGCCGCAGTATCCACTTGGAATACAAGCGCTCCCCTAGCCAGAGGAACCTGCAGAAGTACAGGTCTGCCAAGAGTGAAGTGCAGATACTAGCAAGGAGATGCGCAGATGACTACTGACTTCAGCTCTGCCAGAGCATCCAGCTATCGGCCGATACTGGAAACATTAGGGGAATGTATGATGGCATTAAGAAATCCATGGGCCCCGCCATGAAGATCACTGCTCCACTGAAGTCTGCCACTGGTGAGACCATCCACGACAAGGGCAAGCGGATGGAGCGTTGGGTGGAACACTACTCCGAACTATACTCCAAGCAGAACAATGTCACAGTTGATGCCCTCGCTGCAATTAAACCTCTCCCCCATGGTGGACATGAAACCAAATGTATCAGAAGGTAAGAAGGCAATACAGAGCCTATCCTCAGGAAAAGCCTCGGGGTCAGATGGCATACCACCAGAGGTCCTTAGATGCGGCAACAATATGCTCCTAGAACATCTGCACAACCTTCTCTGTCAGTGCTGGGAAGAAGGAGCAGTACCTCAGGACATGAGGGATGCAAACATCATCACCTTGTACAAGAACAAGGGCGACAGAATCGACTGCAACAATTACAGAGGAATATCACTTCTGAGTACTGTGGGTAAAGCCTTTGCACGTGTCGTCCTGAACAGACTACAGAAGGTTGCTGACAGAGTGTACCCAGAGTCACAGTGCGGGTTCCGCTCAGAGAAATCAACCATAGATATGATCTTCTCTATCAAACAACTGCATGAAAAGTGCAGAGAGCAACACAAACCCTTATTCCTGGCCTTCATTGACCTGTCAAAAGCATTCGACCTTGTCAGCAGGGATAGACTCTTCACCGTCCTGGCGAAGATTGGCTGCCCACCGAGACTCCTGAGCATTATCCAGTCGTTCCATGACAATATAAAAGGCACAGTGCAGTATGACGGCTCGATGTCAGATGCCTTCGACATCCGCAGCGGTGTAAAACAGGGCTGCGTCCTCGCTCCCACTCTTTTCGGCATCTTCTTCGCTGTCCTGCTGCAGCATGCCTTGGAACAGAAACAGAGTGAGTCTATCTCCACACCCTGTCAGACGGGAGTCTGTTCAACATGGCTGGACTCAAGGCAAAGACTAAATTACGGAAGGTGACCATCAGGGATATGCTGTTTGCTGATGATGCTGCTCTGGTCACCCACATCGAAACAGAACTGCAGAGACTGTTAGACCGAGTTTCAAAGGCATGTGAAGGGTTCAGTCTGACAATCACCCAGATGATGGCTCAGCATGCCGAATCATCCCACATCACCATCAACAGCTATGAATTAGAGGTCGTCAGCCAGTTCTCATACCTTGACCTCCACCATCACTGACGACCGCTCACTAGATACAGTGATAAACCAGAGGATTGGCAAGGCCTCAAGAACTATGGCCAGGCTATCAAAGAGAGTGTGGACCAACAGCATGCTGACTACACACCTAGAAAGCTGTGCACCAGGCCTGCGTGTTAAGCACTCTTCTATATGCCAGCGAATTCTGGACCTTGTACGCGTTCCAGGAGAAAAGATTGAGCGCCTTCCATATGCGTTGCCTTAGGCGCGTATTTGGGATTGCATGGAGCGACCGCGTGACAAATGTGCTGGAGAGTGCAGCCATCCCTTGCATTGCCACTCTTCTCCGTCAGCATCGTCTTAGGTGGCTGGTCCATGTGCATCGCATAGACGAGGGCCGAATCTACAAAGACGTCATGTACGGTGAGCTTGCATCAGGCAAGAGATTAACTGGTCGGCCACATCACCGCTTTAAAGACGTCTGCAAGCGCGACCTGAAAGCTATCGAGATGAACCCCAGCACCTGGGAAGCGCTTGCTGGAGGCTTGCCGTGCATGTTGGTCTGCGGGTGGAAGAGGATAGAATCCGTAAGCTTGCCAACGACAAGCGCATCCGGAAAAAAATGCAGACAGCAGAGGCCAGCAGCCGACTCGGCCTTTATATGCGTAAGGTTCGGCAGAGACTGCAACTACCGAGTGGATTCTTACAGCCACAATAAACGCTGCACAAGAAACCAACCGTGACTTTTTCAAGAGACTCAAGTCCATATTCTTTCGGACGCCAACAACTAATTTGTCTCAGATCTTTTTCCATCCTGCTGCAAATATGCAAGCTCAAATTTCAAACGGTGTGAATTTCAGGTTTCGGTGTTGCACCTCCAATGCTCTTCGTACAATTGCGATATCTCATAATGGTGTTTCTTTGAACATGTCGCTCTGTATGGCATTACATACCCCTGGAACTTGTCTTGTAGACTGGCAGGCATGTTCTTTATCGACCTTAGATAATAGATGCCGAGTCTCGCGTTTTTGACTGTGTGAAGCAACAAAGAAATATGGTCACATGGGCTTATCTGATACCAAGTGCTGCGGCACTGTAATAAGCTAAGTTGTTAAGATTATTTATTAGATCATCAAACGTATGCATTGTTTTCAGTGAAAACCTTGCGCAATACTTCCTCTGTCACAAATCTTAATGCCCGTACATTCTCTGAATAGTTCATTCCATTTAAGAATTTAGAGACTGTTAACTCAATCAGCTCTTCCATCCCACAGGTGGTTAGCGTGTGTATATGATATTAATTATTGAAAACTCATTTTGAAGGGAAAATAGTCAAATTATAACGAATAATCAACTTATCTAAAAACAAAACACACGACACACAACTCGCATGACCTAATCGTCGATGATCTGACTCGATCCTTGACTGAAATCTTCACGGAGTTTAGGGCATTTTCCCTGCAAAGTTGACTGACCTCGGTACAATATTTCAATAAAACGTATGAAAAAACATTCTTACCGTTCTTGCCGTTACATAATGCATCAACAATAACTGCCCAGTGCCTTTTGAGACCATTGTTTACATACTTTTCAACTGGCCGACATTTTAAACACACACGGTGCGCGTGCGGCGTTTTGTAATGAGCGACAAGACACACCTTCGCGTTGGACCAATGAAATCGCTCGATTCAGTTTTAGATCGGGTCAGATCGTCAACGAGTAGGTCACGCGAGTTGTGTATCGTGTTATTTCTTACAATCTGACACAGCATTTTTACAAATATTGCAAGATATGTACATTTCAAGGAAGGAAATTCATTTCTGCGTTTAATTAGACCGAGGTCATGGAAATCGCTGCAAAATTGATGAAGTAATGTCTGTTCAAAGCGATGCAACCTATGTTAGGGTCATTTTAAGTTGGATACCTTATTATATNCAGCGTTCCGCCGACGGGGAAACTTCCAAGCGTCGTAAGGAGGCGGATGACGGACCCGGAAACGTTAATATACGAAACGATCGCGTAGAAATGAGTGACCAAAGTATTGACGCGATGATACAGAAGTTGAAATCGAGTAACTCGGCGCCGTATTTCTTTCCGAGCTTCTTCTGGAACTTGACGATGGCGGAAATGACTCGAAAGCTCGGCGCCGTTTCCCGGAAGACAGCAAAGACTTTGGAGGGATACGACAGCATAATACAGTGAGTACTTTCCGTACGAGAGATAATATTGAGACTGTTAAGCTTACATATAATTCAGACCTACCCTTACGATGCCCTGACCACAGGGACCATAGTCATCGAGTTCCTAAGAATGGTTTTCTTTCAATCATTGTTATTAATTTGGTATGATTTTTTTTTATATAGTTTTCCTTCTTCCTTTTATTATTAGCCTTATTTTGTTGACCATGTCACCTGGAAGAATTATTACAACCAAGCTCAAATATCTAAGTTTAAACTAAACTAAAAGAATTATCCTCACAGGAAGCCGGACGATCCTCCGCTTCCGCATTGGAAGTTGGTGCATAGGAACATCCGGCGCTTCTCGCTCTATGACCCCGATGATCCGAACCTGGAGGCCCTCATGTCAGACCTCCGGAATATGAATATAACGGAAACAGGTAGGGGCTGTATAGGATCATAGAAGTAATATATACTATATTTTTTACGCACCCATTTTTTCACACACCATATTTTCACACTATATTTTTCACACACGTTTTTCACACACAACATATATTTCAAACACCATATATTTCACACACTATAGTTTTCACACACCATAGTTTTTATACACCATAGTTTTCACACACCATAGTTTTCACACGCCATAGTTTTCACACACCATAGTTTTCACACACCATAGTTTTCACACACTATAGTTTTCACGCATCTTCATTTTCACACACCCTAGTTTTCACACACCATAGTTTTCATGCAGTGTATTTTTCACACAACATATTTTTCAAACACCCTATTTTAACAAAGCATAGTTTTCACTATCTTTTTCACAGTAAGTTATGTATAGAAAAGTATCTCATGTTCAAGAATTAGGATAGTGATTTGCCAAAACACGATGTTTGCATTTATACATTATTGATAGTCGAATATCATGATCAGATTGTACCTCATTAAATTGACAATACCGAAAATGTGAATATGTCTACGATATATGAAGATTGCGATACTGTTATGCGTTATTGATAGCTATTGATATATGAAGATTGCGATACTGTTATGCGTTATTGATAGCTATTGATTGTGATAAATATGGTCCAACTTAATATTTAGGAAAACAAACCTTTGGTATCTGTCAACATGTGTTTGGTTAAATTTCAGAATATAAACTGCTTAACGATGTGAATATACAGTGTTATGTAAAATGTTAATTAACATAACAACAATTTAATATGAATAATTTGAGCCTCTCTCTGGAAAAACGGCGCTTAAGACTTGTGCGTAAAGTGTCGTCCCAGATTAGCCTGTGCAGTCCGCACAGGGTAATAAGCGACGACACTTTCAGCAATAACTGGATTTTCGCTACAAAGAGACTTCCTTTGAGCGAAAAATTACAATATAAGCGGGACATATTGTCTCTGGTTAGCCAGTGCGGAATGCACAGGCTTATCTTGGACCATACTTTACGCACATGTAATAAGCCCGTTTTTCTCAGAGCGAGGCTCAATTTTTCTTTATACTTGTACACACACTTTAAATTTGAATACATACTTATGGTGGAATTGATCCGCCACTGAGGTTAAGTCACAGAGGTGTACATCTGTTGTCAATTTACATAATAAACAATGTCGTTCAATGATAAACGTCTGTTACACTACGCTCAGCTCATGTATACAAGGGGCATACTATGTAGGAGAATTATACAAGATGCTTTTAGCGTTTCACACTATTAAACGCGTAAGACCGGAAATCAGTTTCAAGGGTATCTCGCCGCCGTCTTTGAGCGCCGGAAGGGCAGCGGCGCCCATTAGCCCTAATAAGTCTCGTTATTAATAGACTTGCAAACGTATTCTTAAAATATACATATTGTTGCATGAATCGGTAGCATATTTGTACATGGTGTATTTTGTTCCACATACTGTACAATCATTATTATTCGTGGAACATTAATTTTCGTTGATTTCGTGGATTGACCGATATACGAATAAACACAAAAACATCGAAAAATTTCCGACGCAAATTCCTCATTATTTTGTCCCAAATCCGAAATCCTAGAATTTAAGTGTCCACGAAAAAGGCATTTTTGAAAACCCCGAAATTTCATGCCGACGAATATACATAATTTTACCATAATACACAGGAACACGTCCAGGGGTCGTGTCAACACAACACCTTAAGTTAGTTCTTAAATATTTAAAGTTAAATAGTCTACGCCAACGAAAAACAACTTAAAGGGACAATTGCGTCAGAAAACTCTGATTTCAATATATAATCTCTGACGCATTATATAGGTTACCATGTTATTTTTTTTACGTCATTATTGTGACGTCAAACACATCTTAAGAACTCTTTTTTAATACCATGTACGAAGACGCGGTCTCCATTATACGGTTACTTTTTTGTATGACTCTTTAGAGATTTTGATCCGTGCATGGGGTTTAATTATTCAACCTTTTACAAATACTTTTGTGATACATGACCTCTCATATCGTAATAGACTCAATCCGGATTATGTGCGACTATTGATGTCTTCGGGTTTTAATGCAGTATACAATAAAATATTTATATGAATTGCTATGTAATTTTTCATTTTTAGACAGAAGTAAATAACCAGAAAAGAAAAAATATGACATGCATGGTTAATTGCCATTAAAATTTTACATAAATACCGTCTTGATATCATAAGTTGACAGAAAAAGCATGTCTTCGCCAAAAATGTCTTCGTTATATGTACTTCTTTAAAAAAAAAAATCATTTTTTTTTAATTTATTACTTTTCAAAGTATGCAAATAAGTTGTCCTTACTTGATAAGAAATAGATTTTTGACAGAAGTGTATATTTTTGAAAAATAAAATAAAATGTACGGATGTCTTCAAAAGTGCAACCAGTTACGAGGCATTGTTTTAAAGTGCATTAACATATCTGAGATTGTAACAATATGTTGTTTTAATGTCTTAATTAAAAACATTTCATCATATTCTTAAGCAAAAACTATTCTTTACCGGTCTTATTGTGTACTCTATTTTAAAATAAAATGTCAAATATCTTAAAAAAATAGCGTAATAATTAAAAAACCATTTACGAGACAGTCATATAATTTAAGAACAAATACACGTACTAGTATTACTACTAGGAATAATTATGTTAAGGACTTAAAGGAGGGTTATATTTAACTGAAAATATAACGGTTTTCACAATGAGATGATTTATTTCGTCATTTTTACGATTTGATTGTATCTATAAACCATTTACGAGCCACCAGTTACGAGTCACGAAACATGGCAAAAAAAAAAAATATGTTATATCAATATTTTTTGTACGATTTATTAAATTCTACTTTGATAAACAAAATGTATTATCTTGTTTTTGAATAGATTTGTTTCATTGTTTTATTTTGTTAAAGTTAAACAAGTTGTAATAAGAACATGTTTTACTTTCTGTTATATAGTTGACATTTCACCTGTGAACTCAATAAAAAAACTTTGTTCAAAAATGTTAAAATAAACGAAAACGCATTCAAATGTGTACAATTTTTCAGAAAATAAATGGAAATTGAATATGATTAGTTTATTGGTTTGTATAAAAATTATTAAATCATGAGTCTTGTCCCGAAAATTACAAACTTTAGTTCTTTTACTGGTTTTATTAAAACTCGAATATTGAGTTCACTATCACAGATGTACTCATAAAATTTTGGATTTTAGTCACAAATATACAATGGATTCATAAAATAAACGAATATAACAAATATTTCAAACTTCACTTTTCTCTAAAAATATTGTGTGAATGTCGTACTTAAGGCGGATCGAGCC
>VMBQ01000345.1:0-44960 GCA_007657795.1 Dreissena rostriformis | reverse complement strand
ATTGTGTTTCTAAGTCACAAAAAAATAATTTTGAGAATTTTTCGCCTTCATCAATCCAATTTGCCTTGGCTCTAATGAAAGCGCCTTTCATTTTCAAATTCCGTATGCCTGAGAGTTCTTGATGCAATAGATTGAGCTCTTCAATGTTTTCATTTGTTATTTTTTTTTCAATGTCTTCAATTTCTTTTAAAATATAATATTCTCTTTCTTTTCTCCTTTTAAATTTGAAGCTCGAATATGATATGGTTTCACCTCTGATTTCCATTAATAAAGTTTCTAAAAACAGTTGATCATTTATGGTTAACTGTATTAAATCATGTTCTATAGTATTAAGATATTCAATGTTATACACAGGTAAGACATATTGCTACCTAATTTCTACAATTTTTTGTTTAATACATATAGGATCTGACTTAGTTGTTATATCATACCATATTTTATTAAACGAGTTCAGGAATTTTGTTAGTAAGCGAGCCTTTGGCGAGCTTACTAACGAAATTCCTGGACGACAATAAAATATGGTATGATACGTAATGTCTGTATAACATTGAAAACAAAGTATAGCATATGATAAATTGAATATATTCTAGGTCATGAAGTAACGAATTATTAAATTTCCACAGGCCCTTTCCATGTTCTATTTTGCTAAAATGCAATTCCATAGTAACTCTTTAACATGTTGTATTACATATGTGTTATATAAAAAAAATACGTTATGTATGTATTACATTGAAAACAAGGTAAAGCATGTGATAAATTGAATATATTCTAGGTCATGAAGTAACGAATTATTAAATTTCCACCGGCCCTTTCCATTTTCTATTTTGCTAAAATTCAATTCCATAGTAATATGGGGAGTGATCTGATTTGTAGCTTGCAATTTCCGATTTCCTGATTAACTGACTAAAATCATTAGTTGTTAAAAAGAAGGTAAGGGTGGTTATACAATTTATGGTATAAGGGGTACTCAATTGTATGAGTTAGGAGGTTCTAAAGTGTATAAGTTACGATCGGTAATCAAGTTAATGAGGTTAATTGGTTATCACGTTTATGAGGTAAGGGTGGTAGATACGTTTGTAAGGTAAGGGCGGTAATCAAGTTTTTGAGGTAGGTGTATACTGAAGTGTATAATGTATGGCGATTATGAAGTGTATGCGGTAAGCATAGCAATTAAGCTGATGAGGTTAGGGGGAATCAATTTCATGAAATAAAGGGGATGCTCAACTTTATTAGGTTATTAGGTTATGGCGGTGATAAAGTTTTTTTTTATGTAGTTGCTATACTGATGTTAATGATGTAAGGACGGTAATCGAGTTTATGAGTAAAGAGATTATCAGATTGGAAATTTTATGGTGAAACACGTTTATGAGGTAAGGGGTATTCAATTTTATGAGAAAATGAGGTAATACAATTTATGAGGTAAGCAGGTAATCGAGTCGACGAGGTAAGGAGTTAAGTTTACGAGGAATACACCGAAAATACACTATCATATAATGATTTATACTTTGTAGGACCTGATAATCATATATTTGCCTAGACAAAATTAAAACAACAATAACATTGGCTGTGCTCGCAGCCAATCAAATCTCAAAGCGGAGAATGATCCAATCGGTGTTCATGGTTTCAAATTCACGTGATATTTTTCAGGTACCCGCGAGGGATGGAGGCGAGCGAGAATCACTACATCTTCGACGATATCGAACGTCACGTGGCGGAAATTGCCGCTTTTCAGCTCGACAAGTAAGAACTTTGTTTGTAAGAATATTATGTGGAAACGTATTTTAAATACAAACATATTGACGTTTGGTAAAGTATCCCAATACAATAAATCGTTCGATATTTCAACATTTCGTTTTTCAACTGAGTCATTTTAGGCTGTATTTCTATAACTCATGTATTCACCGTCAGTTTTAGGTTTGGTTCCACTTATTCTATATTCACTTTACATACTTTCTTATATATTTATCTTAACGATTAAGATTATTTAAGTTATTTATTCCTTGAATATAGTTATTGTACATGTACGGAGCCTCGTTTTAGAAAAAATGCATGCTCGTAAAGTGTTGCCCCATGAATTAAGCCCAGTTTTCACAGAACGAGTCCTGGTATATGGCTGATGTTCATGTCCACTTCCAGGGTCCTCGGATTCTACAGAGTCCCACCCACCGTGGGTCGTAGGTTCAACATAACGTCGGAGCTGAAACCCATCGCCCCGGATTCCATGTATAAGACACTATTCTACTCGCCCGGTATGTCCACCTGCACCGATTTGTTTTGTCACATGGTCGATGAGCCACATGATTGTATAGGCTAATTGAGAACAAAGCTCTGCGCACATGCATGAAGCCTCGTTTTCTCAAGGTGCGTCTAGGCAAAAATAAGTTAAAAAAAAAAGAAAAAAAGAAGACAAATTGGATTCTTTTCTTCACATATGATAAAAAATAACTATGCTGTGTGAACAATATTAGTCTGAATGATATATTCTTCACGTGTGAACATAATCTGAGAACACAATGAAGACACATGCGATTCGATTATTCACAGATAAGTGAGCAGATAAGTGAGCAATAATATTTTTGAAACAATATGACAGCGCATACGTCCGTATCTCGTTTCAGCGGGCAACCTTTGTTTTTTCGGCAAGTGCGATTACTATTGCAACAGTGCGCATGCGTTCTGCGGACATCCTGACGTCATCGAGGGCTCCGTAATGAGTTACCTCCCTTCACGTAATATAGCAACCCGGAAATCGTGGTATCAACCTTGGAGACGGTCATATAGGTAAGATTACACTAATTCCAATTCCCTTAGGGTCCTACGCACCCATACGTTCATCTTTCACCATAGTTCCCAATGAAATGCATCAACATTTTCCAGACACACAAAGAAAACAGGAAATAACCATAAAAAGCATGGGTGCGATCTCTTAATGGCTTTTAAACTAGATGATAAAAATAACTGTAGAAATAGGCACTACTTTCGAGTAAATGATTTAGTGGAATACAAACTAAAGGTAGGACATGGTGTTGATATAGGAGTATAAGTCTTGATTTTGTTTAGGATGTTTTTCGCCGTAATCCACAATATTTCAGTCTTTCAATGCGGCGGTCAGTCAACCTGGGGTAGCATGTCTACATGTATTTAATTCATCTATTTTACAGGCAGTCAAACCTGTTTACATATTTCCTGGGTTGGCTGTTTTAGCACATTTATACAAGTACTAAGTTATACATCAGCCAGCAATAGACTGATCCCGAAATTTGCTCGAGGTTAGAAAATCCCAATAACCACTCGGTCCATTATATCAACCAATGATAGCTAATTTAAATAATAACGGTTGATACGGTGTGATTTTGAAAGGATTATAAATGGGTCAGCTTCATTTGTACCAGCAGATAAGTAGCTTTTTACAAAAGGTTGCTTTTCCGGTATGCATAGAGTAAATCAGTATATTGTTTAATAAACTGACTGGAACTGTTTTTTTTTATTGCAAACACCCCGTCTGAGAGAATACAATTTAGTGCGCGAACGAATATAATGATATCAGTACAATAATACGCCCATACAGTGTCCAATGTTCTTATGTTGTTTTATCATAAGTGAAAGTATGTTTAGGGAGTTGCTTCTTCAGGTATTAAATGTACTCAATCTGACTTTTGGACCTTACCATTTTATTCTGTGAACAAATATAAACAAAGGGATTACTTGAGCTGCACCATCAAGAGAACAACATTATTATATAACGCGATGCTGTATTAAGAGCGAGTTACCAATCGAAAAAAGTCTGTTACAAAACAAAGCCATAAAAACTGCACAAAACAAACATGTACTACGACCTATACACAATACATAAAAATTGACTGCACTGGCTTATCTGGGACGGTATTAACGCACATGCACATGCATTTAATCCATTATTCCCGGAGCGAAACCTTTATCTATGAGGTGGTTACACTTTGTTTCTAGCAAAATCGCGAGGTCAAACGGTAACTATGTTTTTTTTTCTCCAGCAAGTTCCGAAAGGCCTACTGGGAAACGAACGATGACCTTTGCGACAAGGTGCGCGAAGAGGATCCATACAACAACGGCAAAATGCTTCTAGACATGATCGACTCACATACCTTCGACTTTCTGTCCGGTAAGAGACCTTTGACCTTTTTTAGTTTTTATAATGTTCGATTTCCAGACGGATCATTTGTGTCAGTTCAGAAAATTTAAGAGACATGTCAAACCATTTAATTCATGCTGTTCAGGACATTATGCCGTTGAAATAAATTTTGTATAACTATAGCAACAGAAGTTTGTCTTTTACAAAACAATATCCATTTTTACTATCCATTTCTATATGTAGTTTGATTATTAACGATAGTGAAAATATTATTTGAGATTGATCTACACAATTAATTTTTTTTCTCAGTTATGTTTTATTGCCAACAAATCAAACTTGGCAAAAACCTTTGCTCTTTTAATTGTTCAAACGATCGTGTGTTACAGGTATACATGTAATCGATAATTGCTATGCATATCTCTGAAATAATACAGGTATTTACTGGTTTAATTAGCCCGACCAACTGTGCTTTTTCAATTCGTATCGTGCGAATTGATTAAATAAGAACCATGACTTTAACAAAGAAAATACTATTTTACTGTATACTGTTGCTGACTGTACTCAAAAATTTCGTATAAATTATTCGCACATGTAAAGCTTATTTGTGTAAAAGTTCCCGGTTAACACAAATTAATGTTTTCGAAACACATAAGTCTTCTTTTTTCATCACACGTATATTTTAGACTAATTTTCATCTTGAGGTATTTTTCAGGAAACAAGGACCGCCACAGTTTCGCAACGTTCAAAGAATGGGGCAATTATACCTTCCCCATTATGTACGATAATGGCCGTGGGTAAGTGACCCTTGTTCGTGTTTTTCGTAGATGATGATCCCTGGTAATTATTTTTTGTGTACATCGTAGTTCATTATGGCGTGAGTGACCTTTTGTGTTGTTGCTTATTTTGTTGTGTAAGGTACCGTTTTCGTGTATTTTACACTCTTTTCATGGTCATGGGTAAGAGAACTTCAATTAAGAGAACTTTGTTGTAGGTTCAGACACTTTGATGATTTTCATAGTGGTCAAAAGAAAGTAACCAAAACAATTATAAGGGAAATATTTTAAACTGTTAGCGGAAACCAGTGGTCGTACAAGAGTGAATAGTACAGATGACGTTATATCATAGAAAGGAGTAAATTCGACAAGTTCTAAAAAGGAGTAAGCTAGTTTGTCAAATCCGACAAGTTTAAACAAGTTTTAACAGATATTAAAGATGAAAGGAGTAAGCGAGGTTGTCAAATCCGAAAAGTATTTAACATATATTAAAGATGGAAGAAGTAAGCGAGGTTTTTAAATCTAAAAAGTTTTAACAAATATAAAAAGTGTTTTTTCTTTGATTTTTAATGATTTCATTGTTTTGTGATTCTGCATTCCATTGATTGTGTTATGCGTTAAAGAGTAAATATTGTAGACCCTACAAATGAGTGTATTGTTTTATGTCAGTAAGTCTGGTATGTGATCAAAACATTTTATTGCATGTGACATTTCTATTCATCAATGGAACATGCATTTTATTAGTCTCTTTCCTTTAAACTAATTAAACGTTTGCTCAGATAAGCTAGTTGCAGCGTATTGATTCTCAGTATGACGTTAGTGTTAATTACGAAAACAAGATATTGTAATTGAACGCGTTTGGATATTTTTTATTTCGTTTGGTATGAATTTTATGTTCTGTGTTTGGCTTGGTACGTGTCAATATCACAGCGAAGTCTTTCAATAGTTTTATGTTGAATAACGTTTTAGATCGATTTTATAGATTCGTATTATAAGCGTGATGAAATAACGCATTACACATTGTTTATTAGAAGTTATTACACCATCGGAAATCTAGGCATTTGTGATGTGTGTTAATAACGGTTTTTCATTTGTTTTCTTTCAGTAACGAACTTTCAAAATGTCCAATTTAAATTCAGAAAAGTTCAACTTTCCAGTGAAAATCACTAAATGTAAGAAATGCACTTGTTCAGCTGGATCATATACAGCAATTTTTGGGATCAGACAGAAAATAGTTGATCGCTTTATTTAATTTTTGTTTCTTACTGTAAAATCATTTATATTCGCCGGCATTGATTTTTTTTTATAAATGAATTTTTTTGGACAGGTTAATAAAGTGCATTTCTGATTTTTGAGAAAACAAAGAGGATTTAAATTTGATTTTCCCGATGTAATTTCTTTCAATTCTGGCATCGGTCAACCCATGAAATCAACGAAAATATATGTCCCACGAATAAAAATTATATAACAGTATTTAAGACTTGCAACTTCCGGTAGAAGGTGCACACAAGTGTCATTTGATTAATAATGTTCCTTTCAGATTTGGTCGACAAACGTATGATGCGATGTCCATCCTGGCGCCTCTAAGACAGTGCTGTTTAATCCGGAAGTCGACTCTGCTGAAATACCTTAAACTGTACATGGGGCCGGAACGTCTTAGCGCCTTAATGGAGGAGGCCCTCAAACCTGATCCTATTTCTCCCGTGTTGATAAGGCCGCATTTGAATGCCTTGGACCGACGACTGATCAAAATACTGCTAGCAGTTGCTAAGTGTATAGAGGACAAAGGAGTAAACGAGGTTGTCAAATCCGACAAGTTTTAACAGGAAGGAGTAAGCGAGGTTGTCATATTCGACACTATTAAGCAAAGTGTAAATTAGGAGGTAAAATCCGACAATCTTTAACAAATATTAAAAAGAAAGGAGTTAGCGATTTGGTGAAATCCGACAAGTTTAATCACATTTGCCATATCCGAGAAGTTGAAACAAATTTTTTTAAATGTGCGTTTTTGTTTGGTTTACAATGCTTCCAATGTTTTGTGATTTTGCATTCTATTGATTGTGATATTTGACAATATGAACAACAGTGCAGTTATTTAATTTGCGCACACATGTATGCCTGTGTGTGTAAAGTTTTCTTGGGATTTGATGGTTGATTCTCACTCAATCTTAGCAGACATACATATTCAAATACATATTTAAACGCAAGTACATATGTGTTGTTGCTTTAAATTATGCGTTTATACTTCCTTTTTTCAGCCATCGATCCAAGGCGCCAATTTCTGTGTAAAATGGTGTCGTGATCATAAGCTTTCTAAATGAGCCATTTAAATATGTTTCCTCTCTGTCAAGCTTTCAGTTCTCATCCGATAATCTGAATATTTACATTTGAAAGTGGTTATGCGGTACTGGATATATATATATAGAATTTCGTATTTTGATGTTATATACTCTGACAATACTGATTGTTGTCATTTGTTTGATTGCAATACATGTGCACCTAGGGGTCAATAAAGTTACATCGATTCGTACAAAAAAAACAGTAGGACATGTTTGTTGTTTATTGTAGTCGAAAACCATTCCACAACCACTCAAATAATTAACTTTTGATATATAAAACCTGCAAAACTGTCCCATTTAATTTGGATTTCGACTATTAACTTACACTTTTTATTAAAAAATGTAATGGTATAAAGCTCGAGCACAGCGCACACAAAACTGTAATTGTTAATGTTGTTACATTATTATCAGATACACTTGTCCACATTTCCGGTGCTTGTTGATATGGATGTCAATACAAAGGGATAACATTATAAAAAAACGTTTTAGCACTTACGAATACAGTCATTTATAGAAATCGTTAATAATGCCGTTTTCTGTTTAGCGTGAAAACGTTAACGTGACGTTATTAGCCGGTTTCAAATTTAGAGTAAACATGAACAGTTCCATGTGTCTTTGTAAATGGCTTTATATATGGACATCATTTTAACCATTGCCACGAGCAACACGGAATAACTATGACAGGATGTTGCTCCCTACATTCAACCACAATACACGTGAATTATATTGTTCCGTTGAAAGCAGAGCTGATGAACAAAAGAGTTTCCAATCGAATTCTTATATGTACCAAACATAATTATGCTGCCATTCGATGTTTGTCCCGCTCATTAACTTCAAATTGCGATAAACAGTTGAATGGTATATATATTCATTTGAGACCCCAGCCTATTTCATGTTCACCTTCAGAACCATACACGCAAGGTTTGGATTGATCAGCTGAAAGGTTCTTCTCATGAAGCAATCTTCTGACTCGCCGATTGAAAGGTTGTCATACTGAAGCAAGGTTCTGATTGGTCTACTGAAAGGTTGTAAGAAGGTAGCAAGTTTCTGATTGGTCGACTGAAAGGTTCTCATTAGGTAGCAATCTTCTGACTGGCCGATTGAAAGGTTGCCATAAGGTAGCAAGGTTATGTTTGGCGACTTAAAGTTGTCAGAAAGCTTATATTCTACTGGTCTTCCTAAATTACCATTGCGGTGTGCGTGTGTTTCGATGTTATTTTGTTCACATTTACTAAGGTTAGAAGTTGCTTGCGTTTTTCTGGGTAAAGTAGAATCGCATGTACATAGTTTTATTGTATCAATTCCATGATGATTTGTTGTTGATACTGTGAAAAAATGTTCGCAAATGTTATGTTGAATGATTACGAAGGCTTACCTTTGAATGAATTACACATTTTTTGACACAGTGTTTGTTTGTGTTTTATGAAATTTGAGGCTGCAATGCTCACTTATAAGTTGAAATTATTTGTCAATGTGAAAACAAATTGATTTAAAACATTAATAGACTACACCTAAAATGAATATAACGTCCGAAAACGAAAGCATCATTACTTAAAGTTGGCTCATAAATTGCGCCGGTAACTAACGTAACTAGAAGAATTGTTATTCTTAAACTTTTGCTAAAATAAAATCAATATTTTGTACCATTCAAATTTGTAGCATTTTCATTAGTAAATTAACGTCATTACGTTACTATTGCTTATGTAGACAATTCAACCGAAAGAGTAGAAGAGGTAACTAACAGAGGACATTTCTATTGCTGTAAGGATGTTTGCATGCAAGTGCAGTGGTTACATGGTGCTTATGCATTTCATATCTGCCAGGTTACATGGTGATTATGCATTTCATATCTGCCAGGTTACATGGTGCTTATGCATTATATATCTGCCAGGTTACATGGTGCTTATGCATTTCATATCTGCCAGATCGATTGCAGAGACACCGATGCGGCAAAGTAATAAATTGTCTATATCAAGTCAATGACGTGAACTACTATGTTAATCTTGGTCGAAAACGAAGTCATTTTACAACCGTTTGGGAGAAGCGATATTTGATGTTATTGAAAAGCACAGGTAACGGGAATATAATCGTTTGAACACATTTCGTCAAGATCCTCCATTTGTCGTTAAAATAGGCAAGATTGCATAGACACGAAGACCGATTTTAATTATAGTTAATAGTTTTCATTCGCATTACCCCTCTACTCACAGAAAAAGTTGTCCACGATACATATTTGGATAATAACACTCTTGAAGCCTATCGGCTCCTGCCACTAGTATAAAAACCGATATAACTGTGAATGTGCGAGCAGTTCGCTACAGATGAGGTCTTGGTTATGTAACAACCGCCTTTGCATATTTCAGTGATAAAATATCCATACTACAAGTAGATTTGCTTAATACATCCAGACACCATGATGACAAACGTGTCGAGGGTATATAACTTGTCTATGGACTTCTCGAACAGCGGTGATATGCCATATCTGGAATACATCAACGTAGCCATGTTGTTTGCTATTATGATTGCCGGTCTAATCGGCAACATCGTCTTAATTTTGGTTCAGTACAGAAACAATCATAAGTCAAGCACGGACTTATTTGTCAACACAATGGCGATGTTCGACCTATTCAGTTGTCTTATTATTGTGCCATTATTGATTGTGGATTTTCGAAGAAGGACTCTACCAATCGAGGTGCTGGGCGCGTTTTGCAAGATAGAAAACTATGGAATATATACCAGTGCCATCGGGACATCTGTGCTACTGTCGGGGACGGCAGTTGATCGTTATTACAAGATATGTAAACCGCATTCAAATGCAAACTCACCAATGAGAACCAGGGCGTTTTGTATTGCCGTGTCGGTTGTCACTTCGATAGCCTTCACACCGATATTGTACTGGATGAAGTATGATGGAATTAAAGACGGTTGTGGTTATGTTGGTGAACTGTGGAACGTCGTTTCCGTCATGCGAAAAATACTAGCAACGGGTCTTGGTTTGCTGATCGTCACGTCAGTTTTCTCTTATACAATGGTTGCGAGAACAATGCGCAACAGAAGAAAAATACAACCTTGTAATGTGTCTAGTGTAATGGATAAGTTATCTAAACGGGATGAAAAGGCTAGCTGTCTCCAATTTCCGAAGGTAACATTTGCCTTTTTAATGATTATTGCGGTTTTTGTGGTGACGTGGGTAATTAGTGTCGTGGGTTTGGCCATCCCAATTAAATTTGGATTTCCGCAGTCTGTCAAGCGAATGCTCTCTGTGTGTCACGCCATCAACTACGTCACTAATCCACTGTTCTACATATGGTTGAACTCTACGTTTAGAGGGCGAGTCAGACAACTGTTCTTTCTGTGCTGGAATGGCCGGAACAATATACGCACGTAGAAAGGTTGCGATAAACCGAGTCATCCCACAACATCAAACGTGAGGCCATAACGTCGATCAGTTGTGAAAACTAATTCACTGTTTAACTATTGAAGGCATAAGCTACGTATGTTTGGACTAGTGAACGCTAGAAAGTCAGTCGGTTTTAAATCTAGGTACAAAATAAATTAGCTAGTGAAACCCTTCATAATCTGTGTGTTAGACCAACTCTTTGAACCAGTCATATTTTAACCTGTTATTTCGGCATTGTGTGTTCGACATAATCTTTGAACCTGTCATGTCGACATTGTGTGTTCTTTTAACTCGTTGAACCGGTCATATCAACATTGTGGATTATATTAAATCTTTGAACCTGTCATATCGACATTGTGTGTTACACTAAATCTTTAACCTGTCATATCGACATTGTGTGTTCTACTAAATATTTGAACCTGTCATATCAACATTGTCAATTATATTAAATCTATGATCCTGTCATATCGACATTGTGTATTTGACTTACCCTTTGAACTTGTCCGGTCGACATAATCTGTTCGCAATATGAGGCATGCACTCAGAATGTGATAAAATTTTATTATAATAACATGATGCTGACATTTTGAAGGGTAACGTATATTGATTTAAGTTCAGCAAAATAATAACAATTAAAAATGTATACAGTGCATCTTAGTTACTGGTACAACTAATAAGGAAACATTCAGTAATGTTGCTTTTGTCTCATTAGTTTGCAATGCAATCTTAGGGATAACAAAGCCATCTATAATGTCACTTGGTCTTCATTGGTTACCAGTGCGATCTATGAGGTATCCCAGTCATTATAATGTCGCTTGGTCTCCATTAGTTGCCAGTGTGATCTTCGTGCAAACAGTTATAATGTTGCTTTGTTCCTTCGTAATGTCACTTCAAATAATGAACCATGTCGTGCTAAGCTTTATTTCTAATGTATTGTCTGAGTGTTCGTGGTTACGAGGTGGTATCTTTAAATCGAATGTTGTAAGGCGGCGATCCCAGTTTTCATCATTTTCATGTTTATGGTTGTGTTGTATGTACTATCCTGCATTTAAGAGACAATAGGTCATTTATCTTAAATATATGTGTAACACGATTTGATATCTATAAATGAAAACCGCGCTAATTGACAGACATTTTGTATAAGGCAAACTCATAAATTATTGTTCGCTTACCATTGAAATATTGTACAACCAACAATCTTTCTACGTTGTCAGCGTTGGGTTATATTTATGTCAAGTTATTTATTATTGATACCTTAAACCAATATAATATTGTTGATGTGGTGTACGTGTTGTTCTTTTTTACAGCTTGCTTTTTATTGTCTAGAAGTGAAACCAAGTTATTTTAAAGAAGATGCGATAAATATACATGTCATATGCCGAGAAAAAGTGTTGGTGTGCGTTAAATGTTTGTGACGGAAACTATATGTCCTTACTTGATAATTTAAAGCATATATTTAAATGCGCAATATGAGTTGGTGCTTTGCGGAGGCATTTCGTAATGCATCTATAACATACGCCATTAACTGTATTGTTCGATACTTAAATATAAATCAACTCAAATAAGAAACTTTGAATATCAAATAATAACTGACTTGTATGTTCAAGTCGCTTAAATAATATTAAGCTGACGAGTTATCAACAAACTTTCGAACGAGTAAAATAATTGCCCGAATGGTTTGATGTCAGTTTATAAATTCGTTAAAAGATTCATTTTATTTATATTTGGTAATACGTGCCTTTACACGCAATCGCATTAAATCATCTCCTGCGTGACGTTTAAATACACTATTAGCTAAATTGATTGGATTACACGCAAAGAAGGTTAGATTCACATGATCTTTCAATAATCAATCGAATCGTTGCCAATTCAAAAGTCTTTGGTATATTGTATGTTCGCTCCGTAAGAATTAAAGCCAAAACAACTTTACATAACGAGATATTTGATTGGTTGAAAATCAGACACAATTTAATTGAAAGATCAACTGCACATAACGTTTTATGCGATGTCGTCAGATCCCAACCGCAACAAACAAGTGAGCGAACAGTAAGATTGCTTTTACTGAGATTGCATAAAACCATGCACGGTAAGGTACGTTTTTGTAATGGGCATTTACAAGTCGATGGGATAACGTGATATAATAATATCTAGCTACAGTTTTCCGTCAGGGCTACGCGCTGTTTTGTTCTTTCGAATTATGGATTACAAACACAATAAAGAAAGAAACACGATACAAAGTAACCACATCACGATAAGATTACGTGAGCCAATGATGTGGAATCGCGAAATATGTTTTTATGTTTTCGCGTAATCACCTTTCAAAATAAAAAGGTTGAACAGGAAAAATTAAAAACGATACGAATTTTCTGAATTAATTGTTTATTTAACATCAACTTTTCGCTATTTCGCTTACAGGTCGAGATTACAAGCTGATAATTTCGCACTCTCAACTTCCGTTTGAAGAAGCGAAGACATAATACATCATTTCTCTGTGTACAATTGTTCATCTAAGTGCACAAAAAACTGACACTCGATTGGCCAGTAGTTAAGTTATGTCAAGTTTTACCGTTTTCTATAAACACGAAAACAGTCGATTTACATACATATTTAATAGTAATGAAATATATTTCACGCACATGTTCACAGCTGTTTGGTATTTGGACAAAAACTCAAGATTTAAACCTCGTACTTTTTGAATTAAATTTAATTGGTTTGGTTGATCCTCGGGGAATCATGCATTTTTTGCAATATTTTCAAAACCTTGATCTAATAAATTTCCAAAAAAACACGAGGACCATGAGGGATATAGTTCGCTCCTCTGAGTAATGATTTGAAAGAGACTTTTGAACTTGGGTTGCTGTATAAACCATTTGACACCTGTGTATGTGCAGTTGAACAACAGGGGCATGATATGAACAAACTGTTTAGAGGATCACTATCTGTTGTCTCACAATGGTGGGCTGTGTTTCAGAGACGAGTTTAAAAAGTTATCTTGCTCGTGTCGCGTCTCGCTCGTCGCGCATCACCCGCTCGTCTGGTCGCATCGCAATCACTTGTCTCTCGTTGTCGCACTCACGTGTGTCACTAAATGTACCTTGCCTCGTATTCGCTTGTTTAACTCAATGAACATATACATTGCCTCTTACTCGATTGTCTCACTCGCTTGTAACGTTCAATTAATTGTCTTACGCACTCGTGTCACACACTCCTGTCGTATCACTCGTGGTGTTTAAATAGCCTCGTCTCATTTGTCTATTCTACGCCTAGTAACATTTTATTCTCTCACGACACTCGTCTCGGTTTACCTCACTCAATCGTCAATCGTCTTACTCACTAGTCACTAGTCTCATTGGTTCCTATCGTCTTGTTCAATCATTTGACTATCTCATCCTTCTCACTCGCATCTAATCACTTGTCTCGTGGTATCGGACCAACTCGCCCAATGAATCACACTTAGTCAAACTCGACCTTGATATTGTCAAGATTAACATACTTAAAAAAATCGAAGTAATTATGGCTTCCAGATTGGGTACAAGGTTTCTAAAAGGCAATACACAGTGATCCGATTTTTGACAAAAATTCCGAGATTCGAACCTGCACATGTTGTAACGATAAACTTTCTTACCACGTTTCATCGAGATTAGATCACGCATGTGGCTTCTAGAGTGGTAACATGGATGTATTAAGACTGGACTTACCTCTCTTAGATCTTCAACATTTGTGATAAAGATTCGAACATTGCCTGCACATTATTAATCTTTAACATAAATCAAACTCAGCTTTAATAACGCGTGCATTACTAACAAGCTTTATTACTTTAAGTTTATTATTCAAGGAAAATAACACGCATCTATATAAGCCCGTTATATCACATGAGATTGTAAGTAGTTCATACATTTCTTTATTTTGAAAAAACAACAACATCTTTTTCATGATTTGTATAAAAATAATTTCGCACACTGGTTTCTGTACTCTGATAGACACACATATAATTTTCAAATGGATATGAATGTTTGAGTTATAATCATAATTTTAGTGGCTGTTTACAGCTTCTGTACTTTCAACAAATTCATTCACAATAAATATTAATCAGCATATGCAAATGACAAACATTAATCAGTAGACACAACCTAATAAAGTGTTCCACATTGTTCGTACTATGAGCGTTAATCATTACAATGCAAGTAGAACATAACAGCCAAATTGATATTTCGTACTGTCATACCAATTACGTTTTTATAGTTTATTACATTGAATACATGAAACATAGCAAACTGACTGATTACAAAGCTTTTATCACTGGAAGGCGTGCAAAGTGTTTAATATTGTGTTCAGGAAAACATTTTCGGTAGTATGAATAACCACTTTAGAAACGCAGAACACGCCGAACGTGCCAGTTAGCGGCGTTATTTTTACCACGATAATGCAACGATTCTCTGTAGAAATATAACGCCCAGTATTGTCTCCTTCCATTTCAAAGCAGTGCCCCCGCAAGGTCAGTGCAGTCTCTTGATGATACAGGTTGATACTATTCCTTGTATCATATATATAAGACTCACATCAGCAAAGTCCATCCATTCTTTCTCAGGGTTAAGTCTCTCTGACACTTCCTCTTGACTGATATTGCGATTCATTTCAAACAACAATATGACAGGAGAACAATACGATTCTCCCCTAACAAACTTGACACAGAATGCAAACGGCGGTTCACTGAATCTCTTGTCACTGTAACCTGATAACATATAAGCAAATACATTGAGATCATGGTTTTCAGTATTATATATCCACAAAGAGCCTTGACCATGCTGTGATACCTCCTCTCCACGTCCTCCAACATGCTAACGGCCGCTTTAAGATGTCCGCTACAGTACAATATAGAAGCCACCTTAAAGCGACTAGAAGCGACATCCGTATTTATTGAATATTGAAATCGACTAAAAATCTCGCTGCCAGCAACGTTACGTAGTCGCAAACAGTAAGATGATTGAATATATTTGTGTATCGCATACAAGTGTTTAACAAATTCCAAGGCAGCAGTCTTTAATATGACATTTGTGGAGTATTCAAAAGGATTGCATAACACATATTTTATATCTTGCTCCAATGTATTATTAGAACTGTGTAGTGTATGCATAACTCCTCCTAAAAAAAATATATAACTAAGCGCTCGAACATCAGCTTTAAGCTGATGCTGTTATTTAAGCATACACCTCTTAGTTATCCAGCCTGTACAATTGAACTGATCAATCTATAAAGACGCAGATACAGAGAAATCCGATATGATACAAATACAATTGGTTGATGTATTATTTTAAATCGGGATGTTCTCTGTTTAAAGAAAACTAAAAAAACAAACTTAAGGTGTGTTTTGATTTTTAGACAGAACATGTGTCATTATGCTAATTTAATTGACCGTGTTGTCTGTTTGTGAGTCGGTCCCCTTAACTTGACCATCCGTTAACCCGCCAGCCAGTCGGTTTATCAGTTTGCCAGCCTGTTTTTTGGTCAAGAACTTATTTTTGTCGGTACTTCAGTCGGTTCCTCTTTTCGCCCGTCTGTCATCCGTCTGTATGTCTATCTATGTATATCTGTCGGCTGGTCCATATTTTTCAGATTTTTTTTGTACTCATCATGTTCAGTATTAACTATTGATAAAAACAAATATAATACAAACAAATAAGAATAATAAACCTCCATCATGGTTCCAAGTTTTTGATCTCTCTCGTTGTTCGACCGCTTTGATGTAGTGAACTCCATGTACGCTCTTCTGACACAAATAGTGACCCCTAACAGAAAAAATATTGATAAATCAATATAATTAAGTATGAACTAGTATATACACATATAGATTTGCAAAATGCGGTTGAAAATATAGCGATTTTATATCCATTTAATGAAATTACACGCGTATCAATTAAATTGTCGACTTGGTCAAAGCCACATAGCTGTCAACGAGTATTATATTATATTATATTATATTTATTTAATGCAGACTGTGCAAAACTTGTATGTGAAAATATCAGATTATCAAGAATAAATAACTGCTGATCGATTAAGTAGTCAAATGTTTCGCTTTGTGCATAAATAGCGTTGCTTCCAAAGTAAATCTTAGGTATATTTAGTTATCTTAGAAACAACTAAATGATAAGCGTGTTATATTGTATAATTTTCAACGTTCTTTTATTTGCGTTCAACTAATTACGCAATTTATGACGTAATTGGTTGAATTAATATCTGTGACCAAACATGCAAGTTTATTCAAGTATTGGTATTGTATAAGTAATGGACCCACTCATATTTTGTTACAGAATAAACGATGCTAATATAACAAATACTGATGATTGCGAAGATACGTGTAAAAGCACAAACCTTGTTCTGTGTTCCTGATAACAGTGGAGAGGCAGGTATATCCCCTGGATTATGTCACGTCTTGCTTACAGCAACATTATCTTCTTCCAACTTGTGCAACCTGAACGCATCAATAATAAAACAAATATTGCCGTGCGATCTGCGATAATATTTCGTTGTTTTAAACGTTTAAATTAGGCACTCGCGACAATCAACTAAGGAGCAATATTGTTCAGCGAAGTATATCTTTTGAACTTCCAGGCTTGCCATGATTCGTATAACGGAAAACATAAATGTTCGCATGACATTATGGAACAAATAAATTTTATTTAAATCGCCTGCTATTAAGGGGCTAGGTCATTTCAAGGGCCCCAAAGGAGTTATTTTTTGGCTCAATAATGGTGGCATATTAACGGATGCAACTCCCTATATAAAACAACAACAAAGTTTATTAGATAAAAAAACATTTTATATTATGGTGCCTTTTTGTTTGGCAATTTTAATGTTAACATTGTGACGTTATTTTGAATATCCTATATATTTATACAGGGCCAATAACCAAGCATAAAACTCAGTTGAATAAAGTGATTTATCCCACTTTTACAGCGATTTCGGTTGATTATAGCCCCGTTGATTAAATTTCTGCTATAATACACCGAGTGACGTCATCAACTGCCGAATCGGAACTACTTTTTTCCCACGCACCTTGTCACCTGTTTTTGCCAAGTGCATTAATAATAAAAACAATCTCAACTGTTTGTCAATTTTAATGATCTTTAAACAAATAAAAGAAGTAAACACATGTGTTTGTTGTCACTTATTGGCATTAAAACTCTAGTATTAGGTAAATTTAACACTATGTTGCAAATAGGTTCTGTTGTTGTCAAGAGCAACTGAAAAAAAAACTAAAAATGTCTGACGAATTTAACAAAACCAATTTTTCATTAATTTGGGATAAATTAAATGATGAAAATGAGCAACAAGCAACTGAAACAAAGGACATTTTAACACTTAGCCAGTTCTAGGAACAATATGGGTTTGATCCATTTAATCTGCTTACACATGATATTGAATTAGTCGACCTAGATATTGAATTGACAACTGAGAATGACACCAGCCCTAGTACTTCTACTAGCTTTAGTTCTGATGCACCATCGAGTATCAATGTCAAACCCCCAACCATCATAAATCATATCCCAGACATGCCTGACAAGAAAGAGTTCATAGATGTTAACCTCAATGATGTTGATAATTTCATCGTTCAAAATGAAAATAAAAAGACTTTATCGAAGACCTTGTCCGACGTAAACAAATTCAAACGGTTTCTTATGTCAAAGGCTGAAGGCAAAGAAATCCATCACATAGAACCAACTCTTCTTGATGAGTATTTGGCCACTTTCCTGTTGTCCCTTAAAAAGTCAAATGGCACAGATTTTGAACCAAGCTCCCTCCGTGGCATCATCGCTAGTGTTGACAGGTACCTGAAACGACATCGCTATGGATGTTCAGTCATGACAGGGACTGGAGCCCAATTTGCACTCACAAGGGACACCTACAATGCAAAAAAAAAGTCTTAAGAAACAGGTAAAATTAAGATGAACGGTTATAACTAAAAGATATTGTCTAAATAACGTATTGAACAGAAAACGTATCATTTAAGACCAAAATTGGGAAAAATCCCGAGTGTAGTCTGTACAAAATTATTACGCTGGCGACATTAATTTGCAATTAATAAAGAAAAGTCGAATAGTCACATTAAACAGTAATATTGTAAGCCTACGAAAGATAGAATACTAAAATAAATAATTTGAATTAAAAAATATAGTCAAAAAGTTAAATGAAACAGTACAAGAAATATAAATCACCAATTTAGGGTCAGGGAAACCGTCCTATGGAGGCCCATCCGCTGAGTGATACCGACATCGATCTGCTCTGGGAGAAGGGGATCCTTGGCACCGAGACTCCAAAGGCCTTGTTAAATACAATCTGGTTGAACAACTGCCTTCATTTCGGCTTGCGAGGAACCACGGAGCAATACAATTTGCGGTAATAAACCTTTTTTTAACACACAAACACACAAAATACATGTATGTATCAATTTTTCTCATTATTTTGCACCCCATTTCACAAAGTACATCCGCTTTAACTTAAATGCTGTCTTTGTTAGGTGGGGAGACGTTCGCCTCCGTGTGGACTCGAATGGTGTGGAGTATCTTGAGTTAAATGAGCGCCAAACGAAAACACGCACAGGAGAGAACATCGCTGACATAAGAAAAGTGTCTCCCAAGATGTTCGCCACTTCTGGACCAAGAAATCCTGTGTTAATTTACAAGCTGTACTCGGATAAGCGTCCATCTGATTTTTCTTCAGATCAGCACCCTTTCTACCTGGCAAAACGCACAACTGACACTGCATTTCAGTGGTTCTTGCGTCAACCAGTGGGTGTCAACAAGCTAGGTCAGATGCTGAAGGCCATGGCAAAAGATGCCGGCTTTCCCGAGCACAAGAGAATAACGAACCACTCAGTTCGCAAATTCCTGGTCCAAAAACTTCGAAATGCAAACATTCCACCCACTGAAATCATGGCCATAACAGGGCACAAAAATGTCCAGTCCATAACCAATTATTCCACCATATCTGTTGAACAGCAGCAAAAGTGTTCCAACATTCTTGCTCAGTCCAGTAAATGTAACCACCCAACAGCTTCCACGTGTACACCTTCATGCACTGAAACTATGGCCGAAATGCAGCCTAGACAACCACTGTCTACCGTTGAACAAGTTGATCTTGATCAAGTTGATGTTCGCCCCACCCAGTCACTTCACCAGCAAATGTCTTTCTCTCGTTCGAACAACTTTGCCTCACAATTCTTTGGTGCCACTTTCCACGTTCAAAATTTTAATGTATATAATTAGCTCCAATCCAAGTTATCATTGTTATTTTGTCACGAAATAACCACATATTATTACAAAGAAGCAAATATTTTGCACCTCGTGATCAAAAGTTGTTAGTTTGATATCGAAAGTGAATTGTGTGTGGTGTTAGGCGGTTGTGACGTTGTAAACAAATGTAGTTCCTTGCATATAACAATTACATGTTATATTGATGTTATAAAACTTTTTGATTTGCAATTCAATATGAATAAAATTGTAATTATTAACGCACGACTCATTGTCACAGAACGATATTCTGATTTAAAAAAGTGATTATTTGATCATCGGTTATTTTTGGAACGCGGAGTAATACACTGACCTTGGTTACAATACAGTCATTGTCAAAGTACAACAAACGCTCATAAAAAACTAATTTTGTTTAAATAAAAAGGTTTTCTGAATAAAAAGTGGGATAAATAGAATAATAGGTTAGTGTTGATTATAGATCAGGTTTATCATGCTCGGCACGAAAACGAAAAAGCACTCGCCAAGGCTCGTGCTTTTTGTTTTCTAAGCCTCGCATGATAAACCTGATCTATAATCAACACTAACCTATTATTCTCTATGTCAACTGTCATTTCTAGTATAGCTCCATTGTCATGTTAGAGTTTGATACTCACTTTGGTTATTTGCTGATTGTAAACTGGGTTTTGTCAAATTTTCTTTTTTTTATTAATTTAAAGACTAATGCTTTAGTAATCTGCATTTATGTAAAGATATATATAATTACATAACAGTAGGAATCCAGTTTTCTCTGCCATAGTCTCTTTAACTTATCCTGATGTATTTATATATTCAACAACAATAAATTATCAGTACAAAAGGCGGATGCTCACTTCCGTTCCGTTTGAATTAAGATATTTTTTAACTACCTTATTTACTGTCAAAAATGAAGACAGACTTGCGGTAGAAATACACAACTACAGTTAAAAATACAAGTTAATAATGATGTTTCTGATATTGCTGCTGCTGATGATGATACCTATGATGATGGTGATGATGACGATGATGATAACCATGACGAAGATGATGGCGACGATACTGAATATGCTAAAGATGACAAGGATGCTGATGATGATGATGTTGAGGAGGAGTAAAATAAAGATAAATAGATTTCGTAGAAGAATCACATGTATGTACTACTGCAGTCCTGTTTTATTTTTTTATTTTGGACAACGAAAATCAATGCAAGAAGGTGTTCAACATCAAAGTTTAGTTGACACGAACATTCGTTGTAGATTTCCTATACGTTGTTTAATAACCTTTCTTATTTACACTGATGTATTAGAACACAGACTAATAAATCCAAAAAGTATTCGTCTCAACCTCAACCGGTCTGCATTTTTTAAAGTGAAGAAACACTCACGAGGTATTTCGTTAGGTTTAATATGTTAAATGACTATAACATATTCTGTTATCGGATATTGCAAACGAATATTTATTACTTAAACATATGATGTTCAAACAATAATTGTTTGGGTATATTTCAAGAACACACATAAAGCACATACATTTCTATGAAGTTTCACCATGTTTACTAGTAGCAGTCATTTAGCGTTAAAAACCTAATATAAAAAGCTACTGACCTAATGTGGAAAAATAAGCGGTCATCATGTGACCTGGCTAAGACAAGGAACAGCGAGTATTCTGTTCGAAGTAAGATTTAAAAAAGCACAACAGGCTTCGAAACATGATGACTTTTTTGAATTTGTGCGTAATCTAAATTAACGTTGTATAGCAGCAAATAGTGTTTGGTATAATCATGTGTAAAACAAAAGCACAATAATCCGTGTTATGTTACATTGTCAATATATTTGTTATGTCAATTTAAGATTAGTTAATTAAAAGGCATCGTATAACCGTATTCAAAGAATTAAAGTGGATTAAATTAACTACCTTAATAACATTAATAAACTGCGTAAATCGTACCTCTAGTTTCACTGCTAAAACAATTGTCAAACTTCTTCCGATACTTAAGACACTTTAGCGTCGATTTAATAATAAAACGAACGAAGATGTTTCGAAATGTCAAGCAGCGTTTCACAATATTAATCAAGCATTCAAATATATAGGTAGGGTATAATAAGCATTATTTTTACTTTATTTAATTCAATCATAAGTAATCCAATACACAATTTAATACGAGTTTGTGGTATTCTCGGTATTTATTTGCGCAGGCATTCACAGTAAATTGAAAGGATTGTATAGAAATGTTTTCAAATTTCAACGATCTAAAAAGAGTTCTTTTTTGCACAAAAGAAAAAAAGCTTATCGATCGAATTCGTCAGTCGATAATGTATTCAATACGCAAAATGATCACTAGATAATTATCAAGTAAAAGGAAAAGACGCATTACAGACACTGGATACTAGAGACAACCGCTTATAGATACCCATTGCTGAGTTTAACAGTCCCCGATCCTTCGTTTACATGGCTTTTATATTCATATTTACCTAAATATCTAATTATTAATTAGATGTTATGAAATATATTTGCATCAGTGTGTACATCAAATGTACTGGTAGATATATTGTTTTGGTCGGTAGTGTACATATACACACTAGAATAAATAACAATAACATTCCAATATACGTAACACAAAATAAGATATACATTGGTTTGCTTGATTTTTTCAAACAATTAATATACATATGATTGTCACTACTTTTTGTCTACAGTATATATATGAAGAAGACGTTTAGTTGAAAGCGCTAGGGTATAAGATACTTAATTTGTACACTGTTTGAACAATGTCTTTCGCTTAGAAATCAGTGTATTTGAATGTAAATTCGTTTGAGTTTACTTATATTTCTCAACCATTTATATATAAGCGCGACTAGCAGAAAGCACTTTTATGGCGTCCCGTTCAGTATAATTAAAAGTTAAACAAACCAATTATGTTTAATGAGTTATATTTTAAACTCTCTGTTTACTCTATTAAAAATTACAATAATGTTACGATTGCTAGAACAGCAGTAACAGGCGCGTATTGTACATAATACACATACTCATTTATAAACAATAAGAACTTAGTTATTGGTGACAACTTTTAACAATGTATTCACAGTCTGACGGAAATAAACCGCAAGCGAGAATGACATTGTTAAATAAATTAAACGGGAGCTAACCGCAATAGTGTGGTGAATTAAACTATGCGAATTCACTCCCTTGTTAACAGCACAGTATTGTGTGTATGTGAATACTTCGTTTTATCGTTTCAATTCCAACCTCAATGTTTGTTCGTAAATGCCAGCCAACTTATTGGATTATTTGCTAGTTTATTAGAGAAAAAAGAACTTGAAATGTTTCACTTGTCCCATCGAACTAGCGTATTATTTGTTGACACGTCTGGAGCTATGTGTTATTTTTTCTGGACAACCGGACTACCGTTGATGTCTATCCCTGCTGCACTATCGATTGATGTAGTATCTGCAAATGGGGATGTTTTTACGGATCTTTAAATTCGTTATCTGATTAATAGTTATACATGATCAACCATCATATGGTAAACATTCTTTCCTTTGTGATTTATTATCAAAATTAGCATTTGGATTAGCAAGCAAAAATCCAAACAACATTTTTTAACTTAATGAAAACAATAAAGTGTTGCCCACTCTATGAGACAAGGAACAGTCTCCGCGATAGCCCTTAAAACACAACTTGTCATACGATCTTTATTCTACTATGTGTATATGTTGTTCGTTTTGTGCCGTTTTGGCAATTGGTTCCTTGCCATGAATAAAGGACCACGAAGATATGATAGAAATGCAATACTGCTGCAGCTTCTGGAGTTTCACTTCTTTATATTGACAAGATGTAAATATTACTGGCCCACATTCCAATTTAGTAGCTAGTCGACGGCAAATTACTATAATAATAGTAGTATGCCCTGGATTAAACACTGGCCATGCCGCATGGGTAAATCGATTTATGTTTTACACAGACAAACATGCTTTAAACAAACTTTAATAGTGAATAACGTCTTAATTTATTTTGCTCATAAAACGCAAGGGTCAAGGGTTTAATATTTCGTGTGAAACCACATCTTTTGGTTGTTTACAAAGATTGTTGAAATAATATCCCTAGTGTCAAATTCAAGGGTTAAAAAGTCTAGATAGACTTAAATAGATAAATTTAAAAAAAAAAACTAAAACAAAAAAGCAAAAGGGTGTAATGTTTGCGAGGTAACGTTATATAATTGAATTGTCTTCTCCTAATTTGTTTTAAAAACTTAAAAAACTATCCCCTAATCGTTTGAATAGATTCCGATACTAACGACACTAGTGCATTGAAATCATGTGTGTAATGACAACATTTTTTTACAATCCTTTCAATTTACTGTGAATGCCTGCGCAATTAAATACCGAGCATACCACAAACTCGTATTAAATTGTGTATTGGATTACTTGTGATTAAATTAAATAAAGTCAAAATAATGCTAATAACACCCTACCTATATATTTGAATGCTTGATTAATATTGTGAAACGCTTCTTGACATTTCGACACGTCGCAGTGAAACTAAGGGTACGATTTACGCAGTTTATTAATTTTAAATATAAAACGTCATGGCTCCGTTAATCCTCGGCACCAATATTACTCATCTGACGGGCAACAAACATATATGACTACCAGAGCACAATAATGTCTGATTGGCCACCAAGCTCTGGTCTTCTTCTCAAAATTATTACTTCCGGGAAGCTGGGGGTATTTTTGCTCAAAATTTAAAATTTACCCTGAAAGGTCACAGGGGCGGGTTAGTACATAAAGGAGCGTGAAGACTCGGAGATGACCTGTAAATAAACTCTGATTTACATACACACCGCAATTTTCATAATGATTGCGTAAAAATGTGACTTGTAGAGTGTTCACAATGTTTTTCATTTAGCTAACCGAGTAACCTAGTTTTTGATCACATGTAAACAATTTCAATCTCGTTCGAGTCTTAAAAATGATAAAGAAACACGGGCGACTGACAAAAGAGGATCACAACATGTCACAATGACAACGCTGTGCTCATGTAAGCTAAACAAACAAGAATACTCGCTCACCGCCAGACATACAATCGACACGTCATGTCGCCACTAATACTGAATACCGACACAAACACATGTTCAAATTATCGTCCAAAAAAACATCGCATACTGATAATAAAAAAATCTCACACAATTGAAATTGAATGCATCGTACATATACTAACTCAACTGCTAATTATGTATTAGTTAACGATGTAAAAGATTGTCATGTGTATTCAGCTGGAATGTCACTGAGAAAAGTCTTTCTTTAAACAAAATATACCATAAAAGCTGAAAGTGTCGTCCCTCGTTAGCCTGTGCTAACTGCACAGGCTAATATGATAGGACACTTTGCCCACATACATTAAGCCCCGATTTCCCAAAGCGCGACTCGTATCAATAGTAGTTCTCAACAGTGTACGGGGCACGGTCATTTCAGTTAGAAGATCACGTTAACACATCGTACCTACTGTTACTATCACCACTTTCGAATTCACGTATCTGACGGATTTCATTGCTCAAAACTCTCTTCAAACCTCCATTAACAATAGTTATAATACAATGTGATAATTGACAGTTTTATGTAAGCTATTAAGTTTTTCTTTATAACCCTTCGTTTAGTGTATGCAGCGTCATTATAAACGCTGAAAAACACACGTTGAGTTGTTATAAGTGTCATTAAATAAGCCTTCATTTTCACGTATGCGTTGCAATTAAACACCACCGAGTGCATGTTAATCTTTTATTTTTAAAGGGTTGACTTACTTGAATTATTCCCTTGAGCTCCTTGTGGAACATAGGACCTTGGTAACAGTCCTCCAGCGCACACTGTTTGGGGCTGCTTTCTTTAGCTCTTCCCATCATATGTTACAGTTCTTTATTTCTTCCGCACAGGATAGCTTCCAGGTGATCTTTTGGCGTCCGACTCGTCTCTTGCCCTGGGGATTCAACGGTAAGGCCTGCTAGAGGTTTTCGCAAGGTGTGACCAATCCACCTTCATTTCCGCCTTGTGATCTGCTGTTAGATTGGAACCAAGTTTGCCTGTTTTCAGAAGTCGGTTTTCTTGACATCGTCTGTCCATCTGATCTCGAGGATGTTTCGGAGGAACATTTTCATGTTTGGAGGGTGACATGCGGTGCTTATGAATTCCCTTCCAATCATAGTGGTAACGCTAGGTGAACGAACGTTTCGTTTGAGGTTTAAATAACAATAACTACAATACCTAATAGGCTTTGTCCGCGTTCTTCCGAGATAATCTCACGGTTCACTTTAAAAAAAAATGCAACCTTTTTTGACGCAGGTTTAACTTGGAATCAAGTTGTGTTGTGTATACACAGTTGAGTATGTGTTGACAGTTGCAAAGTTTCAAAAATGATTGAAGAAATTTGCGAAAAGCTTGTTTAATTGAACTTAAGTGTCGCGTGTAACATCCGTTTTCAAACATCAATTGTCACACCTAGAGGTCAAGTCAAATTTTGTCATTAAACTGCGTAAACATTCTTGTGTGCTTGAACATTCTTTTCTAATACATAACTTTGACATATTTTGAAATTAAATGAAATTATTGGCACAGATGTGAAACAATAAAAGTCATGTCGCGTGTAACACCTGACTCTACTACAAAGTTCAATATGGCAGTTACAGGTCAAAGCTCAAATTTGACATTCCTGTGTCAGCAGCTTTTGCAAATATTGAAGATATGCTTTGGCATTAATGTAGATCATCATAAGACAACGTGTCACGTGAAAAACCCGTCTCCCTACCTCTAATGTCAATGTCACATTTAAATGTTACATTTGAAAACAACAGTGGAGTGTGGTGGCATCTTTGTCATATAGATACATGTATTGTTTACTTATACAATTGTGTTGTCTATATTGTTCTGTATTTCAGAGGCAATTTATAACTATCAATACATAAAGGAATAGCGTATTGTACAATATTTGTTCAAGATAATGCTTCATAATATTTTCATATGTGTTATTAAATAGTTAATTACGTGTTGCTGCACATATCATTGGCAAATTAGGCTTCTTGTCTGTATATATAAATTTAACTTAATTTCGCATCGTGCTTAGTTGTCGTGGTCTGGTTATTGACATGCCAAGGACAATTGTTCCATAAACGTACGACAAGCAGTGTTTTATGTCTCCGGTAGGGAGGCTTATAGCAGTCGCACTGTCCGTCGGTCTGTCTGTCCATCCGTCCATTACGTTTCCGGAGTTTTTTTCCTGAACGCTTTCAGATATTTACTTTATTTTTGGTGTGTGACTCTACCTGCATAACTTACCGATTGAATTCTAGTTTAGTTCCGGATAATAAATTTTTGGCGAAGTTACGGGTCTTGGACTTAGATTTTTTGTAGAACAACAGTTTTCCTTAACTCTTGCAAATATTGACCTGATCGGTATTTACCTTACCTTTGGGGTGCAGGTGTACCTACGTGACTGACAAATCAAGATCGAGTTTTGTTCAGACCATTGATTTTTGACGAAGTTATGAACCTTGGAATTGGAATTCTCTATAAAAATAACACTGTTCCGGTTTTATTTTTCCGAAACTCTATCCCTATTGTTGTTAGATGAGTATTTCTGCATGACTTACAGATCAAGCTCGAGTTTTGTTCCGTTCCATTAATTTTTTTACGAAGTTATGGACCTTGCACTTAAACATTTTATAAAATAAAACTATTCTGGATTTTTTTTTAACTTTGGCAGTACGAATAACTATTTTAAAAACACAAATCTTGGAACCCACATATATTTGCATGCTCCTTTCGAAAAATGCAGCATATAGGCCACAATAACTGGTTCGTCTGTATGTAGATAGTGTGGGACATGAAGAGCATCAACATCAGGACAGTCCATACATTGTTTATCAGCATAATTTCTCTGTGCCACTCCCTCTTCAGTGATATTGCGATTTAATTTCAAACATCATTATGAAAGGAGTGAAGTACGATTCTCGCCTTATTAATTACTGTACTGGCTGAACGAAACTTCTGATACTTAATGAGATTCAACACATTCATTTACAATTATGTTCAAGACATACATTCACACAACATATTTATCAGAAGATGCATACGATAGACATCATCAGTTTACCAAACAACATTACAAACTGTACAACATAGATCCTGCTCAATGGGTTTCTGCTAAAAGGGCATGTAGAACATAATAACGATGTCAATATTTTTAAATATACATACGAATCGCACATCGCTATACATTATAACATAAAGTACATAAACATAGCGATCACGAACCTTTTTATCCTGAAATGCGTATATACTTCATTTGTTTCATATTGTGCACAAGAAACATGTTTCACTTAGTATTTTAACCACTTATAAGACGCAGAACACGCCGAACGTGCCAGTTAGCGGCATTATTTGTTGTACCCCAAAAACGCAACGATTGTCTGTAGTAATGTAACGCCCTTTCATAGTCTCTTTCCATTTCATAACAGTGTCCCAGCAAGTGTATTGCAGTTTCGGGGTGATACAGGTTGATTGCATTTCTTTCATCAAGCATATACGACTGGAGTATTGCAAATGCATGTAGCTGATGGTCACGTTTACTAAGTCCACCATACGTGAGATACTGCAGATAGTGGAGGAACGGACGAGCATCCACCTCAGCACAGTCCATCCATTCTGTAGCACCGCAAGCTCCCTGTGCCACTTCTTCTTCAGTGATATTGCGATTCATTTCAAACAACAATATGTTAGGAGTGCAGTGTGATTCTTGTCTTAAAAACCTGACACAGAATGCGAATGGCGGTTCACTGAATCCATCGTCACTGTAACCTGGTAGCATATTAGCAAACACCTGGAGATCAGGGATACCTTCCTCACCTGAAGATCCACAAACAGCCTTGACCTTGCTGTGATACCTCCTCTCCACATCCTCCAACAATCGAACCGCCGCTTGAAGATGACCACCACAGTACAATATAGAAGCCAATTTTAAGCAACTAGAAGCTACATCCTTGTTTAAGGAATATTGGAAACGACTGATAATTTCGCTGTTTACACCGTTTCGTATTCGCAAACAATAAGATGATTGGATTGAATTTAGTAACGTATACAAGTGTTCAATAAATTCTAAAGCAGCAGTTTTCAATCTGACATTTCTGGAGTATTGAAAACATTTGCATAATACATATTTTATATCTTTCTTGAAGGGTGTATACGAACTGAATATTTGATGTATTAATGTTCTTAACGTAATTAAAAAAGTTTTTAAGCAGTCGTACTTCAGCAGTAAACTGATGCTCTTACGTAAGGATTCACGCCTTAGTTCTCCAGCGCGCACAATTCGTCGCATACTAAACGCTTGTAACCGACATCCTATGTTATCTATACCAATATGAAAAATATCTTGTAAGTTGTTCCTTATCATGGAGTCAATGTACGCTAAAAGGCGTCTCTGCTTCACATTAGACAGTTTCCCATCAAACAAGTTCACTCCTTCTATGATATAATGCGGTAGCCTTCCACATCGCAGCCATTTTCTTAATGCGTTTAAACAAAGCCAAAGTAGAAACATAAGGTTATGTTCGAACCACAGGGAAGGATGTGTTCTTTCTATGGTGTAAAATATTATTGTTTTACAATGAAAGCTTGTTAAAGAATCTCCCACAATGTTAGCAAATAAGGTTTGTTTAATTAGTTTTAAAACAATGTAACATTTTAGTTGTGTCATATTAAAGCTAAACATCAACATTCGTTCTATCAGGTTCGGCGACAGTCTCCATTCTTCGCGTTTGTACTCACTGTCTGGATGACCGGCTGGTACCAGGAAACACGGAGCTACCCGTGCAGCCTCAAGTAGCTGAACAGGCGGCCAGTGTTTACCTCTACATCTGTATATCCAGTGTCGTATTTCAGGAAGAGGTTTGCGAACGTGAACTGTCTGTACCATATCCCAATTAGGTGTCCAACTCACAGAAGGCCCATTTTTGGTTGCCTCTCCTAGGAACCTTGCATTGTACTCGATGTTCTGTTTAAATCTTTCAGCGCTCCAAAGGACTTGCCCGGAGTCTTTCCATACAAATATATCATCACACAGCCTAGTCTCCGGTTCTGGTGTGTCTGGCCTGATGACTTGTAGCAAGTACTGTTGAGGAGGAGTAACGTCGTCGTGGAGCATCAGAAGGTTCGGCATATCGGCCTCCCAGTCTTCCCAGACTCTCAGGACATTCACTTCGTTGTTACTGTAAAGGAAATCAATGTCAGACTGGAGGCCCGGAGTTGTTGTCCCTTCCGATTGGCTCCCGAAATGAAAACATTCAAAATTGCTTCCTCTTATTTTCAATGATATAGTCTCAGATCGCTCCCTCCGCAAGTATGTTCCTCTACGCTCCATCACAGTATCCTTCTCGGCTCCACTGTCATTAAGTGATTCAGACATCCGTATAGACAAATTTGTGAAGTGCTCTGGAATCTAGATATAAATAATATATTATTTGACGATTGATCAGTTTTAATCATTGAAACGTATATATTCTACATAGTTATATCTTGTGGCTGATATACCATGATTATACCATTTGTAAAGTTGAAATCAAACAGGTTTATATGTGTGTAGATAATTCGCTATAAGTATCAAACATGCAGTGGGTTAAATGGTAATTCACCGGGTAAAGGATGTGTGTTTTTGAATTTTAAACCGAACATGTGTAATTATGTAAATACGCTTTCCCGTGTTGTCGTTCTGTGAGTCGGTTGCCCGAACCATCTGTTCGCAAGCCGTCCACTCGGTTTGTCCGTTGGCCAGTCTGTGAGTAAGCCATAGTGTCTAATGTGTTTGTCTGTCTAACTGTTCGCGCGCCCAACCAATCACGAAACCGCCTGCCCAAACGATATCCGCCCGCCCGCCTGCTTGTCTATTTATATGTCTTAATTGGCAGGCATGTTTGTCTGGTCAAGGATCCTTGTTTGTCGGTGGCTGGGTCGGTTCCTCTTTCCGTCCGTCTATTAGTCCGTAATTCGTTCTATAAACCTATTTATGTCCCCAAGTCGGTTGGACGTATGTCTTAATAACAATAAAAACAAATATAATACAAACAAATGTAAATAATATACCTGCATGATTGTTTCAAGTTTTCGATATCGCTTGTTGCTCGACCTCTTTAATGTAGTGAACTCCAGGTACGCTCTTCTGACACAAATAATGCCCTCCTCATCCAAAACATGTACCTTGAAATACCAAAATAGTTTACTAGAAACTATTTTATACAATGAGAAATAGGGATGGAAATATAATAGCGATTGTATAACCATTTTAAGAAAATTACACGCATTTAAATAACATTGTCGACTTAATACAAGAAAAATACCTGCTTGGCTTTCAAAGATTATTATATTGTGTTATATTATATTTATTTAATCCAGGCTGTTCAAAACTAAGATGTATACATATTATATGTTAAAGAAAAAAATGCTACAAACTGGTTTAGTAGTCGAGTGTTCAGTGTTCATGTGTAAAAATAGCTTTGCTTAAAAGGAAATCGTATTTGTATTTATATATCATAGAAACAAGTGACCGATAAGGCAGCGTATAATTTCCCGTTGAGAAGGAAGCAGTGGGCATACAATAATAATTGGAAAGAGGAACCGTTGGTTATTACAGCAATCATCAACGCGATACGCTTAAAACAACTTTATTCTTAAGTAACCTCATGTTATTTGTATTATCGCATAATCCGTTGATTCAATCTACGTTATAGAGGCGTATGAAAATCATAATAAATGAGCTTAGACAATAACATAAGCCAGATCCCTGTCGGACATTATCGTTTATATTACATATCGTCCTATGTTGTTACTTAACTTTCCGTTCTTTTAGTTTTTTGTTTCATTTTTCGGATAGTATTTATTTTAAAGTGTTTACTTATTTAATGCCTTACATATTGCAAGTAACTAAGTGAAATAACTTCTAACTAATAACAAGAATAGACCGAGTGCATCCCGCTGTTAACGTAGGTTTAGAACACGTATTATACGTCTGGTCTTTACGAATTCCAACAGAAAGAGAGAGATATTTGCGGCTAAACTGTTTCACGTGGTGTGTACTGCAATAATATGTATTTGTAATATTCGCTCTTTTTACAAACTTAAGGTAAGAATCTAGTTAATCCCGATTCTACAACAGTATGGATTTCACGGCCATTAATCACGGGCGTCAGCTCTTTTCTGAGATGCATTTATAAACGAGCAAATGCTACTTCCGCGTTGGCGCTAAGGACCGGATTTTTTTTTTTAAATACACATAGAACTTTTCAGGGTGACAAGGTTTTATATGTAAAGAAAAAACAACATATTTCTCATTATTTTGAAAATCGGAGAGTGTAGTGCGATTCAGTGAATATTAATTCATCCTTAAATGTACATAAGCATACGATCACAAATCATTTGGAAACGTGAGGACCTTTATAAATTGTGACATGGTCATGTTTTTAAAAGCAAATCGATGTTTTTTTGCAAGTGTGACGAGCACATTTTCATCCAATCAAATTGCTAACGGCATCAGACGTTTTTTTTTAAACATATGCAAGTTGCTGCATTCAAAAACACATTGGCTTCTTGCCGATCTATTAGATAATTGTGCATTCTTTCAAAAGAGATGAAGCCAGTGCCAATGAAGTGGCGCTAAGAACAGGAGGTTGAATTAATCTTCTCTGATTATCATTACATTGCCCGATTTTTAAAAGAATGCGTCAAACGTTGAATAAAACCAATATACAACCAACTAACCGTTTAGAATTATCCGTGTATTTAAAAACAACTTCCGATCCTATGCGCCGCCACGGAAGTAGCATTGGCTCGTTTATTAATGCATCTCCAAACGGAGGTGGCGCCCGTGATTAATGGCCGTGTATGTAGAAGAATTGAAATACATGTCTATTATTGGAATAAAAGTCACCAACATTTCCACAGCACCCCTTAATTAATGCTATTTTCATTAACAATGATATGCATTCATTCATTATTTTTTTAAAGTATCAGTTTATATCTTACCGTAAACATGTTCAAAATCAAATGAAGTATAATGCACCTGCTAGTACAAATAACATGTATAACTACTTTGAGCAAAAGATACAGCATGGCTAAAAAAGGTTTATAATAAAATGAAAGTTATAATAAATACCATTACTCACTTGTTCGTTTGAATTTGCGTATCGTGACAATCCGTTGAAGTATTGAGTGAAATCGAAAGTAATTTGATATGAAAGTTACGGGGATTTCCCTTGACGTACATGACAGATGTAAGATATTGTGTACACATCGGCTCATACTGATTTAATAAAGATAAATAGCATTACTTACTTGTTCGTTCGAATTCGCGTATCGTGACAATCCGTTTAAGCCTTGAGTGAAATCGAAAGTGAGTTGATATGAAAGTTACGGGGATTTCCCTTGACGCACAGTACAGACCTAAGATAGTGTGTACACACCGGCTCATACTGACTTCACGATATGTTTACAATGGTTGTTTGTGGTGTTAGGGGCGCTGACTTAAACGGATAGGCGAATGGCATATGCTAAAGATGAAGAAGGAAAAATGCTGCTAATTTGTGCCGATTGATTTCGATATCTCATAATGCACAACAAAGATATGAGCCGGACACAAAATGTCAACCCCCACCCACTCACAATTAAACATACCCACACACAGGGGCTACAATATATGCCATGCCGCCATTATCATGACGGGGTGCATTAAAACATGATTCACCATTGCAGTCCACATAAAACGTGTATAAGGTAATTCGTGGTTTGACAATTTATATTGAAATCCGCGATCCACTAACTCCTCACATACACAACCTACATTCACGAAGTCAGGTCTAAACTTATACCATATATGCAACAAAATTGACAACTATATGTGCATATAACTATTTTCACTACCAAATGTATAAGCTACATGTATATACAAATAGGAGAGTAGGAACTCGCCCTCGACAAACGTGATTCACGAGTACTTTGTTCTTAATACCATGCATTGTTCAGTATGATTATAACGACAAATGATTAATGATTAACTAGATGGTACACATTCCGTTCATTGCTATTTCGATGAAATTTGTCAATGATTCAAAACATAATAATTTTAATTCAAGATATGATTAAATAAAATGTTTCTGGTTCTTTTTCGGATACAATGATTGTGCTTATAGTTTATGTGATGTGATTATATTGCCGTGTTGAATATTTGACATAATCGTATTTGAAATTGCATCCCCACTTACAATTAAGTGTCACAGACTTTACTTTAATTTGTTATCTATTATTTTTATTTGAACCTAAGTGGAGTCTCGGATGGATTTTTATGAGTTTAACATTTCTATAAAATTAACAATCCCTTACTCTCGTGGTATCGGCCCTCCTTATAATATTGTAGCGCCCAGCTCTATAGGGCTTGTAATTGTTTTTGTTAATTTGTTTACGTCAGTAAAAATGAAAACAAGTCTGTTTAACGCTTTACTTTTTATTGCTCTGCCATTTAATGGCTTGTGATATAGCGTCAAAATTCTAAATATAATGTTAAAAATCAACAGTGTGTTTAATGATTTGAGTGTCCACGTCGTCTTTTAAAGATTACAGTCCACTAATACATTAAGTGCAATGACACAGGCAAATTAGATCTATAAAATTCGCAAAGAGCGAAAAGGAATTACAGTTAAATAAAATAGTTTTCTTATTCTTATTCAGATTTGTCAATAAAACGTACTTTAATAATAATCGTATCCGTTACTATAATATTTCCCTTCGCTTAAGATGTTAGACGCGACCAGTGTCTTAAGTTATGAGAGTTTCTAGTCTTCCTGAATCGTGAAAACCGCTCCTTTTATACCCATGGATGGGCACAAACCCCAAACTGGATAAAAGACCAAATAAAACCCACTTAAAACCCGTTTTTTTCCCATCCCAAAAAAGCGCCCAAATAATGACCAACAAAAGAACGCTCAGTCCCAAAAATAACCAATTTATGGAACGCACTTCATGAATACCGGGAGGAAGCGGACAAGAACAGTCGCCATATTGGAAATCGATAAAAATATATCAAAATTACTTAAACAAACAATATTTGAGAGTAAAACCTACCGAATTCATAATAGAGAACGATCTTTTCATGTTTTCTCCGCAAGTTACAATAGAACAGAAGACAGAAATCAAGTAGAATTTAACCTACGTCCCAGCATTCAAGACAAAATGATGGAACACATGTTTGCTAATATAAACTTACGGACAATAAAATTGGATTTAAAATGGTAAAATACAGTGCTTTACAATAAACACTGGGCAGTTATCTTTATAATTATTAGTTTTATGGAAACCTTGAGCGAATAGTGTCGTATATTTATAACACAGGAATAATGTGTATCAAACAGCAAGTGTATAAAATATGAAACGACAAAATCATTGGAAAACTTTACACAATTCACTCTACATTTTGCCTAAATGATTGATTATACAATATGTTCATGAGGTAAAAATGTAAATGTGAGTTGTTACTATCAACAAAATACTGGAGATGTGGACACTCAGATGAATTGGATAATGTTTAGCTCGGGAAATGAAGTAAACAGGTAAGTACAATAAAATAATGAATGTAACATGTATATCGTTAACTGTTAAACAACAACAATGTGCGGGGCACATCAATATCTACTAGTACCACTTCTTCTACTACTACTACTTCTACAACTACCGCCACTACTAATACGACTACTACTTCTACAACTACCGCCACTACTACTACTACTACTACTACTACTACTACTACTTCTACAACTACCGCCAGTACTTCTACTACTACTATTACTACTACTACAAATACTATATAATGGTGTTTATGGGTTGCACTAGGACACAAGTTAGTATTTGTGTGTTGTTGTTGATAACACCATTTTTTGGCATTAACCCCAAAACGTTTGGTGCAGCGTTGATACAGTGGCTCTACAATACACAAACATAATAATTTGTATTGTTCTTTTTGATTCTCTTTATTGAAAGTGAACAGAGAATGCTTTTAGCAATTAATTTGTAACAGCAACGAAGAAAACGAACTTGCACAATTCAATGGTATTTACATGCCGTATGCCTTATTTAATGGCCCCTATCTGACAAACAATAATTAACTCCCGTTAGCGACCTAGTGCACACAGACCGCTCGTCGACTGCCTGTCGTGCTGACCTAGTTCCGAACCGTTGTTGTTGTATTGGGGTGGCTTAGGATGACGTACACATATTCTGGTTATGTTATTTTAAACGAATGCACCTTGAATGGCACCTTTTTGACAAACAAGAGGTATAATGTTAATGCTTTTACTTTGAATTTCAGTTTTTACCGTTCCTGAACTTCAAGTGCAGCATATTATAGAACAACTTAAACTTTGAATATATTTTAATATTTACGTGACAGTTACTTGGACCAAAATGCATGTTTAAGACAATTTAATTGGACAAGAAAATTTGATCGTAAAAAGCTTACTAATGTATGATGATAGCATATGTCTGAAATATAAATATCAGTCTTCCAAGAGCATTAATTAAAAAGACAATACTTTCATAAATAAAATAAATTTCAATAACATATTCATACGATTGTATTGTTAAGTTTAGTATGTGCTTCACATATCACTTATTTGAACTTGAAGACTTTCGATTATTAATAGAACAGCCGCCAAAATATCTTCCTTATTAAGGGGAACACTCACAACTCTCATCTATTCTATTCTCCATGCATGTCCTCTAAATGGAAACACTTGAACACAATCTAAACAACGCCATTCATGAAACCTTAGAGGATAAAGGTTAAACAACATAACCGCCACAACATCAACTACATGGCTTATTGATTTTTCAATATTTAGCTTCATAAATTAATGTTAACTAAATGTTCTTTTTACTTAATTATTTGAAAAATTCAAATACATAATAAATTGATATTCTTAATGTGTATATGGACTTCGTGTAGTTTGATAAAATACTTAGTCTAAAATAGCTGTCAGTCGGTAATTTGAATTAAAACAAATATGTACTTCATAGTGTAATTGCAATGATGCACTGTATGGTGTAATTGCAATGATGTACTGCATGGTGTAATTGCAAGTATATACTTCTTGGTGTAATTGCAATGATGCACTGTATGGTGTAATTGCAATGATGTACTGCATGGTGTAATTGCAATGATGTACTGCATGGTGTAATTGCAAGTATATACTGCTTGGTGTAATTGCAATGATGCACTGTATGGTGTAATTGCAATGATGTACTGCATGGTGTAATTGCAATGATGCACTGTATGGTGTAATTGCAATGATGTACTGCATGGTGTAATTGCAATGATGCACTGTATGGTGTAATTGCAATGATGTACTGCATGGTGTAATTGCAATGATGTACTGCATGGTGTAATTGCAATGATGTACTGCATGGTGTAATTGCAATGATGTACTGCATGGTGTAATTGCAATGATGTACTGCATGGTGTAATTGCAATGATGTACTGCATGGTGTAATTGCAATGATGTACTGCATGGTGTAATTGCAATGATGTACTGCATGGTGTAATTGCAATGATGTACTGCATGGTGTAATTGCAATGATGTACTGCATGGTGTAATTGCAATGATGTACTGCATGGTGTAATTGCAATGATGTACTGCATGGTGTAATTGCAATGATGTACTGCATGGTGTAATTGCAATGATGTACTGCATGGTGTAATTGCAATGATGTACTGCATGGTGTAATTGCAATGATGTACTGCATGGTGTAATTGCAATGATGTACTGCATGGTGTAATTGCAATGATGTACTGCATGGTGCAATTGCAATATGAAGCAGCTAACAAACGGAATCATGCACTCGCTAAAAAATCATAACCGAGAATGCCAGGTGCATTAAATATCAATAAAAATGTGTAAATGCAGAGAAAGTGATGATTCATGTAGATTTGCGTTTGTACGTCTTTACCAAACGTTCTACGGGCAAATGGGAAACAAACATTTAAACATTTAATTTAGGAAAAAAACTGTATACTATTGAGGCACAGATTCAAGTGAATGTACTTTTAAATATGAGCTGCTTATAATCAATATCGTTAAGCTACACGAATATCAATCACGTTAATGCGCTTGTATCAATGAATGTATATATCGTAGGAATGTGAACAATGACATGGGGCGATTAAGATATGAAAGATAAAACAAACAATTAATGCCTCCAAAGTAGGGAAGCTGCCAAAATATATCATTGACATTCGCCGATCTTGCAATCCTATGAAAATAATGTTCGATCTCTCCCTGGTTATTAATTGACAATATGCGTAGACGCACTCTATAAGGACAATATATTTGAAGTTTAATTTGATTGGTATCATATGTTACAAAAAAGAAACCAAAAAGTATTGTATCCTATTACCAGATGAAAATCGGTAGGATAACAACGAGCGTTTAAACTTGATCTATATCTTTTCGATATATTTGGATCAGGGTATTTTCTAATTGCTATTTATAGACGGAACTACTAGTCGGAACTATTTTTTGACCTCATTCTTAAAGTTCATGAGAAATTAATATTTTGAACGATCTAATAGGCATAAAAAAAAAATAGAATTATTATCAATTCAGAATGTTATTAAATTATATAAACTAAACAAATAAATAATAAAACAAAACGTTTGTTTTCTTATTATATATTTATTTTCATTTATTTATGATGTAAATATTCTGCACAAAAATTTCCGTCTGCATCAGAACAAAATTCAACAAAAATGTCTGATCATATTGAATATCCAAATTTTAATTTAATGCTAGATGATAATGGCTTTGAAACTGAAATCAATTAGCAAATTGCAAATACACAAGATGTTGTTGAAATTTCATATGAAGACTTTCAGGCAAAGTTTGGGTTTGACGCCAGAATGTTCTTTGATTTTGACAATGAACTGGAATTACCTGCTACTGACAATCTGGCTTCTGAGAACATTCCCATAAATGATCAAAACAGGATTCCATTGTGCAAGAAATTTCAAAAAGCAATGAGTTTAAGGATGTGAACATTGAACATGTCAATACATTTATTATTGACCAAGAAAATAAAAAACAGCAAGAAAAACATTGGCAGATATCAACAAATTTCGCAGATATCTTGCACAACAAGGTGAAACAAAGCAAATACATGCAATTCCAGTGGATCAGTTAGATCAATATGTGGCAAGATTTTTCCTCTCTCTAACTAAGCCGGATGGGTCTGACTATGAACCGAGTTCATTGCGAGGCTTTATTAGCTCGTTGGAGCGGTACTTCCGTCGTCATCGTTTTCCACACAGCATTTTGTCCGGTTCCGGAACAGACTTCTCGCTGACTCGTGAAACCTTCAATGCAAAAAGAAAAGCCTTAAGAAACAGGTTATCATTTTTAAAGAAAAAATCATGCATTATGAAATGTACAGTATTATAAGTATATTTACGTTCTAAATATATATATATATATACCGTAAATAATTCGAAAAGAAGTCGATCCAAATAAATGCATAAATAATTGAAATTATTCAAAGCATTTTTAATAACTAGCATATGTGTCGTGTTCTGAGAAAACTGGGCATAATGCTTGTGCGTAAATTGTCATCCCAGATTAGCCTGTTCAGTCCGCGCAGGCTAATCAGGAAAGATAATTTCCGCTTTTATGGAATTTTTCGTTTTAATGATGTCTCTTCTTAGCGAAAATCCAGTTAAGGCGGAAAGTGTCGTCCCTGATTAGCCTGTGCGGACTGCACAGGCTAATCTGGGATGACACTTAACGCACATGCATTTTGCCCAATTTTCTCAGAACGCGACACATATAATATGCATTTTTTTCGTTGTTTCTTTTTCAATGTAAAAGCCTTAAGAAACAGGTTATCATTTTTAAAGAAAAAAAATCAGCATTATGAAATGTACAGTAGTATTAGTATATTTCCGTTCTAAATATATATACCGTAAATAACTCGAGAAGATATATATCCAAGTAAATACATATATTATTGAATTATTCATAGCATTTCTAATAACCAGCATATAATCTGGATTTTTAGTTGTTCCTTTTTCAATGTAAAATACACAAATAAGTATATTTGATTGGATTATTTAATTGCATTGTTAAAACAAACAATTTAAGCTATTTTATGTGTCCGATGGATGGTTGTAAGGCAGAAAATCAACTCTTTAATGCACACCTTGACTTTATCGAACAGCTGTACATCGCTGTATTCAGGGCCCAGGCAACCGCCAAATGGAAGCTGAACCTCTCACCGATGAGGACATAGACCACATGTGGGAAACTGCTGTCCTTGGTCCACACACTCCATGTTCCCTGTTAAACACAATGTGGCTTAATAACAATCTCCACTTTACAAGGGTTTCGCTGTCCATCCCCAGAGTGCATTGTTGCCAAATTTGACAAAATTGTGGAAGTGTCAACAATTTTTGCATTTTAAATTTGAAGACTACATCTAAATTTATTCACAAATACTACAGTCGATTGGTGTATAGCGGATAGCTAAAGACTTCGAGTCCCATTTCAACGTAAAAACCATTCATTCAGTAATTAAACCATTACACCTCGGAAGACAAATGTCTTTTTAATTGAAACATGCCAGCGGTTTTAAATTTCCGAGATAAATTATTTGTTTACAGCGCGAATTTCATGGTACACTGATTCAGCCTTTACCGGATCGCCTAGGTCTATATCGGGTTACATGTTTATCGTATTTTTTCTTATAATTTGACATAGCATTTGTGAACAAAAATGGCAATATATGTACATTTCCAGAAAGAACATTCATTTCGGCGATCAATAAGATCGAGTTCATGGGAATCGCTGCACAATTGATGAAGTAATGGCTGTTCAAAGCGATGCACCCTGTATTCGGGTTATTTTGAGTTTATTACCTTATATATATATAAATTAAAATATATTACAAGCATTTCCCCAGGAATTTGGGCAGGGACAGCGGAAAGCCCGCGCGGAGGGGGGTTGGTGCGGAAGGGGGCTTGGCCCTTTCCGCGTGTCGATTTTTTTTAATTTTCCAACTGTTCTAAATCAAAATCTACACTACTTGGGAGCTACTAAAACACAACATTTTCTTTAATTATTTATTTATTTTTCTTCAATTTTTTTCATTCAAATCATGTATTATAATATTAAATAAAAAGCAACATAACAGTAGGCATTAGCAAGCAAAACATGATTGAAAAACAAAACAATACAGTAACAGATAACAAGTTTAAAACACTGTTCTGCGAGGCTTCTCCTGGTGCCAGGCATCCACCATTTTCCCGAAGTCTACTGTCTCAATATCAGGATCTTCAATGCTGACCATCATCAGTGCATTGAGGACAGCAGACTTCATGCGAGCACGATTCTCCGTCTTTATCCTTTCATCGTGTTGAAGCCCCTCTCGCAGTCTGAAAAACACACAATTAGTGTAAATTACTCTGAAATGATATCTATTGAATCGCTTTGATTTGAATACAAAGAGATATTTAAGCAAAACAAAAACATCATTCGTTTGTTATTGTGCTCTTGACAGCCTAGTCAAGTACCTACCAGCTGTAGATGTAGGGAGGAGCAGGCCAACAGCTGCCAGCTTGTAGAGATGGTTGTGGCTGTTACGCAAATGGATGGTCACCCACTCCATTGCCTCTTCAGCTTTCTTCTCTGTGCCCTGTAGGCTGCCTCGAACCTGCCTCCAGTTGTGCAGTGTTGCATCAACGGGAAGGTTGAAGTGGTCAGCTAGTTTCTAAATAATACAAAGTTACACTGATTGATTTTATAAATATTGTCGCACAATCTGATAATTAACAATTGATTTTAAAAGAGTACATCTTACAATTTATATTGGTTGACAGTAAATATCATGATCCATTTTAGTGCATTACCTTGATGTCATGTTCGCCATGGTTGCCCATATCTCCAGTGGGGAACTTTGTGGTGTTGAATGCCTCAAACAGCTGCAGCAATGGCAAGTCTGGAAATTGCTCTTCTATGTTGGACATCAGCTGCTGCACAAAAGGCCGGTACAACTGGAAATGAGTTGGAAACAGATTAGTTATTGATATGCTAAGTGTTAGCTTGTCTTTGTTTTTTTTACTAATACATTAAAATTGTTGCAGCTTTATAAACTCCTATGCTAACATACACATACCTTGTCAGTGAAATGCTGGACCTGCTCTTCAGTGGGCACAGTAATGCCAAAGCCATCGGCATGGAGACGGGCCACTCTATCTGGAAGTGTTCTCCTGGGGTATTCAAGAGGCCCTGAAGAACGGCCAGAGTTCCACGGACTAGAGGTTTGATGCATGTGTAGATTGCATCTTTTGCCTGAAACACACAGAACTATATATAAACTCAGGCTTGTGTATAATAATGCACTTAAACAAAATAAACGGAACTGGAAACATACGAAATATAATTAACACTGAATAAAATACATTTTCTATTTGTATTTTGTGTACATACCTGCATTGCCTTGGAAAGGTCAGAAAGATGTGGAAGCACGTCACACATCATGTGCAGTGTCAGCACAAACTGGTAGTTCTGGGAGAATTTTGCGAGACCAGCTGCCCTTGCATCGTTTCTTTCTTCGGCCTCTCGCTCCAAGCTTTTGTACACAGAGGGAAGGCACCTCCTCAGGGTGGTGGTCGCCTTGTCATGTGACAGCCAACGCACATCCTTGGCCTCCACAAGCTTGAGATCTGGCTCCTGGAGTAACTCCTTAAAATACAAGATTTCATGACAACATTCCAAAACAAAACAGTATAAATCTCCACATGCTTTAAATATCATGATTATTTATTTGAACAAAATTACCTAATAAATTCAACAAATAATTATGTTTGTGTTTTTTCTTTAAACACTTACTTGAATCTCGTATAATCCTCGCGTTCGCACAGCACTCTTTGCGTTGAAACGATACAAGTCTCCTATGATGTCCTTAAACTTTTGCATGTATGTCAATCCATTTGCTGCTTGTCCGGCTGCCAGGGCGAGACGGTGAGCCACACAGTGGTTGTTTATGAGGTGCGGTACAAGTTTCCTCAACTGGGCAGCGACACCGTTTTTGGAACCCACCATAACAGGGGCACCATCGCTGCCGAAGGCACACATACGATCGAGTGGCAGATGGAGCTCTCTAAGGTGTGTTGTGAGACTTGTAGTGATGGTCTCTGCCTTGCCGTCGTTTAGTGGCAGTATTGACAGGAAGCTTGTCTGGCTCCTGCCATCTTTCAGGAACCTGATGAATATCATGTCAGAAATTACAACAAAGATGTTTATCAGAATATCAGGAATTATAACAGAGATTTTTAACAGAATGTCATTAACAACAGAAGCTCTAACAAACTAGTAGATTTAAGTTTTACAGTCTTGTTCTGCCCCAAAGTACCTTATATATACTGTCATCTTACAGATAACAGATATGTCTGTGGTCTCATCCACCATGATGGTGTACCATGGGGAGTCGACGGCCTGGATCAGGATGTCCTGTCGAATGATGTTGCCCATGGCCAGAACCGCTTCCTGTACAAAGCGCTGAGATTCACCTTTGTTGTTCTGACCCTGGTTCAAGTTAACCAGGATGGACCAGCCTTGGAGCTTCACTGAAACAGCAATTATTCAACATACATTTTTTTATCAACAAGCAACTTTATGAAATACTCTTTATTGATATTAAAAATATTAAAATACGCAATGTCCGAATATCATATTGCCCAGTTACTTACCAAGATCATTAAGAGGGAGGTAGTTTGTTCAGTGTGGCCATACCACGTGGTCCGTGACGTCATTTTGGCTAGCACGCTAAGTAGAAATTTGTCAACATAGGCCCCGCTTAGAAACTTCAAATCCACGTAAGTATCTTATTATTTACTATTTTTTGACGAAATAAAGCGCAGGCTTAGGGTAAAGTTGAGCACTATTCCCGGTTATATAAATATTTGACACCAGATGAGTAGTTTAGTCTATCATTCGAGGCAAATTCCTAGTTTTTACGCTACAATTCACGCAAGCACGACAAGCACATTTGAAATCGTCCAAAATATCTGTTTTATATTCCTTTTTGCAGTGTACCAATATGTGCGGACGTGATTAATTCCACATAAAATGTGTTTTGTCCGAAAAAATTACCTGAAAACACCATCTAATGACATTTCTGATGTACATCAACACTTTGGCTAACACAACAAGCAACGAAATTTAAGGCAAGCACGACAAGTCGATATTCGGCAAGAACGACCAGTTGTTATTTATTATGTTTCTGAAGCGATGATTAATTATGTTTCTGAAGCGATGTTATTGTTGAGGTAATGAACACAAATTTAATTAGAATTTCAAAACATTTTCTTGATCCGGTACAGTAAACACAAAAATATAATGTCGGACAATAATTTCGATGCTGTCTTGCACAATTGGTATAAACAAATGTGAAACTTTCACCGAAAACAAGCCTCGGAATCTGACAGAGATACTATATTTCTGAAAAAAGTTCCAACTAAATCTGGCGAATGTCTGACACACCCGTCTGGAGTCAACTGATGCTCATTGTGTCATTGTCGACCTGAAATGACCCACAAGTCATCCGGGGTGACTAGAAGCCGATTCATGTCACCCTGGGGTGACTTCAAGCCGATTTTTGTCAACCGGGGATGACTAGACGCCGATTCATGTCACCCTGGGGTGACATGAAGCCGATTCTAGTCACCCGATGGTGACTAGCGTCGGCTTGAAGTCACCCGAGGGTGACATGAATGGGCTTCTAGTCACCCCCGGGTGACTTGTGGGCCATTTCAGGTCGACAATGACCCAATGAGCCAAACTGATTGATATAAAATGAAACAGTTTACGCAACATATCAACACATGTTCCTTTCATCGTTTTATCCTTAAGTGACCGATGCAGACGTATATTAGCACCTGTATTTTTGGTAGGATTATATAAGTAATATTTGATTAGGAGCATATTGATGTACGTTTTGATAAAGCAATACT
>VMBQ01000344.1:317404-328615 GCA_007657795.1 Dreissena rostriformis | reverse complement strand
TAGTTATTGATGATCCTTATTGTTTTTTGAATTTATCAACGTTTAAATGTTTCGTTTCGTTACTGCGAGAATACTGAGTATGTTATTTTTACTTTCTATAAATATAACCTTATATCGCTTGTTTAAATTTATTATTATTTAAACTTTCGCTATTAACATGATATTCTCGATGACAACAACAAAACATAAATAACCGGTCTAACAGGTACGCACAGTTCATTAATGCACTTTGAAAATGCATATAATTTAAACTGAATACAATGAAACGAACGACGCGAGTGCAGTGTTGCAATACGTTTTATCGCAATGCTTGAAACTTTATATATGGCGTGTTCTGAGAAAACTGGGCAAAATGCTTGTGCGTAAAGTGTCATCCCAGATAAGCCTGTGCAGTCCGCACAGGCTAATCCGGGACGACACTTTCCGCCTTAACTGGATTTTTGCTAAGCAGAGACATCATTTAAACAAAAAATTCCATAAAAGCGGAAATTGTCGTCCCTGATTAGCCTGTGCGGACTGTTTTTAAAAAAAAGTAGTCTCACAAATACAGTTATATTATCACGATAAATTACTGACGAGCTGTACGTCTTAAAGTTGAAATATTAAATATAATTAAGTTTTTGGATACAACGATCATGGTAACAAGTACTTGTGTTAAAGGAGTGGCCTCTACAATTTAAATATACCGTGTACAAAACTCAAACAAAATTGACATTAGAGGTTATAAAACATTATTTTTATCTTTGAATGTTTAGTTTTCCATACTTATCTGAATCAAATATTGTCAACAGCAAAGTAATCGAAAAATACAAAACCATATATTCAAATATATCAACGTGTTATTTTGTTGATACGTGTTTCTCAAAAAATTGAATCTTATAAAGTACATAATAATAATAATTCGCAGGCAGCGATGCTATTCGCAATATACATGTATATCGCTTTTGTTTACCTTAACAGAAATACAAATGAATATTTATGTAAATGACTAAACACACTTATTAAATGCCCACTAATGTAAAGGTTGGAAAACAGCATACCGTCTATGGCAAAGTTCATATTCCTAAGTGATTTATTTTTAAATTGAAGTTTTCTTTTTCAACTGAAAAAAATGAATGCGATTTGAAAAGTAAATATATTTTTGTAGTGTCGCGAAATTTACAAACATATCAAAAATAGACATTAAATACTGCACAATATAAAGCAAATACTCGCACTAATAAGTTCAACTATGTCTAGGTTGTATATATTTTACCTGTTATGAATTCCGTTCGTCAAACTCCACAAAGTGTACGAGGCAACGCAATCTGTTCTACAAAATTGATTTATAAAAATATCGTGATGATGTATAACCTTAGACTTTATGCACTGGCGAATATATGGTGTCTACATTTGTCGCTTGTCAGCTTACGTGTGTTCCTAATCGCGTTGTATGAGGGGAAGGGACTACTTAAAAGATGGAGGCCTCAACTTCTGATATCGTTGAACCGTTTGTAAAGTTATACGTTAATAATTTTATTTAATTGAATTACTGGGCTTGTCATGGTGTATGACAGGCCATTTATTTTTTAGGGTGGTATTGATAATGTAAGAACAGTATAAGATGTCATGCGCCTGCGTCTGGTTAAGAAATATTAAAGGTATAGTCAAACACGTTCTTATATATAGTTATACAGAATTTAACTGTTAATATATAATATCGGAAATATGCATGTTTTTTTCCGCCAGAAACAATAAGATGTCATCCTGGACGCGCATGTGTGAATTTGAGGTCAGATAGAAATGTCATTTTTGAAATGGTCAATCGCATAATCAACATCAGGAAATCCAAGATTATTTTACTTTGAGTTTCGTAATTTTCGTGCAGCACCTCTTTCGAATGATAGAAAGGACCAAATTGCAGCATTTTGATGTTAAGTTTTGTTCCAAAAACTGGAGAATCGCCCTTACAAATACCATTTTACCGATTACTCCACAAGTTCATGTGTTGCTTTTGACCAGTTTGTATTCGTTTAAATGGTGATTTAATACTAGTCCAATCGTATAAAGTGGGGTAAAACTTCAAACAAATCTATCTATTGATATATATCAGTGTGTTATTTTTTTTCTATATGTTTCGCAAACATTTGAATCGGTCTGTAACCCGACTCATGTTTAACAGCAATCTTGTTTTAAAGACAGTAAAATATGTATGAGCAAGACCCTTTCACGAAATAGCAATAGTACACGATCCCGTTTCATACTTCGTTTTCAATGCGTAATTACTTTGCAAAACATGGGTATACACATGTTCAGCGCGATTGTAATTTAAGTGGATTCAATGAACTTTCGAATAAAGTAGTAACATGTTAAATGATACATCTTCCGCGGCATTCGAAGCATGACAAGCACGGCTCTGTATTACTGTCTTTATGATGTAAGTTGAACCCGATCGTGATAAAACAAATCAGTTTTTGCAAAGCTTAAACAAGTTTCTATTAAATGAACTCTCTCAGCCTAATGAGCAAAACAATAAATAGACTTATCAGCTATGCAAAAAGTAAATACAACTTTATTAAAGCATTGTTTTTGATGGTACATGTATGAACTCGGTAACGTGAAATGATTGTTTGTACAAATGTTAAGTCATCGGATAAATTGCGTAATGGTATGAACATAAAATACCTATTAACTTATTAAATAAACACTTCAGTTCTTCTGATAAAAAAATGTCAATGCTTTCGTTCCTAAGAATCATATTATGTGTAGTTTACGTGTTTAGTATATCAAATATAGAAACTAATTCGCTTAAGGTCATGACTTACTGTTGGCGACACACCGAGCCGACAAGTTAAAAGTTTTTGTTGCAGAACCAGAAATTTGCTATTTAAACGGTCTTCACGAGCCAGTCAGCAAAACATAAAGAAAACGGTTGTACAAAGTGCATAAAAACACATTGAAAGTCCATATGGTACTTCATTAAACGAAATGACGCGAGTTCAGTGTTGCAAAACGTAAAATTGCACAGCTCGAAACTTTATATAGCTGGGATTCAATCATTAATGTTACAGGCTTATCTGGTTAAAATAGTTCGAAACATCCAAAAACAATCAAATAATACTTAATTTTCGTTTTGTCATGTTAATTAAAGTATTTACTAGCAAATCTATTATACTTATTGAACTCTTAAATGATCTTCAAACTTTAGAAAAATGGATGCATACAAAATACATGTAATTGTTATTTATAGTCATATTAGGTCTGCTTACAAAAAAGGGAGGGCAACACTGTGCATTGTTGGTCTACTGGTATCGATATGGTAGGTAGTGATTGACAATTTTACATGAATTACGTTTGGACATTGCAAACAGTGTATGCAATTGTGTAATTTCTAGTTATTGATGATCCTTATTTTTTTTTTAATTTATCAACGTTTAAATGTTTCGTTTCGTTACTGCGAGAATACAGAGTATGTTATTCTTACTTTCTATAAATATAACGTTATATTGCTTGTTTAAATTTATTATTATTTAAACTTTCGCTATTAAAATGATATTCACGATGACAACAGCAAAACAGAACTAACCGGTTTAACAGGTACGCACAGTTCATTAATGCACTTTGAAATGCATATAGTTTAAACTCAATACAATGAAACGAACGACGCGAGTGCAGTGTTGCAATGCGTTTACTCGCACTGCTTGAAACTTTATATATGGCGTGTTCTGAGAAAACTGGGCAAAATGCTTGTGCGTAAAGTGTCATCCCAGATTAGCCTGTGTAGTCCGCACAGGCTAATCAGGGACGACAGTTTCCGCTTTTATGGAATTTTTTGTTTAAATTATGTCTCTTCTATGCAAAAATCCAGTTTAGGCGGAAAGTGTCGTCCCGGATAAGCCTGTGCGAACTAGTGAATGCGGACTATTTAAATATAGAGCATGTTTTCGTTTCATGCCAACGGTTAGTCACTTATAGGTCTCCATGAATTAGGTTGTCCCTAATGTAGGCTTACCAAGCTATTTACATCACGGGTCCTCGTGAATTCGAGCGTCGCTAAAGTAGACCAACCAATAAACGTATATTATCACGATTAATTATTGAATTGCACGTCTTAATGTTTAAATGTCATAACCTTACAGATAATTTTAAATAATATCGATTACGAATGTAATTTTTTTTTTTTTTTTTTTAACACGAAATAGTTGCAGTATGTTGATTTTAAACATTTTTCCAAAAAACTAGAGAATTGTCCGTACAAATACCATTTAACAATATCCTCGACAAATCCATAAGTAGTTTCTTACCAGTTGTTTGTTGTACTAGTATTTTAATATATGTCCAATCGTAAACAATGGGGATAACAAATCTATATATTCATTCATATCAACGCGTTCTTTTGTGTTTTAGTGTTTCTCAAACATTTGAATTGTATGAAGTAAATAAACTAATAATTCGCAGGCAGCGTTTCTATTCGCAGCATATATCGCTTTTACAGATCAACGGTCATCAGATATGCCACATCATACATACCAGTGAAAATCCTTATGTAAATCGGTTAACAAACTAATTAAATTTTCACTACTGTAAAGGGTTTAATGACAAAGTTCACTGACCTAAGTGATTTATTTCTAAAATTGTAGTTTTCTTTTTCAACTGAAAGGTGAATGCGATTTTAAAAGTAAATCTATTCGTATGGTGTCGCGAAATTTACACAATTATTAAGAAATAAGAAAAATATACTGCACAGTATCAAGCAAATACTCGCACTTATTAGTTCAACTATATCTAAGTTGTATATAATGTACCTGTTATGAAGTCAGTTCATTAAACTCCGCAAAGTATACGAGGCAATAGACTCTGTTCTACAAAATTGATTATAAAAATAGCGTGATCATGAAATAACCATAGCCTTTCATGCACTGGCGAATCTATTGATAACTTTAACTTTTATGCACTGGCGAATATATGGATTACCTTAACTTTTATGCACTGGCGAATATATTCATAACCTTAACTTTTATGCACTGGCGAATATATTTAAAACCTTAACTTTTATGCACTGGCGAATATATGGATTACCTTAACTTTTATGCACTGGCGAATATATGGATTACCTTAACTGTTATGCACTGGCGAATATATGGATTACCTTAACTTTTATGCACTGGCGAATATATTCATAACCTTACCTTTTATGCACTGGCGAATATATTTAAAACCTTAACTTTTATGCACTTGCGAATATATTGTGTCTACAGGTGTCGCTTCTCAACTAACCCGTGTGCTTATGCGCGTTGTATGATGGAAAGGCACTACTTTAAAGCTGAAGGCAATCACGCCGGTAATCGTTGATCTGTTTGTTAAATTATTAGTTAATAGTTATATTGTTATCGAATTACTGAGTATTCAGTGATTTATGACAAGGGCAAGGACTTTTAATTGGGGGAAAATTATAGACTAAATTGCGAAAGGGTTATTTTATTCGTTCACTGACTTTGTCTTATTGTATGCGCATTCGAGAAGTGTGCTTACGCATCCTATTAAAGTTACGTTCAGTAAAGTAGTATTATTCAGAACAAGGCTATGCACTGATGATTCCAATGTAAATAAATAATTGATAAAATGTGTGCGTATTATATTAAACTATATCTACTAATACATATTTGTAAAACTAATAATTTGAGAACAGTATTACATGTAATGCGCTTACACCTGGTGAAGAAATATTACAACGATAAGCACACATTTACTTATATATACGTATATAGAGTTGAACTGTTAATATATAATATTGGAAATAAGGATGGTTTGTTTTTCCCCTGAAACAACAAGATGTCGTCCTGGACACGCATATTTCATGCAAACATCCATGTTACCAGAAAACATCTCGTTTTGAAATTTTGGCTTTTGCTATAAGGGACATTAATTTTGTATTGGGTAACTTTATTTTACGAAATACTTTACGTAATTTCCGTTTTTTTGATAGTATAAATGTTACTTTAAGACAGCGGTGCGTGTGCTTGCTTTACATGTTTTTGGAAAAGACACTTATTAAGTGTGTACGATCGTTTCCACCTATACAAACAAACGCAAGTATGCGAAGGTTCAAATACCGGTTTTTTACCTTAAGTAGTCCCAATTGTTTGCATTAATCATAGACCCAGGAAAAAGCAAACAACTCAAAATGAATAATTGTCTTTTAAATGCAAGGCAATAAATATTTCTATCCTAGATTTATATTATGAGGTCCCTTTATCGCTTATATATCCATTGAATTTGCTGATAATGTCTTCTGGATGTTCATGTAAATAAAATTTTACGCGATGACGCTGATTATACCGATGAAGTGGAAAATTAACAATCTCAAGCTAGCTGAAAAGTGCTGTGCTTTATTTGCTGAGTACATAAGTGTCTCAGGGTTTCGTGTTCATGTATCGAAAAAAAGAAACAGCAGCAGAATTAAGAGGTTAAGTAATTCAAATAAGTCTTTAACTATGCATTTTTGATGAATCATACACAAAACAAGACCCTGTATTATTGTGTTTGTATAATTATTATAATCGCTAATAATATATATAACATGCATAATGGCTTTTTACTTATAGAATATTCATAATTTTGTGTATTTTGTTTTTACAAACATTGGATCTGTGATAATTGTAAAATATTGAATCACTGAAACATATATAGTTGTATATGCATTATAGGTTAACTTGATGTAATTAAATTATAGTAGTCTATACTACATCGGAATTCAATCATGTTAACTAGTGTAAAAGGCATGTATTATCGTATCACTTTATTTAAAGAAAATATTAAAAATAGCCATGCCATGCACAAATTATATGTGAACTAGAACATTATAATATGACATACTTTAAGCAAGTATATAGACACTAAGAATTTTCTGTTCATTATTTCAACAACAAACCACTCAAGTTCCTTCTGACCTGATGATCTANAAAGGATGTTTTCTTTTGAATGAATTACACATAGTCCAAACTGGTTTTATTGACTGGTTTCATTGAACGAGTTAAATAAAAGTTTAGTATGCTCGCTCAAGACTCAGCGAGCATGCTGTGGTTTCATTCAAAGAATGTGACATCACTGAGTCTGTGTGGTGAGCCTTAGTGGCATCACTGAGTCTGTGTAGTGAGCCTTAGTGCCACCACTGAGTCTGAGTGATGAGTCTTAGTCTCATCACTGAGTATGTGTCGTGGGCCTTATTTACATCGCTTTACCTGTGTGGTGGGTCTTAGTGACATCACTGAGTCTGTGTTGTGAGACATTGTGACAGCACTGAGTCTATTTTGTTAGCCTTAGTGACATCAGCAAGTCTGTGTCGCGAGCCTCAGTGCCATCACTGAGTCTTTTGGACGAGCCTTAGTGACATCACGTTGCTTGTGTGGTAAGCTTTAGTGGCATCTTGGTGCCTGTGTGATGAGCTTTATTGACAGCATGCACGGAGCTGTGTGGTGAGCTTTTGTGGCATCATGCGGCTGTCTGGGGATTCAGGCTTCATGATGTCACTAGCGCTCACCACACAGGCACCATGATGCGACTAAGAATCACCACACTGACTCCAGTATGTTAGTATGATATTTGAACCTATTTGATGAGCCTTATTAGCATCACTGAGTCTGTGTAGTGACCCTTTGCGATATAACTGAGCCTGTGAAGTGAACCTTGGTGGCATATTTAAGTCTGTGAAGCAAGCCTTAGTATTACCACTAAGTTTGTTTAGTTAGCCAAAGTGACATCGCAGATTATGTGTGGTGATCCTTAATGCCATCACCTTGTATGTGTAGTGAGTAATAGTGCCATCGCTGAATCTGTGTGGTGGGCTTTAGTAAAATCACTTTGTTTGTGTGGTGAGCATTAGTGATATCACTTTGTCTGTGTCGTGAGCCCAGTAACATAGCTGATTCTTTGTGGTGGGCCTTAGTGACATTACTGAGTCTGTGTGATGAGCCATAGTGACATCATAGAGTATGTTTGATGAGACATAGTGATATCACTGAGTCTATTTGGTGTGCCTAAGTGAAATACGTTGGTCTATGTGGTGAGCCTCTGTGTCTTCACTGAGACTGTTGGATGAGCCTTAGTGACATCCCTTTGCCTATGTGGTAAGACATAGTGACATCACTTTGCCTGTGTGGTGAGCAATAGTGACATCAATTTGCCTGTGTAGTGTGCCTTAATGATAACACTGAGTCTGCGTGGTGAGCCTTAGTGACATCACTGAGTCAATGTGGTGGGCCTTAATGGCATCACTGAGTCTGTGTAGTGCGCCTTAGTGCCAACACTGAGACTGTCTTGTGAGCCTTAGTGTCATCTCTGGGTCTGTGTGGTTTGCCTTAGTTACATGACACTGCCTGTGTGGCGGGCATTGGTGACACCACTGAGTCTGTGTGGTGAGCCATAGTGACATCAAAGAGTAAGTTTTGTGAGACAAAGTGACATCACTGAGTCTATTTGGTGAGCCTTAGTGACATCAGTGAGTCTGTGTCGTGAGCCTCAGTGCCTTCACCGAGTCTGTTGTATGAGCCTTAGTGACATCACTTTGCTTGTGCTGTCAGCCAACATGAGATAACTTTGCCTGTTCGGTGAGCAATAGTGACATCACTTTGTCAGTGTGGTGAGCCTTAGTTACATCACTGAGTCTGTGTGGTGGGCTTTATTACATCATTGAGTCTGTGTGGTGAGCCTAAGTGCCATCTTTGAGTCTGTGTGGTGAGCCTTAGTGACATCACTTTGCCTGTGTTATGAGCCTTAGTGCGATCACTGAGTCTATGTGATGAGCGTTAATAACATCACTTTGCAGGTGTGGTGAGCCTTAGTAACATCACAGTGTATGAATGGTGAGCAATTGGGGTGAGCCATATTGATATCAAATAGTATGTGTTTTGAGCCATAGTGACATCGCAGAGTATGTGCGGTGAGCCATGGGGACATAACAGAGTCTGTGCGGTGAGCCATAGCAGTTTCTGAGCTGACTGAGTGTGTATGTTGAGTCTTAGTAAAACAAATGGAGCCTGTTTGGTGAGTCTTAGTAAAATCATTGAACCTGTGAGGTGAGCCTGAGTTTTATCATGGATGCTTTGTGGTTAGCTGTATAAGCGTGACTGTTTTTGTGTTGTTAGCCTTAGAAGTATCACTTAACTTGTGTAGTGAACCTTGGTAGCATCACTTAGCATGTGGTTGAGTCCCAGAAGCATCACCGAGTTTGTGTGGTGAGCCTAAATATCATCATTAAGTCTGTTTGTTGAGCCGAAGTTCAATCACTGAGCCTGTGTTCGAGCCTTTGTAGCATCACTAAGAATATGTTATAATCCTTAGAAGCATCACTGCGCCTGTGTGGCGAGCCTTAGTGGCAGCACTGTGGTTGTGTGGTGAGCCTTAGTAACAAAATGGAGCCCGTTTGGTGAATCTTAATAGCATCACTGAACCAGTGGGATGCCTATTTGTATTACCACTGATCCTGTTTGGTGAGCCTTAATGAAATCATGGAGCTAGTGTAGTAAGCATAAGTGGCATCACTTAGTATATGTGGTGAGTTTAAGTGACGTCCCTGAGGCTGAGTGGTGAGCGTATGTGAAATCATGGAAGTTGTGTGGAGAGCCTATTGAAATCACTGAAACTGTTTTTGATCCTTAGACGCATTACTTAAGCTGTGCGGTGAACCTTAGTAGCATAAAACACTTTTTGCTGTCAGCCTTAAAAGCATACCTTAGCTTGTGTGCTGAGCCTTAATAGTATCACTCAGCCTCTGTTGTGAGCATTATTCGCAAGTACAAATATAGAGTTTACATTTCATTTGACTACATTTACTCAGACCTAACGTGACACGTCTGTTTGTTACTAAAGAATGCAAAAATACGTAAATAGTAATAATCGGCTTTTGAAGACATTATAAAATTAAAACGCTACATGCAGACGACAAAGGTGTAATTATCGGCTTTTGACGCGCCACGCGCAGCCGACAAAGGTGTGAAATTACGCTCAGTGTTTAGCAGTATTGACTTCGGATTAAGGACTGATAACTAGGTGCGAATTATAATGTTTTGCAGTTTTGACTTAGGATTAAAGACTGATAATTAGGTGCAAATTATAGTGTTGGGACCGACAGAATCACTTCGAATTAACGATTTCTTCGGTTTAACGAAGTTCGGATTAACAATGAAATTTTACATTAAACAAAGAAGAACCAAAATCGGGACCCGAAAAATACTTCGAAATAACGGTGACTTCGGATTATCGGTGTTCAAAATAACGGTGTTGAAGTGTATGTATGTTGAACCTTAATAGCATCACTTAGCCTTAGTGGTGAGCCTAAGTGACATTATAAAATATGTGCGGTGATGCTTAGAAGCATCACTAAGCCCATGTTGTGAGCCTTAGTAACGTCATTAAGCACTTGTGGTGAGTCTTAGAAGCATCTCTGAGCCTGTGTTGTTAACCTCAGTATCATAACTAAGCTTCTTTCTTAAGCCTTAGTTACATCACTAAGTATGTGTGGTGAACCTTAGTAGAATGAATACGACTGTGTTGTGAGCCTTAGTGATGTCATGGAACGTGTTTGGTACGACTTATTCGCATAACTCAGCATTTGTGGTGAACCATAGTGATATCATGGATCCTTATGGAGTCTTTATTATATCACTGAACCAATGTACTGAGAATTACTAAGCCTCAGTCTTGAGCCTTAGTAGCATCCCTTATGTGTGGTTAACGTTTAAAGCATCGATTAACCTGTGTGACAAACGCTAGTGATATCATTGATCATGTAGTTTGAGCTTTAGAAGCATCATTTAGCCTCTGTGGTTAGCCTAAGTGACATCAATGAACCTGTGTGGTGAGCCTTAGTAACATCACTTAGTATGTGTGGTGAGCCTTAGTAGCATCAATAACACTGTGTTGTGAGCCTCAGAAGCATCACTGAGCTTCTATGATTAGCCTTAGCAGCATTACTCAGCCTGTGCTGCGAGCCTTAGTGGCATCATGGAATATCAGTGGTTAGCTTTAGTAGCATCACTGATCATGTGTATTGAGCCTTAGTGACATCATTGGACCTGTATTGCGAGCCTCAGTAGTATCATCTAGCCTGTGTATTGAGCCCTAGTGACATCATTGGACCTGTATTGCGAGCCTCAGTAGTATCATTCAGCCTGTGTCGTGAGCCTTAGAGACATCATTGGACCTGTATTGCGAGCCTCAGTAGTATCATTTAGC
>VMBQ01000344.1:181512-296169 GCA_007657795.1 Dreissena rostriformis | reverse complement strand
GTAGTAGTAGTAGTAGTAGTAGTAGTAGTAGTAGTAGTAGTAGTAGTAGAAGTAGTAGTAGTAGTAGTAGTAGTAGAAGTAGTAGTAGAAGTAGTAGTTGTAGTAGTAGTAGTAGTAGTCGTAGTAGTAGTAGTAGTAGTAGTAGTAGTAGTAGTAGTAGTAGTAGTAGTAGTTGTAGTTGTAGTATAGTAGTTGTTGTTGATGATGATGTTGTTATTGTTGTTGTAGTTAATGTATTCGTGGAATGACACTTATAGGTTGTGTTGGTTTTTCACTAGCAATATATATGAAACAAGAAATATAACTTTTAACATTTAAACTCCTTTATTTATTTATTTCTCAAATACGATTTTTCACTAAATTACTCTATGTTTTTATTGGTCAGTATCAGAATCATACGTGTTTAAAACTAGCCGTTAAACAAGAGCTACATAGTTTACGATAAAATTCTTGCTAATAGCTTTGACGTATTATAAGTTTTGCAAACCCAAATATCGATAGGCATACAAAGACGCCGAAATATTGAGAACGGACAGCGCAGATCACTTATTCAATATTCTGAAATAGTTTTTTTGTTAAAACAAAAAGTTTAACCGAAAGTTAACATTGCAGTTTGATTCCAACCATTAAAGTAACCTGGTGGAAAGAAAAGCTCGGGTGAAATGTAGATACCATGTGTATCGTATACGTGGTGCTATATAAAGTGATACACTACTTTGAATTTCTAATTCTAATAAATATTCCAAATAAAAGTTCTGAAAGTAGTGATGGGGCGATTTTGCTCAAATTTTGTGGTCGTAAAAACACTATCTACTACTACTACTACTACTACTACTACTACTACTGCTCCTTCTACTACTACAACAACTACTACTACTACTTCTACTACTACTACTACTACTACTACTTCTACTACTATAACTACTACAAAAAATACTACTACTTCTTCTACTTCTACTACTACTATTTCTACTACTACTACTACTTCAACTACTACTACTACTACAACAACAGCAACTACTACTACTACTTCTTATTCTTCTACTACTACTACTACTGCTACTACTACTTTTTCTTCTTTTACTACTACTACAACTACTACTACTACTATTACTGCTAATAATACTACTACTACTACTACTACTACTACTACTTCAACAATTACTACTTCTACAACAACTTCTAATATTACAACTACTACTAGCTCTTCTTCTACTGATGATTGTGAAAATGAGACTGAATATGCTGCTTCCTCTACTACACCAATTATACCACGATACGGAATTATAATTACCTTGGTTGGATCGTATGACGCATCACTGAACTCATGGGTTACGATGTCGGTCTTGTTATGGGGTTTTGAAATGGTCATGCAGCCTGTTGTAGTGGCACTTATCACTTCACTCAAAGCAAACACCAGCTGTGAGGTTGACGGCAGGAGTTCAATTCTAACACCTAGCGTCAAATATGTACAAACTATAGTAACAAACTATTTATTCCTAGTTAAGGATATTCATGTTAAAAGGTATTTACTTAAGTTGTACTTTTACCATTATTTGTCTGTATAATTTACAATCTGTAAAGAGCGTATGGTCTGTCATTGCAATAAGAATTCGACCATACTAATACTCACTATTGTAAAAAAAAGACTTGTACGAATTACAAATTACGAGTGTTTTTCACGGAATTTAAGTGATAACACCATTTTTTAAATTCCAATAGATAAAGTCTTCTACAGCGGATTCATTATTGGTGTCGTTTTCGAAACTATATAGGACAGGAACATGATTCAATGGCACTTTGAAACATTTTTTACACTATATGTTATCGTTAGGACTTTTTTTAATTGCCATGTTAGCGTCATCCGTCCACTCGTTCTTTGTATGTATTTACGCACAGTTCTGTAGTACTCGGTGTAATATGGTGTATTTCATTATTAAATCGGTTATAACACAACACCAACATCGCCATTAGTTTCTTACCGGTATAAGATTGATACGCGTCGAACGTTGCAACCACTTTCAGTGTCCTGATCTCCCCTATATAGATGCTCAATCCCGGGCTAGCGACATATGTCAGATCCAGAGATACACCCGCCTTCACTCTGCAAACTAGACATGATTCTTTACTTAACGGTGTTGTTTCTACGTGCAATTATATGTACCTTTAATCATACGTTAGTATATATGAGCAATCAAACCAACCATGTGAATGTTGGATTTGGTTTGGGAAAACAAAATAGTAAAATGATATAGCGATCAATATAAGCAGTTTTATTTAAGTGTTCAAATTAATTTCTTCTTCTAAATCCAGTTTAATCTCCAAAAATCCATTATCAATATCAAGTGAAGGTAAGACGTAATTAGGGACGCATGTATGTATATATAAAGCAAAAACATGTGCAATGAATATGAATAGCCTTTGTTCAATAGCACATAGCGATACGAACACATTTATCATCTGGACATACAATCATTTGTACTTAGTGTAAATCTATAAGTTATTATTAAACTAGAAGTATACGGATAAAGAAAAACAAAGATTTGGAGAGCAACTACTGTACCAAGCTTTTTAATTGCCGATATTGCCTCTTTATAACTTAGTATTACCACAACTATCCCCCCTAATTTCCTAATTTCCACCATAGCTTGCGCAGAAATGTCAATCAAATTCGGCGGTTATAACATTTACTTATTAATGCTATTCTGCGGTTTGTATGAATAGGCAATGTTCATTTATTCTAACCTCAGACCAAAGCTTTCGTCAGCCGACAAACCAGATGCGAGAAAAAGAGTTGCATAATATATATCCCAGACACAGTGCAGTAAAGGCCTTGGTAAATATAACTTACGATGCGCAGATATCGGGTAAAAGGCCAAACAAAATCGTTTTATTGTTCAAAATACTTGTGTATATTTTTTGAGTCAAAGTCTATTTCGTAATTATCTAGGTTTTATTAACATGCGTATGAGTTTGAGTAGAAAGAGTATTAGTTTTAAGATAGTTGTATAGACGTTATTATTACTTAAATGAATAAAATACTATTCTTGTTGTTGTTTTTTCACCAATATAATTATAAAAATGATTGGCAGTAGTGTTAGTAGTAAGCATATTATTATTATTATTATTATTATTATTATNACATTTTGCAACCGGTTTGGAACCAATTATTGAACGTTCACTCAAGCAAGCCTCAGACATTTGCAACACACACATAAACCACATGCGCTCGATGGCAATGACTCAATGATCGACTATCCGTTGTGACTTTTGAAAAATGCAGCTGTGGCCGTAATTGGTATAAACCTGTTTATTTTAATGCATACGCATTCTAAATCAATAAAAATCCTCCGACAAAACGTCTTCTTAAAAAAAGATAGTTCGACAGTGTATAAAGATATTGCAGTTGCGTTTACGAAGAAGAGGCTGTCAAGTTGGAAGTTTGCCAATAGAATGTATTAATATTGGACTTTAAATTGGTTCCTTGCCATAAATAAAGGACCACAGAGGTGTGTATGATAAAACTGCAATACTGCTGCAGCTTCTGGAGTTTCACTTCTTCATTTTAAATTGGACCCGATTTCAAATTCAACGATTCCACCATGAGTAAATTTTATAATTTATAAAAATCGTTCGAATATTGGTTCCGTTCGATAATTGGTACCCTGAGGCTAAAGGTTGTGTTGGTTTTTCACTCGCAATGTATATAAAACTGAAAATATATTTTTTAATATTTAAAGTCCTAATTTATTTATTTTCAAATATGATTTTTTACTTAATTACTATATGTTTGTATTGGTCAGTATCAAAATCATAAGTTGTCATAACTAACCCTAAACACGAGCTTACATGTGATACAATTCTTAATAAAAGCTTAGACGTATTATTAGTTTTACATAAACACATATTAATTTGCATACAAAGACGCCGACATGTTGGGAACAGACATGGCAGATAACTCATTGAATATACTGAACTAATTTGTAATTGTAATTTTGAAACCGAAAGTAAACATTTCAGTCCGATTCCAACCATTAAAGTAATCTGGTGAAAAAAAAGGCTCGGGTCAAATGTAAATAATATGTTATCGTATACGCAGTGCAATGGAAAGTGATTTTCTATTTTGAATTTCTACTTCTAATTAATATTAACATTAAAATAACACCTGTACCTGCATGGGATAAATGGATGTATTACTAACTCTTTAAATTAAAATATGAAACAATAAATCGTTGTGCTTGCACTATCATTAATCAATTCAAATAATATTTGCATCTCAATATATGTAGTGGTTTCCAGTAGAAATATGAGAATCAGCTATCGGCATAGTCAATATTGCCTTTGTAATCCCGCGATACGGATTTCCTATGCATGCATATTTTATGAGAAACTTATATCGACCTGATATGAATTTTCAAACTAGAATATCAATAAAAGTTTTAGGAAAGAGCAAAACATTTAAAGAGACATGCTGAAACGACGTTCTTCTACCTGTCGATTGATAAATAACATTTTGTGTTCTGTTCTATAAAATGATATTTAACTGGTTGACTCAGCTGTAAATGTTATATACTTTATTTTTCAATGTATAAGATATTTTTGCGATCTTAAACAATGACACAATATTGACCTTTGCGTGACTTTATAGCGGACAAGTTTGCGCCTGACCAGTTTGTGCGAATTAAAGGCTGGTATGTAGCTCCGCTGGTCGCATTTTGGCATAAGATCCCTTTTCGCATGACGCGGGTCATATAAATCTAAAACTGAGCCCAGAACTAAAGCATATCCTTTTTGTTTTTTACATTAAACACCACATATTTGCATTTGCACCATTTAATAAAAACATTAACGCGACGTTGAAGTTGGAGTTTGATCAATCATTAATGACACCTATGCAGGCTTTCTCGTGTAACGTCTAATATATACAGATTTGTTGTGACAAACTTCCATAGCTTACTTCTGTACTGTGTGCATTAGTCTATACATTATAGCGTTTTAATATACTATTTATATTTTTACATAGTCTCGTAACTAATTTTTGAGTGGTAATAAAAACAGAAACAAAGCTGTGGATCCTTAAATAAAATAATTACCTATATATTGTTACATTTTTCAAATTTGTTAATTATTCATATTTTGATAACGACATTTCATTGAGGATGGTAAGCGATTCGTTCAAACCAACGTCATGCAGTGGGGGTTATAATTGAAGCATTTATCAACGTCCGTTTTAGATTTCGTAAATCCTATGAAGGCCTTGTTCTTTTAACCCGACTATTTAATTACCAAGTACAAAAATGCGTAAAAATACCACCAAAGAATGCCTTTGAATATATGCCTTTCCAGAAGATTTTTTTTTAAGCAGTACGTGATATATATTCACAGAATGTAACGAGGCAGAACACATACTAATATTGTTTGCCACTAAACGGTCATTGGTAAACTTTGCAAACCGAAATTTTGAAACCTTAAATACCCTTTTCATTGAAATATTAACACTTTAAAATCGGAATTATCTTACGACCTAAATCCAGCATAGCACAACAAAACCCATAAAGAACACAAAATATATAACACCCAATTTGAGAAAATAATGCAACTATGGACGTGTTTTTTTTAAAACTTATATAGGAATATTGAAACTATAATGATATTCGTAATCAGCGCATGCATCTGGCATTCATCTTGCAATTGAATAAGGAATATCGATGTAACGAAATTTTATTTTATTGACAAAAATAATTGATCTTGTTTTACGAAAAATAGTCTCCCGACTGAAGCAAAAAAAAACAACAATAAAAGTAAAAAAATAATCTGGAACTTTACGTACGCAATATTGACCTTTTAAGACTCATTTGACATAATTGACCCGCGTTATGCAAAACTGGGTTTAATGCCTTATGCGTTAGCTAGGCTGTCCGCTAATATGACCGCGAAACCATGAGTGCTTTAATAGCGGACTGGTTTGCTCCTGACCAGATTGTGCGAATGAACAGGCTGGTCTGGAGCTCCGATGGCCGCATTTTGGCATAAGACCCATTTTCGCATGACGCGGGTCATATAAATATAAAAATCAGCCCAGAACTAAAGTACATCTTATTGTGTGTTTTTTGTTAACATTAAACACCACATATTTGCATTCGCACATTTAATTAAAAAAAACGCGACGTAGAAGTTGGAGTGCGCTAACATCTATCAATAATGACATCTTTACAGGCTTTCTCTTGTAACGGCTAATATTTACAGATGTTTTGTGACAAAAAATCATTGCTTACTTCTGTGTTGTATGCATAATTCTATTAATGAGAACGCTTCTATATACTTTATAGTGTTTATCATAGTCTCATAAATCATGTTTGAGTGGTAATAAAAAATAAATAATAAACACATAAGCTGTGGATCCTCTCATAGAATAATTACCTGTATAATGTTACATATCTCAAATATGTTAATTATTCATATTTGAATGATGAAATTTTATAGAGGATGGTAAGCGATTTGTTCAATCCAACGTCGTGCAGTGGAGGTTATAATTGAAGCATGTATCAACGTCCGTTTTAGATTTCGTAAATCCCATGAAGGCTCTGTTCTTTTTACAAGTATTTGGCCCATGTTTTTAATTACCGAGTACAACAATGCGTAAACATGCCACCAAAACAATTCCATTGAATATATGAATTGTCAGAAGTATTTTTACTTTCAAAGCAGTGCGTAATATATATTCACAGAATGTAAAGACACAGAAAGAAATATTATTATATTGATCGCAACTTGAACTTGGAAACTTGACAAATCGAAATTTCGAAATCTAAAGTACCCTTTTCATTGAAATATTAACACTTTAAAATCCAAATTAACTAAATTTAGCACAGCGCAACAAAATCCATATCGAACACAAAACATATATCAATAAATTTGATAAAATAATGCAATTATTGACGCGTTTTTATAATAATTATAGGAATAATGAAATTATAATAAGATACGTATTCAGCGCATGAATCCAGCAATTGAATAAGACATATCAATGTTAAGACATTTAATTTTATTGACAATAATAATTGATCTTGTTTTACGAATAAAAGTCTCCCGAATGAAGGAAAATCACACACTAAAAATTTAAACAAATAATAATCTCAAACTTTACCTATGAATGCGCCCACAAGTAGGCAGCTCCACGGATGTAAATACATCCTCACTCCTCTAGCNATATATACGCCACCATTCTGTTGTTCGATTTTGTTTTCCAATATCACTCGGAATGACATCGTAGCGATCAGCAAGTATATCAGAGTAACAATGCGCATCTGAAACGGCAAATTCCAGTTTCTGAAAACGAATTGTTATAACTTCTTTAAGATTTTTTTAATCTAGGGCAAATGTGTTTTTAGCCTCATCATTTTACAATCGAATATCGCTCTTTAATGTTCAGTATTTAATCATACTAACTTATAATTTCTTTCCCCAACAACTAGAATCAATGACCTCTTCCTTCATCATTTGAGTCGCGTTCTGCGAAAACTGGACAAAATGCATGTGCGTAAAGTGTCGTCCCAGATTAGCCTGTGCAGTACGCACAGGCTAATTAGGGACGACACTTTCCGCTTAAACTGGATTTTCGCTAAGAAGAGACATCAATTAAACGAAAAATTCCATAAAAGCGGAAATTGTCGTCCCTGATTAGCCTGTGCGGACTGCACAGGCTAATCTGGGATGACAATTTACGCACACGCATTATGCCCAGATTTCTCAGAACACGACACATTTAAGTGATCACGTGATCACGTTGGATCTCAACCATAGTGTTAAAAGTATCGTAACGGTCGAGTAAGGTCTGAACAATCCTAATAATCCTTTCATTTACGACTGATATCAAGTCAAAAGAAGATTCAATTAGTGTTCAATTATTTATAGATCGATGTGGTTTCGTGCCTAACTCCTGTTATGCCTGATGCTGCATCATGCGACTGAACGTACGTCGTCAAATCTGTATCCGATTATCAATATAATCGCTCGATGAACATTTATGTAAATACAATTTCATTGGAGCCATGATTTTAAATATTCAACGTTTTGAGCGGCGGTAAGTTGAGATTAGTTTTCATAAACAAGCTACGCTTTCAAAACTACGCAATAGGAGTATAATAAATATTGATTGCAGGATAAAGACTGCGCGGATAATACAAGCAATAATATTGCGTTTCATATTAACACGAAGTGTTGAACACATTTTAAACAACCAATGAGTACATGTTTTATAAAGTNGCATTAACATTATACAAAGTCAAAGCACAATAAATAATATCGACATGGAGAAGTGCATAGTCAACAAACCTTTCAAGAAGAAGGTATTTAGCATCACAATAATAACTATTATGAAAATAGTGAAACATTAGCAAGATAGTTTTCTTAACGAAAAGTAAGTGGGTTCATAATAGTAAAAAGTATACCTTAAGAGTAAATGTTTAAGTGTCTATTCCTTAGTGTAATTTATCGGCATTATATTTACATTTGACGATGTTATATATTAAGCTGCTACTGCATGTTGGTATTAGACGCATTTCGACTTTATTTTGCGTAGGCAAGTAACAACATTAAGGTTTGAAATATTTCTTTCTGAGGTCCTAATACACTGGGCAAACAAGTAAAAACCGATTTTCTTTTTCAGGCTGGTTCATGTTACATGCTCGGCAGGTTCGTTCATTTACGNCTAACTTTAGGAAATTGTGATGTAGTCAGCAATTCTTGTTGTTAGAGAACATTTAGGAATTATTGGTAAAATATTGTTAGAAATTGTCAATCACTAAATACAAGGTACTCAGTAATTTTAAATAATCGATAATCGATAGTAACATGATTGCACGTTGCACAAACAATTAACAGATTGGAGCTGGAGTGTCCTTTAACGATTATATTTGTGACGCGCTCTGAGAAAAGGGGTTTTAATGCCTGTGCTTAAAGTGTCGTCCCATATAAGCCTGTGCAGTCCGCACAGGCTTATCAGGGACGACACTTTCCGCTTTTATGATATTTTTCGTTTAAAGGAAGTCTCTTCTTAACAAAAAAAAACAGTTTAGGCGGAAAGTGTCGTTCCTGATTAGCCTGTGCGGACTGCACATGCCAATCTGGGACTACTCTTTACGCATATGCATTAAACTCTCTTTTCACAGAGTGCGGCTCATCTACTATATAAATAAGTAAAGAAGAGTTATTAACATGATGAGTTCATTTTAACGTTTGAAAGTTTTTATGTTTAATTGTAATATTATAGTTTCGTAAATTTCGTGTTTTGATACTTACCGGACTTCTACGAGACCATTTCCTCTCTTCTGAACACCTATACATGGGCATTAAATATGATAGAAACCTCTCTAACATATGAATATAAATGTCCGAAGTAGCAACTTCTTACCTTTTAGCAAACAGAGTATTGAGAAGTTAGTCGGCATCATGTGTCGATGTTTACAGAGACATTATGGCCTAACTATGTAACGTCATAAACAGTAAACAATATAAGGTAACCGTACAATATTTTATTTTTTTTTATTAAAAATATAGCTGACCGTTACATTACACGCAAAGGCACATGGAATTGCGACATTAGAACCTTTTTCGATACATAATGACTAATAAATCAAATTTGTTAATTATGTTTATTATGACGAAGATGTAATGATGATTCTTAGGCTGAAGATGAATAAGGTGATTGAGATGATTTAGACGTTGGCGATGGCAATCAGGAGGATTTTGAGGAATTTAATGAGGACAATGAAGAAGACTGTGATGATTGATTATGATACAATAAAGTTGTTGACTGCTGCTTCGGGTGATACTAATGTGTATTTTGTTACCGTAAAAAGGCCTTTTTCCGGTAAAGGCGCGTATTGACGTCTTTTTAGCCTGTCTGAAAATAGTGACTACGTGTATGTAACTCTTTTCAAGTAAACCAGTTTTAAGGCTACTTAAACATACACCGAATTTAAATTTTCGAAGGGAGATAACTATCATATCATTCAGCCAAGCTCAATTACTTTATTCATAATTTAAATTCTCTTGCTTTTAGTCTAGACTTATCTACTCCTGGATCAAAATCATTTATATATCTAGTATGTTTTTATGTCCTTAAGAAGGGAATTTGAAATAACAATACAGATTCAAATAAAACAACATTATTGATTGTGTTGTATCTACTGATCTAGATGTTAATTGCAGTATACGTGTCGTATTTGTCTGTGTCATCACACAGGTTGCTTGTTGCTCATATGTCTCGAAGTCTTTGTTTATGATATGAGTTAATGTATAGACACATCAACGCTGTTTGTTCAGCTATCTTTAACCAAGGCCTAACTGCCAGTGTGTAAGATATATCTTATACAACTATTTTGTCGTCTCTGATTGGTCGGTTGGCAAAAGCTTTGGTCTAATGTTAGAAGAAATGAGCATTGCCTCATCCGTACAAACCACAGACAATTATTAAATAATTAAAGTTACCGAAAAATGTGATTGATAGTTCTGCGCAACTTATGACGGGACATTTGGGGTAATAGGTGTGGTAACACTTAGTTATTAAGACAATAAAAAGCTCCGTTCAGCCGCTGCGCTCCCTTAATTTGGGTTTCTGATCTGTTCTACTCACTAATGGTTCTTTTACCACACGGTACTCCGCATATTTTTGGCATACAAGTATACACATATTCAAATAAATAGCTTTTTATTCAAAAAAAGACACACATTCAGTATGGAAGATGAAAAAAAGATCACAAGGTAATTCATAAACAATAAGAGATGACCATTTATACGATGATCCAGTTTTACTGTGTATCAAAAATGTGTTGTTTTATTTATAAACAGTTTAATTAGCCCCATGATCGTACATGAAGCATATTCAGATCTAGTTTCAGAAGGTGAATATCGTATACTTGTACATTTACGAAGGTGGACATATCTAAAAAAAAAATAAAAAAAAAAAAATCCACGAAAAAATCGCGTAGTGCATTTTTAGTTATTTCTGTTCTTTCGTTCTGCAGTCTTATTTAAACATTAAAGGGGATACATATTGTTCACGATTTTTACGAGACACTTAGTTATTTTAACACAATTGATAGTTTATGCCCGGTCAGTCGTTTTAAACAAAGCTGGTTTATAGCCCTATTCAGTTCAAAACATGACTTGCGTCATAGGGACCAGCGCAACAACAATTGGGATGGTCATCCACGGTAGAGGAGAGCTGCCTTTCGACTTGTTTGCATCGGTTGTCGATGATCCAAAATAGCTTTTGATGGCTGTAAATAAAGTAAATTTTCCTGTCATTTGACTTTGATTGAATAGACATTTAACGTTAAATACAGCGTCTTGTCGTGTAAGAGCTCATGATAAATAAATAAACAAATAATATAATTTCGTTTTCAGAACAATCATTAAAATGTAATTACCAGAAATAGCACTTGTTCCGCTTTGAAATGTATGGCCAACGTCACTCCCACTGGTACTATGCATAGTTGCTGATCGATTGTCCTTGTCTCCAGCTTCTGCCTGGTTTGTCGTTGCAGCTGTTGTTGATGGTGGACATTCACACTTAATTTGAATGGCGAAGTCAGGGCATTTTTCTTTAGAACTCGAAGCATTAAGCAGAAAACGTGTGCCATACATATTACTACAGGTGTACACGTAAGTATGGGAGACATCTGTTTGGTTAATGATATCATGCATCGGTTCACCCTTTTCGTCGCTGCAACGAAAGCTTTTTACAGTGTTGCCTCTCTCAGATGGACACAATACATCAAGGTCGTTGTTCGTAAAGTGCTCATTTTCGTTAGGCGATGACACTGTGGGTGTTTCTCGGTTTATCCAGTCCGACCAATGTCCACATCCTGTGAACTTGAGCGTTGAAACGACATCCCGTCTGTTCCGATTGGGGACAAAATCTAAGACTTTTTGGTCCGTGTCTCTGGCTGTGAATGCCATAATATGGCCACTGGAAATAGCGAAACGACACAAAACCATTAAAGTTTTTGGCAACAGAAGCTTCACGATTTTAACGTTAGCGTACCAGATTATTTTGGTTATATCAGGCATACATATATATTTTTGTAATTTATTTCAAAGCTACTTACCATAACAAAAGTATGAGAACCGCAAAATCTGAAGAAGAAAAAGCAACATATATTAACTTCATATAATTTATCATTAAAAGCAATTTAACTAATGCACGTCATTTGCAGTCAAAACGTTTTCGTGTGTTTTTGCTGCTGAAACTACTTTAAAGGGACTGTAAACCACGAATGACGAAAAAAGAAAAGTTCTAAAATACCGTGTTTTTTACAATTATTAGTTTACATTGATTAAAATATCACGACTGGTATAAAACATTACTTGAAAAAAAAATGTTTTTTTATTATTACTTTATTTTTTTTATTTTTTTATTTTTACTGGGTATGTATACCAGGTAACTAGCAGTTAACTATACATAACGCAAGTAGATTGATCATCATCGTCACGTGGTGCATGCGTAGTGAATTGTATATATTTTACATATAAAATGATCAATCTACTTGCGTTATTTATAGTGTGTATATCGTTATGTCACCTATTTTCGCGATGTACTTTCGATTTCACATCGCAAAATTTTATTACCGAATATACTGAAAATATGAACTTTTTTCCAGTTATGTTATATGCCAGCCGTGATATTTTAATCAATATTAACTAATTATTGTAAAAAAAAAACGGTATTTTAGAACTTTTCATTTTTCGTCATTCGTGGTTAACAGTCCCTTTAATATTTCGAACTGTGTGCTATATATTGGAAACACAAAGAAAGCATTCACTATATGTAAGTGATAATGCATTTAATTTCAACTCTTATTTGATACAAACAATATGAGTAAAGCAATTAAATAAAACGTTAAAACGCATTATGATAATCATATCAGTTATATAGTTGTATGTTTAATGTATTATGTAAGTCCCAAAGGCATGTGTACACCATGTAGGCACCCCGTCTTAAATCACCATAAGTAAAAAGATGGATATGCCAAATGCTTGCATATTTTAATTTTAAAATATAGACATTCGAATAGTGTGACTAAAATATACAAAAGCATGCGTTGTGATAGCAAGTACAATTATTAAAAAGGGAACATTTGTCTAAGTGAACAGTGCAAACAAGTAATAAGAGAATTGAATAAGTTAAAATGTATTTTGATACATGTTGAAATAATGAAAAACCATTTTCAAACAAATGCAACATGCTGATAAACCTTTGACACTTCTTAAGTGAATAAGCATCTTTAAGTATATAATAATTAAGTTATAGATATGAAATACAAAACATTTAAATAAAAAGTGTCTTTATACAAATTATATCATGTAAAAGGTACCGACAATGAACAAACAATGGTGAGGGTTAATACTTACATTGCTTCCGCATTTTAACTGATTCTGACAGATGTGTTTTCAATCTCCAAACTAAAATGTTAATACATTTATATTTATTGTCTAGTTTTATTTCCGAGCTGTGCCGTCCGATTACTAAATGGGTATGATAAAGGCGACGAGCTCCAACGGCATATTCACAATGTAAAAAAAGAATTATCTTCGAGGTACAGTCTGGGAGAGCGAAACAACGACATTTTTCATTTAATTAAATGTTTTATTGGTTCGCCGTATGAGGGATAAGTGGAGTGTTGTATCAGCTTTGTGGAGATTTCATGTCACACAAAAATATTTCATATTTATTAATGCATGACACTTACAGTGCCACATCAAACATTCCAATTTAAACGCGAGTGATGAAGATATTTTTGTAGGGAAATATGGCTTGTCAGATTTAAAACAGCTTGATTATTTGGTTTGGCGCATTAAACATATCAACATGATCCATTAAAGCCTATTGAAATGATAATAAAAAGGAGTTCGCTTTTAAGACAGAATTAAAAATAGGCCGGAGAAAACCATTTCACTTTGGTCTACAATTTAAAGTTTCAGGAACGCAAATTATGTCTTTATTTTTATCGATACGTAAAACTGATGTCAACGCATTTGTAAGCATTTAATACACGATTTGTTTACTTTGATAGTCTATCAGTTTTTGTGATGTGTTTGAAACATTCATTATTAATGAAAAAAATCCTTGGCTTAATTAAAACGTTATCATATGCTTATGCATGAACGTAAATTTAGACAACTTGTTTTAAGGTGAATGTTTAACAGTATGTAGGTTCAGACCATTCGAAATTAGGATACCTCGTAAAAATACATTTAAATTTCGCCATTTTGACAACAATTGTGTTTATCTTTTTAGTAAAATATCTCGTGTTTGTATTTAAATTAACTGCATCACTTAAGAAAATGACAGTTTACACAATTCCCATAAAACAGTTTTGTCTCCAACTGAAGTTTATACTTATATAGTATATTAACGTTATGTGCGAATTGATCGCATACTCTATTAAACAATTGGAACGTATGTGCTCACGTATTATCGGATTTGCAAATGTGTAAGAGTCTTATCAGTTTACAGTTAATAACTTATCGTGTTAATGTTAATTTCGAATTACTCGATATCGATCGTTATCAGTTTTTAATGTCAAATTATCGTGGTATGCATGGCATACTTTTCCACATTGAAGGACCGTCAAAAATCGAAATAAGATTTCGTCCGATGTTACAACTTAGTGTTAAGGTGTGATGCTTTTTACAGCGATAAAGATACAACTGGTAGTGCCAGAATAAGTGGAACGTTTCGGTTTTCGGAGTCAAATTGTAATAGCTGATACGAACATGTTTATAATAACTCAGGTTAGATAAATAATTCCACCAAAGACTATGTTTGCGTAAATGTGACATAAGAGGAACAAAACGTTCTGTTTGAAGGGGTGAGGGAGGGAAAGGGACGTCACATTTGAAAGCTAATCCTACACGCGTTAGTTTGAATTGTAATTTTTAATTTGAACACACGGTGTTTATTGCAGGATAATTTTCCGAAAATAGCCCAATTTTGAAACTGCCCATGCTTGAAACGCAATGAGGGTGCAGTGCAGAGCTGTCCAGTTTGATTGGCGTTGAGTTGTAAAAGGTCAATATGAAAAAAAACATTTTCAGAACCCTTCGACTTCAATACGCTCATTAATGTTTCAAGGCAGCCTCGTGAGCTGGATGATGAACAATTCTTTTTGGGTCAAACCGTGCTACAACATTTAACTAGTTTCATTCAAAGCAAAACTTACCGTCATCAAAGTATCACAAGCAATGAAATGACTTAAGATTCCAAAGTTATATTTTTCAACCTCTATTAATTTATTAAATTGAAAGACATTCATGGCGAATCTTTCGAATCGACTCTTAACCCGGTTAATTAATACTATAAGTACAAACTATTGTTTTTTGGCGTAGAAACATATTCATTTTGAACATGCCAAATATACTTCCACAAAAAACAGTGATCACACGTCAACACGTCCTTACCTGACCCACAGGTTGTTAGCGTTTGGCGTTGATATTAATTAGTAAAAACAGTATTTTGAATGCAAAATAATCAAATTATAAAGAAAAATCAACTTCTCTAAAAAAGAAAACATATATATATATGACCTACTCGTCGATGATCTACGTTATTAGATCTATATGTAAGTTATATAATTAACCCTCTAAACGTATATGTTATTGCTGTAATGGATGCTATTAAACATTTGAAACGCTCTTAAAATACCGCAATGCCATCCACGGCGGTCTTGGTTATTTTTGCACGTTTACGGTGTATCGATCATTATCAGCACTGATCTATTCAAAGATGCGACAATGCAGAAAAAAATTGAAAACCATTGATGAGTAAGTTCAGTGAAAAGATATAATATAAAGGAAAGAGAGTTTCATGAGCGACCAATATACTGAGTAGCAGACAGATATTCCTAAAAATATTTCTTTGAATGGACAACTATACTGAATTATTAAATTAAATAGCATTTATTCTTTAATTCAATTGATATATTTCCTAAATATTTTAATGCGGCTTAACAGCGCTCATAGAAGAAAACAGGGATCTATCTTTGATTTGCGATCTTTATATTCGAGCTCGATTTTCGATCTGACCGTTTAACTTGTAACTGGGGTAGAACAATAAGTATGACGCCGCAAATTGTCAGCAACATTACATCGAAACAATTACGTTAATTGATAGATTGTGTAGAAGGGAGGTAAACGCTTCCCTACGTGGGTAGAGGGGAGGTTTGGTAGTTCTATCTCCTTCACTGCTTTGCAACATGCTAAAGTTTCTATTCGCATGGATGTTTGTATTTTAATACGACCTAGGGGAACAGTTGAAACTTATATCCATCCACTGTAGGCAAAATTTAAAAAAAAAAATGATAAAGAGGCTATTAATTTAAAAGTACTTAAACATGGAAATAATGTCTATTTTAAAAAAAAAACACATTAAAATGCCTTAATAAATACAATCGGCGTTGAAAATAATACTGACATACTTTTTTTCCTAAATATAGAACTGCGATAGATAATTAGTGACTCGTCCTGTCGGATCCCCAATTTTTGCTCTTTAACTATAAACGGCAATTCTCAAACACCATATTTTTCGGACACCATGACCCATAATTTGTTTGAGATTAGCTGTTATATTGTATTAATATCCGTACCGTGAATAATGCGAGCTTATGCCAACCCATATTTCCGTCATTGAAAATAATCTTAATACTGTATTACGGTAAACTGATTCAAGAATTGTCAGGCCCATTGAATAAAAGTTTTGATTAACAGTGTCAAAACGTAATAGCAATAGTAGATGAACATTTATGTATAAATCATATAAATAACTCAAATGTATTTAGAAATAGTTAATTGAAACAAAATATCATATGCATCACTAGTATTTATATATTTGTGTTCGCGTAAGGTGCATTAAATAACATAAATATATTCGACTAATTACAAATTTATACAAGGATAACTTTACCTGCATCATCAGGATAGAAACTGAACTGTGATACTTGGTTTTTGATTTAGAACAAGGGCAGTGCAACAGAGCACCAAAACACCACACATATATGCAACAAACACACAAACACATGAAATTATTGTATAAAAAACACTTCTGTCACCACACTTCGCTCAAGAAAGTTGTTTTACTGAGGAATTTATAATATATATTAAATTATAAGTAAGTCTTAACAAATTGTACAGCGCGACCACAATTGAACTTGCTATGCCCCCGGTAGGGTGGCATATAGCAGTTGAACTGTCAGTCCGTCCGTCCGAACACTTTAACGTTGGCCATAACTGTTGCAATATTGAAGATAGCAACTTGATATTTGCCATGCATGGGTATCTCATGGAGCTGCACATTTTGAGTGGTAAAAGGTCAAGGCCAAGGTCATCCTTCAAGGTCAAAGGTAAAAAACACAATCCAAGGGAAGTAATAAGCTTCAAAAGGGAGATAATTTCTAAACCTGTCATATGATATATGGACATTTTATTTCAAAGCGGCGCAGTATGGGGCATTGTGTTTCTGACAAACACATCTCTTGTTATTAATATCATCATTATCGTTCCGTTTACCGGTAGTGGGAAATGAGGGACGACGACAGAAATATGCTATGCAAGTCAGGTCTGTTGTGGGCTTCTGTGAGTAGCTAAACTATGGGGATGTTTCTTTCACTCTGTCACATTGTCCATCCAGCTTTTTTTCTGACGACCTCGACGGCGACCTTCCTCTAGCGTGCCCTGGATCACAATCTTGCATAGAGAGTTGTGCCTGGTGACGTGTCCAAACGAAGCCAGCTTTCTTCGTTTGATGGTCGCCAGGAGGGTATTTTTGTCTGCCAACAAGTGCTGGTGTCATGTTCCGGATGTTCTCGTTGGTCTTGTTTTCTATGTAGTAGATGCTGTGCAGTTTTGTAGACACTTGTGTTCAAAGGCCTGTATTATGCTTTTTGTGTCAGTGTAAAGAGTCCAGGTCTCGCAGCCGTTCAGTAGGATGAAGAATATGCGGGACTTGTATAGCCTGTGCTTGGTGGGGAAGCTGATGGAGCTGCTTGTTCACAACCTGCTTAGTTTGGCTATCGCTGCGGTCGCCATGGCAATTATTATTTGAACCTCAGTGGTACTGGTAACATCCTTGAACAAGGTTACTCCCAAGTACTTGAAGCTGGTTACTTCTTCTAGCTTCACGCCGTTCATGGTGATGTCTGCACTGGTGTTTTCGTGCTGTTCACAATGATCTTCGACTTCTCCGTGCGGACATCGCATGCTCCTGCTCTTGCAAAGAGTCTGTTGAAGAGGCCTTGTAGTTCACTGCTGATGACACTTATGTTATCAATGTCATCATCGAAGCTCAAGTTGGAGATTGGTCTGTCACCGATGGACATGGATGTGTGGTCGTCTTTGAGGGTATCCTGCATCATCTTATTAAGGTCAAACAGAACGGCGAAGATAAGACTTCCCTGACGGACGCCCACTGATCTCCTGAAGAAGTCAGCCATCTGTCCATTGAAAAGTACTATGCTTCTGACGTTTTCGTAGAGTTATCAGATGATTTGTATCAGTCCTTCGTCAATATTGATTCCTCTCAGAACCTGCAATGTGTCATCATGCAAAACGCGGTTAAACTCGTTCTTAACGTCAAGGAAGTTGTGGAAGATTTAACGTTAGTGTTGCAGATGTTTATCAAGAATGACTCTGCTGCTTAACACGTGTTTGCTCAGTTCAGCTCTGAATCCAGCCTTCTCTTCCGCTAGCAGTTCCTCGGCCTTACTTAACATTTGGATGAAGATGATGCGCAGCATGGCTTTGTTGGGATTGCTGATGAGGCTGATGGTGCAGTTATTCTCACACATATTTAGGTTGCTTTTTTGGTAGGGTGGTGACAAGACACTGGGTCCACTTCTTGGGCCACTTCTTCTCATTCCCAGATCTTCTGGCATAGTGCCGTCATTGCTGCAGTTGTTGTCTCTTGTCCGTGCTAAAACGGCTCGCAAAGGACATTGTCCACTACCGGAAATTTTCCTGTCGTCAGACTGTGCACTGTCTCCTCCACCTCTTCAATAACCTGTATAACTAAATGATATTCTTCCCTAAAACTATTGATCAACAATAGTGTGGTTTATTTGAAAATCGAGAATGGGGGACTTTGTTCCCTGTGTGGATTAAGCTCGTTAATTGGGACACTTGTGTTACCATATGTCTGAAAATGTGTAGCTACGATTATCAAGAAAAGATGGCATCCTTTCATAAAAGCAAGTAAAATAAAACACCTAATCCATACTGAGTTGTATTACTCTCAAAACGGTGCAGATGATTAAATTCTCACCAAATAATCAATACAAATATTTAAAAACAAAAATACAAACATGAACTGTTAACTAATGACATTAACTTGTCTTCTTGCTATTCTATATCAATTTAATGTATTTCACAAGTCAATCAATGACTGCTTAGAAGAAAATGCCGATATTGACCGCCATTATTGATAAAATGGCGACCTGTTTTTTCATTTGACTGAAATCTCGGGGACTGCGAGAATCGATGGAAACTTTTAATAACACGAAACTCTTTTTATTGATCTGTTGTTTGAACTTGTAAATGTGTTACTAAAGCAGAGACTGTGTAAGTGTTTTACAACAGTGTTGGCAAATAGTGATTACACAGACTCAAAAAGAAATCAAATATTATAATTGCATTCTATAAAATGTGTTCAAGAAGGACTACAGTGATTTGGCCCAAAGTGTAGACATGTTTGGAATACCTTTTTTAAACATTTTAGCATATATTCTAACTGGATTATAAAATTATTCAATACTACTCATTCCAAATGATTATAACACGCAATTGATTAACAAACTTACATTCTGTGTTCAGTGTGGTTTGTCATATAAACTCCTGTATGTATTTTGTATACTTATTTGTATTGGAACAATAAAGATCTGAATGTATGTTTTTAAACATTGATCTATCAGATCCCAGGCACATCTGGCTTTACACCGAATCACCTACGACAGCACATGTATCTTACTCTATAAACAGTTTCATTCATGGACTAACGGGAAACCGATAAAGAAGTTAACAGTATTGCATAAATACACAATACTTTCCGACAACAAAAACTGTTCTTGAGCTTAACTGTTAACATTTAAATAAAGAGTATTTTTAAGTTACAGCAAAATAATTATTAGTGTGTACATGATTTATTCAATTACCAAAATTCAGTACTTGAATTGCTCAGTTGTTATTAAACTTGGTGAAAAATATATAGGTTGTACATGTGTTATTTGTAAATTGTTATATTCAATAAAATAATTATTATTTAAGTGATATTAGACTCAATTTTCACTGTTGAATTGAGCTAAAAGAATTAACAGGTCAAAAGAGTTAGTTAAAATGTGGTAACTGACCAATTATCTGCAACTCATCTTGCTACCAGTTGTTTATAAAAAATATATATTATGTTCGATATTTTACATGACTGTCCCAGTCCTCTAAGCCGAGCGGAACTGTCTATTTATTAGAATCGGAGTAAGTGTTCGTGTGTCGTATGATAGATATCATTGAAGGAAATTAAAATGATCCGTAAAATAAAATCGTGTCTTTGTGTCGTATGAACGAATCTGCACTCAAACTAAATTTAGATTCACATCGTACATCGAATCATTTCTTTGGTCAGTTGTCAAAACGAAAGTACGGTTGATATTCAAATGCATTATTTTTCTCCTCTTTCCGGGATATTGTTTTAGTATGTTGATGCTGCATTAACAAATATAAGTGTATATGAAAATAAAACACCAAAAATAAACAACGGTTGCGATAGTCACCTATCAACTGTGAGATGCGTCTAATATCACTTTCATGTGGCATGTCTATTGGTCATGTTTATTGTTTGTTGTGTTTCCATAATTATATATTCAAATAATATGGGACACGCAATTTTGTTAATTTGCTAAGTATTTAATACGTGCCTTTTAAGTGTCGGTAAAATATAACTTTAAAATAACGTGCAGTATGGCTAATTGCTGCAACTTATGTCGATATTAAAATCCAATTTGATTCACATGTACATTATTAAATCAGCCTGTCCTGCTGTTATATCTGTTGCGTTAAACACTGATTATTCGTATCTGAAATTTAAAAATCAAACATTTGATTCTAAAGTAATTATAACAAAATTAAGTGATCATCGACATATATTGCACCATCATAAACATTATAAAATCATTTATTTGTATACTATTTTATCAATGCTATAAACACTTTCGGAAATAAAAGCACTTTATTTATAGTATAAATCCTGATTATTTTGACGAACAAGCATAACATATCATATTAATATAGTTCGATTTAAAACGAAGAAAATATATCTATAAAATTAGTAACCGTTATATACATATAAGTATACGGTTAATAAATTCTTTAAACAATATTCGTTGCAAACAAATGCACTCTCTGTAGTTTCGTTACGTCCAAATTATCTCATCAAGAATAGAATCACGTTGCCAAACAACTTAAAGAAAGGTAAACGTTAGATTTGGAAACTCTTGTTCGTTAACCCAAATAATTAGAGAGGGAATACTGTATTCCTTATCTTGCTTCTCAGCTTCCTGTATACACACAAGACCACACACAAATTGATGATACACATCAGCAGGAGAAAGCCTAGAGGGACGAGCCACCACGGTAGGCTCACGCCACCCACCAAAAGGCTACCGTCGGCGACACTATTCCCGCAGAAGTTTTCGGAGTTTCCTGAAAGTAAAATCAAAATTTATAAATAAATGAAAAATATAACGCAAACTGAAATACTTTCTTTATTTTCATAATGCTCAAATTTAACTTTTAATTCAAAAACGTCAGTGACTATATCTTTACCATTTACTCCATTTTCAGTACCGCTCCCCGCCGTCCCCAGGACATTTTCATTTTCTGTACCACTTCCATTTCTAGTACTACTAACCGTCTTCGATCCGCCACTGTACTCTGTTTTATTTCCGCCAATACCAATTTCTGTCTCCGATACACCGCTGGTCAACGTACCACTTCCGCCAATTGCAGTAGAAGCCTTGTATCCGTCATTCGTTCCAGTACTACTTGTTTCAATAATATTTGCAGTGTCGGATCCTCCACCGCTTGCTCCTTTACCACTACCACTGCTACCATTGTCTGTATCGACTCCAGCGCTTGTCGCAGTACCACTTTCACCACCACCAGTTCCTGTCTTGGTTCCACCAGTTCCACTTCCTTCAATACTTGTTGCAATCTCTGATCCACTCCTAGTCTCTGTACTATTTTCGGTACCATCAATCGTAGCACTCTGTGTTTGCAATGACGGGGAACATTCACACATAATTCGAATAGCGAAATCAGGGCAGTGTTTAAAGGAACCGGGCGTGTCCGTCATATTACACGTGGCATACATGTCATTGCATGTATAAATGTATGCTTTGGAGTTCTCTGTCCTGTTAATTACATTGTGAATGGGTTCTAACTTTTCATCCTGGCATTGAAATCTTTTCACCTGAATGCCTCCAGCAGACGGATATAATTGTCTCAAGTCTTCGTCCGTGAAGTGCTCGTACTCATTGGGTGACGATTCAGACGGTGTATTCCTGTTAATCCATTGTGACCACGGACCGCAGGCGGAATACGTAGTAATGGATGAAGCGCGTCGGTGTCGTTCTCCAACCTCATTTCTGTTATTCTCAGAATTCGCCGCAAGGATTAGCACGATGCAAAGACTACAAAGGTTAACGTTGTCACTAAGATGCATGTTTTAAGTAATAGAATTCTGATAACATGTTAAATAATTGCACTGACATTTGTGACGCGGTGTTTCGATTATTAATTATGAAAACGTTGTCGTTAAAAGGTGCACATTTAATTTGTACTTAATGAACCTTGTAAAAGTCTTTAACAAGTTGATGTAGTTATCCCCTTATGCCAATTGTTCCTGTTAGCGTGTAATATACTGTTAAACATTTTGGGAAAAGTTGAAAGTTATTCTATATTTAACCTTATTTTACCAAAGCATTACAATCGTAATAATCGGAAGATTCAATAAACATTAGTCGCCACATAATGCAAATAGTAAATTAACTTTTAACGTGATCAGCTTATTAAATTGTCGTTCCGATATTCTTAAATATGCGTATGTATTATGTATACGTTTTAGTGCTGCGAATAATTTGTTCAATAGGCTGAACCATTTATGAACGTGTACGAGTTTCCTATGAATGCTACGCCGTTACAGGACATCGCTCATCATATATGTCTCTCTGCCATCAATATGTTCATAATATGTGTTGTATATTTTATTATTATACCACACGTAACTTGCCTTAATTAAATTTCCATATACCTATCGTGCGACAATATTTTATGTCGCATTGGACATTAAATATTGTCAACATTGTTATGTGATCCTCGACATAACCATCATTGGCTTGAACATTCGTTGTATCAAACTATATGGGGAGGGGTCGATATTTGTGCCGTGTTCTGAGAAAACTGGGCAAAATGCTTGTGCGTAAATTGTCATCCCAGATTAACCTGTGCAGTCCGCACAGGCTAATCAGGGACGACAATTTCCGCTTTTATGGAATTTTTCGTTTGAATGATGTCTCTTCTTAGCGAAAATCTAGTTTAGGCGGAAAGTGTCGTCTCGGATAAGCCTGTGCGGACTGCACAGGCTAATCTTGGATGACACTTTACGCACAAGCATTTTGCCCAGTTTTCTCAGAACACGCCACATTTATATAATGCCATTCTGTTCACAGGGTTTTCGACATAATCAATCATCCAATATAACCAATGTTAAATTAACAAATTTAGCCGCATGGAACCCCATATAAGTTACCTGTATTTAGCAAATGGTAATAATTAAATATAGTCGTTTCATCGATAGGTTCGATTATAAAACATCTAATTGTTGCAGGAAAAACAAGAGATGTTTAAAGCTTGATTTTATAATCTTGCTGACATTTTTTGAGTTTTAAAGACCTTTGAACTTAATATAAAACGGGCTATAGAATAGAAAGGATTTTAAGGGGTTTAATCAAATGCTAACGCAAAGTGACAATTCATCTGTTCATATTTATATGAAACTCACATACATTATGAAAGACAAAACAGTACGTTAAAAAAGAAAGCTCCGACACACAAACAGATCAATCAGCAAATTATGAATGGGCATGATTATCTGATTGTTTATCATACGCATCTTTATTTTATATCATTAAGTAATAAATATGTAAAAACGATTACTTCTGACTGCCGTATATGTCAAACCATACGCATCATTGAAGCTTAGTCCAAAGTCTGAATAATACCCCCAGAATCGCTTTTTTTTAGATAGTACAGCCGTACCCAAGGTAAGTTCAAGTGCACTGCGCGTGGAAATTGCGTCTTGCATATATCCAATTAAATGGCTTGAGAAATATAGAAGAAGTTCGCTCCACAAACTAACAATATATTGTATGGACGGCATTTCCATAGAAAAGGCCAAATTATTCATGATTAAATGGATCACTACGCGCAAAATACGTGTATAACATATGTTCCCTTCATAATGTGACATATTTCTGACTTTAATGCCATGGCTTGAGACATTAAGAAGCAGTAAGACACGATCTAAGTTTTAATTTAAATATTTATTTTTTTTAAAGGAGAAAAGGTCGCTAAACTAACTTGGTACATTTGATGTTTCTGTCATACAAATGGCTACTTTAAAGGGCACATAACTCAATATTGAGTGGATCACTGCACGTGAAGATTGTGTCTCGCACAAGAACACTTCAAGGTGATGACATTTTTAAATATGTATTTGAATATCTTGAGAAATGTGAAGAAGTTCGCTCCATAAACTTAAGACATTTATGCTTCAGCAGAAAACTGATGAAGTTCAAGGCCCCGCATGAACGTGTGAATCTTCGAGCATATAGATTGTGCCTTGGACACCTACTCCTCATGGTGATGACATATTTGAAATTTTGAGTTCATCGCTCGAGAAGTAATTAGGATTAAATTTGCAAACTTGCTTCGTTTTACGCATACTCTTGCAACTCAATGACTACAAAATACTCCCTTAAAAACTTACTTTAAGATTTCGAGATTTCGTTTGTTTCCGATGATTGCAATTGATGGCCTCTGTATTTTTACAATCTTATACAAAAATATATTATATAGAATACTGATATTTTACGACGGTATAACGCAAACTCGTGCGTGTAGCATTATGCTCTAACATAACTAACGTAGTAAAATCATAATTAACGAGTGCAAATTGATCCCGTTTATCCTAACTGTACAATACTTACCTGAAGATGCATGGCAGGTACGATATGCGTCCTAAAAAGATAAAACACACACATCGCGTTTGAGGCAGTTAGCAGACTCTGTTTCTATAGTCAATCTCTTTTTATTTTAATAAAAATCTTTCAGGCCACACTGAAAATATAACTCATGGAACTATAACTTAATGGACATTAACCTGAGTTGTATAGTCGAGTATATATCGTTAAAGCACATTTAGTACGACTTGTATTTCCTTAAAGCGTAAACACATGTTTTTCTACTAACCAGACCGATCTTTTTTTCTTGCCAACACCAAACATCTTCATAATTGCTTAAATAATGTTTACAGTGATTAAGCAATTTTACAATCATCTAGATCTGGATTTCATAAGTTTTTACATTAGTTTTATTTAATTGTTATATTTATGTATTTTATTTATTTATTTTAATTATGAATTCATTTTAATTTTTTGTGGTGGGTGGGGGCTACTTCTGACCAGGGCCGTCACAGTTTTCAGTTGGCTTGACCCGAGCAAAACCAATTCATAAATTAACCTGTAGAGTGCGATAGGGCTTAACGAAACATAACAATTATAGTAAAAAAGAACATGGGCCCAAATTTCAGACACATTTTCTTACGAAAACAATGTGAACAGATTTAAGTAGGTTCGTTAAAATGTAAAACTGTCAAAGATGAACGATTGAAGAGTGAACATTATTATTTATAGGTATAAATTGTTTCGTTCTCTATTTATTCCATTAGATTTGTAATTTGATTTGGAAATTCGATTAAGAAAATACGATGGCGGTCAATGGATCGCTAAGGCGAATTGGATTAAAATTATCTGGATTAAAACAAAATACTTGTACCACGATGACCGACTCCGATACCTTGTCGAGTAAATATACATCCTCGACACATTGTATCATTGTCACATTGGCTCCATACGATTAAGGAAACCCAAAGCCATGGGTCTCAAAGGGGTAAACCGTTTACAAATGTAATGCTTTCCAATTGATTCTTGCATGCAAATGAAACGTGTGTAAGTAGAAACATTAACTAATATTTATTTTCGGTTGTTTTTTTAATGATTTACTATTATGAGTGGTGACAAAACATAACAATAAACACAAATTCCAATCAAACCAAAACGTATATATTTTTTAGAAAAACACTGGAAATAATGTTCACAATCACATCGCCTAGCAATAAATATAATTATCTACTCACTGGCAGTCCACATTTTGTCCATTATAGTCAGCCGCTCCAAATTTACGCCTTTTGTTGCGCGTCCAGTGTAAACTAGAGAAGCGCGGTAAGTGGTGGCAGAATGATAAAAGATGACTTTATATAGAACCCGTTTTGATTAAATTTGTGGACAATGGTGAGATAAGGTTTTGAGCTGTAGAGATAAACTGCAGACAATAAAGAATATGCCAGAATAATAGTAATAACACTAAAGTTTGTAAACAGCCATTATTAATGAACATTATTCGCGACATTCTTTTCATAGCAGTTTTAATTATTTTCTCCGCAAAATTCATACGACTGATAAAGACTTGCAAGATGAAATAGAATGATTAAAACATATGAAATAAGTTATGTTCTATAAAAAAAACATTTAACCGATACTGGTAAATTAAACAAAGTGAAACTAAAGCTCCAGAAGAGAAGCTTTATTAAAGAGCGTGGCGATTTTTTACGGCAAACAATACAGATAATGCAAACTCAAGAGCATCAAAAAATATACACACGTACGTGGCATTCAAACATGATGTGCATATTTTAAGAACATTCTCAACACGTGTTTTATATTAGATCGCAGAAATGGAGTACGAATTAAAGATGTTTTGTGTTTACGAGCAAACCGGCTTACAATTTGTACATCGCATTTTTCTTCTTTTTCTATGAACTCCATTTGCATGGCGCCGTGGTTGAACTGTTTAAATACACATGTTAATCATATCTGGTTTAACTTATGTACGTGTTTCGCGATTTTAAAGACATAATAATGATTACAATAATGTCGTTAGATGTTAGATCTTCTTTCATTAATTTTACTTGATTCCAGTCAGTTGAGAAACAAATTTATCACATGATATACCTTGCTTTCAATGTAATACAGACAATACGTATTTGTTATATTACACATGTGTAATACAACATTTTTAAGCGTTTTCATTGGCTACAGAGTCAATAACTAACCCATCGCATGGCTTTATTTTGGTGAAATTACGTCGTCAACATGAAATGACGTCACGATAGTAAACAATTTTTTGATCTATCAGCATTTGTTTGGTCAATTAAGGTGTATTTTATTTAGTTTAAAAGCATGTGATAAAAAAGATCTGACACTCGTTGTCATATCATACCATATTTTATTAAACTCGTCCAGGAAATTTGTTAGAAAGCCTTGCTAGCTTACTTACAAAATTCCTGAACTCATTTAATAAAATATGGTATGATATCACAACTCATGTCAGATCCTATATATGTCAATTGCAACTGTTTTATTATACAGCATTTACAACGGTTTATATGTTGTTTTTGTGCGATCTTTATACATAAGGTATATGCAGTAATATAGCCCATGGTAAAAGAAGCAACAAAATGTATCATTCCATATCAAAATATTTAATTCATTTATTTGAGCCATACAATTATTTAATAAAACATAAGATATCAAAATGTGTACAGCTGTAGAAATGCACATAATCTTGTGATATTTAAGTAAGCAATTAATAAGTCTGTGCAGTGGTCATCAAATATCTAAGGGCCCGACAAAACAAAATCATTGTTATAATAATATTACAATCCTATAAAGCTTTTAAATAAGAGAATTTTCAAATGGCATTGCTTTACAATCTTGATTATATTTTCTTTATAAATTATTGATCTGTTTTTCAAAATTAAATGTGGTCCTAAAAAGAAGTGTTGACGTTATCTAAAATCCAGTAAAGCAGTTATTGTGTGCGGTAATACACAGACTCAGTATATGATCACATCAGATTTGAGTAAGACATACTTCATTTATTAGTTTTGAGTTGAAATCTCGAGAATCCCGTAGTTGATATTACGAAGTTATTGTACATCGCGTGTGAACCAATGTTATCTCAACAGAAATTAAGCCTTGTCTATATNATTAAATCGATTTCGTCATGGATTGTTATCATCTGCTAGTATCTTATAATCGCACGGGATTTAAACCTTTCTTTACCGAAGACATCTATTCGCTACTTCAAATAAATGAAATTAATTTTTTATATAAATTAATTTTTTATTATATACACAGATTTACAGTGAACATTTCGTTTGCAAATAAAATAGGGCTGACCGATTAGGACTCAGAAGTTATTTTTTTTATTAAACCCGCTACTTGATAACAAGATCCCTTTACCACAAGACTCACCAGCCCGTAAAGTTTGTGAAATTGGTGTGTGATATCAGCAGGTAAGCATAGTACACAGCTTATGTGGCATAGTATTATACATTAGGTGGTCAACACTATCTTGCAAACATGATCTCTATATGACCAGCTTGTTCAACCAAATTATTATGTTCGTTGTTTTTCCCAAATTTGAACGTAACCATATTCCTTATATAAAGTATTTATAATCGCAAAGTACACAATACATGTACATGGGCATGTATTGATTCACATTTGTTCTATGGGCGTCATTGATTCCAGGGAGGATTCACTTTTTCATTTGCTGTTTGCAAAATACAACGGGAAATGTAAAGCCTGAAACTACAATTTGGTTGATTCCCTTACACAATAGAATTACAGTTTGTACAAACCTCTCAGATTCATTCATTAATGAAATGACAAATAAACGTATAAGTATATTATGCCATTCTTAAATACGGTCTAAACATGTTAAAAAATGGAATGCCAATTCCTGGTGTAGTATTATCAACTCATAATTTGATTTGACAAACCGAAAATTAGTATTGTGTGTACAAAATCATCATCATCATCATTCCCTAGACCGTTTTAATCGTTGGGGGATGAGGAACGACGACACAGAGATCCCCCGCCAGTAAGGTTTGTTCCGGGCTGCTGAGAGCAACTCATCCATGTAGAAGGACGTCCACTCTTTCACATTGTCCATCAAGCTTTCTTCGGACGGCCGCGACGGCAACCCCCCTCTAGCGTCCCCTGGTAGGAGGATGCCCAGAGACTGGGTCCTTGGGCCACTTCTTCTCCTCCTAGATCTTTTTGTATAGTACCGTCATTACTGCAGTCGCTGCCTCTCCTCCGTGCTTAATCAGATCGGAAGTGACGTTTTCCGGAAGATTGTCCTGCCTTCAGACTGCGCACTGTGTCCTGAACCGATTCCTTTAGTATGTAGGAACTTTCGTCGCCCGCTTCTGGTCTGGGATCGTTCTGAAGGTGACTGGGGTCTGGTTGAAGCGGGTCGTTGTAGTATTCAGTTTACCTGTACGGGACTGCGGTACTCTCGGTCAGAAAGTTCCCGTCACCCCTGCTATAACATTTGCCTTGGGCTGGAAGTTCTTCGTAAGGGTCTTTAGGGTGTTGTATACCTTCTTAATTCTGATTGTGGTCATCTCTTTGTCAATGTTGATTTATTGCTCCTCAATCCACTCTTCCTTGGCCTCTTTCATCTTCTTCCTCACTTCCCTGTTCGCTGTCGTGTAATCTGCCTTATAGTCCAGGCTGGTGTACTTTTCATGCATGAGCTCCCTTTTTGTCACAGAGGTCCATGATCTCTTTTGTCACCCATAACTTGTTCTTCCTTCTCTCTCTCCCAAGAACTTATTCGGTCGATTGCAGCAGGGCCTCCTTGATATTCTAGGTGATAATATCGACGTATTGTCAAAGATGGTTAGGGCTGCACACTTGTCACCTATCTGTGCTTGAAATGCCTCTGTTATCTCTGGATCTTTCATTTTCTCTAAGTCAAATCTAATGCGAGGTTTCTTTGTGATGCGCTTGTTCTGTAATCTTATCTTTATGGTGGTGAGCACTAAGTCTTGGGTTACTGCCGATGTCTGTGCTAGGAAACGCTTTTGTGGTTGTGTACATGCCCGTTCGGAGCATGTAAGGTCGCTGTTCTGGACAGTTTGCGTGCGTGCAACGTGTTGTTCAGGGTAAGTTGGAGGCTTCTGGCGAACTCAAGAAGTCTTAACCCTCTGTCGTTGGTCTCTCCTTAGTCAAATCTACCTACTGTCCCTGACCAGTCTTGGTAGGCGTCTGGTCCAACCTTGGTGCTCCAGTAACCTCAGACAATCAGGATGAGCTTCTTCGGGACTGTGATGCGCTCTAATTCTTCATAGAACTTCTCGACTTAACCGTCTATGTAGTCTGATGATGGTGTGTGGACCTGGATGATTGTGATTGTGTGAGGTCTCGTTGAGATACGGATGGAAATAAGCCTGCTGGAGACTGGGTGCAACTGATGGCGCTGTTGACTACCTCCGCCCTAACTTTGAAAGCAACCCATGGCGATGTAAAGAATTACTTAAATCCAGAAAGAGATGTGCATTATGATTTAAATTGCTCATGATACAATAAACAAGTTGTCGACACAGTTAAATAGATATTGTCACAGAGTTAGCTGGTCTAGAAGGAATGCTATCGTTTCCCTTAGAAATGTATAGTTTCCTCTCGGTAAACTCTTTGATCCGTTGATTTTTCCCAAATGCCACATATTGTTGGATGATATTTGTCAATGTCTATTGACGCCAACATTGATTGGAAAGATATATCAAAGAAATGGGGGCATTACTAACTCGCTTTACACACAAGAGGTAATCCTTGATATCGGAGTTAATGACAGAGGACTCTTCTACGAAAGATATGCAATATATTCTTTATTCAGGTTGCAACATTTGACTTGCAGTCCAAAAACAGTGAAATATAAATGCAACTCGTCTCATAAGTTGTTACAAAAAAATTGCTTGTGTTGCATGGTGCTGTCACATGTCACCATGTTAGGTGTTTGCGTGTTGTATGGTGCTGTCATATGTCAACATGTTAAGTTTTCGCGTGTGTTATATGGTGCTGTCATATGTCAACATGTTAGGTGTTTGCGTGTGTTGTATGGTGTTGTCATATGTCAACAAGTTAGGTGTTTGCGTGTGTTGTATATTGTTGTCATATGTCAACATGTTAGGTGTTTGCGTGTGTTGTATGGTGTTGTCATATGTCAAAATGCTAGGTGTTTGCGTGTGTTGTATGGTGCTGTCATATGTCAACATGTTAGGTGTTTGCGTGTGTTGTATGGTTTTGTTATATGTCAAAATGTTAGGCAATCGGTCTCTTTTCATATATACAGAGTCATGTAGTTATGTAATATGTCTTCTGCTAATGCAACTTTAACTTTGTTTATATTGTTGTTGAATCGCTGTGAACTAAGCAGAATCTCTGCAAACATGTATTGCGTCTCTACGGTTAATGGCATTTCACTAAATGTAAATTATCATGTTATCTGAGGATTTGTTTTAAAGTCACGAATTGTTTCAAGATGACATCGGTTTGCTTGTTAATAATAAAAACACTCCGTTATTTATCAAATATGGCTTTGTTTTAATTGGATTTGTTTTGATCCATGATATGATTGCTATACAAATATGTTCTGCAATCAACTTGATGAACACGCTCAGAAAAATATGAAACTGTGCTATAGTTCACGTCGAATAAGATAAACATGGCAATTGTAGTAATGTGTGTAAGCTCTTTCCATTAAACGAATGACATCAAACATAAATAGTGGCGTGTAATAATTCGGAATATTGGACGACCAAGTTGTACGTTTGCCGATTGGGTATTATAAATATATAGTTTCGGCCATAGACATATTGCGGTAACGGTAACTACCTGTGTTGTATAGTAGCATTCGGTGTATTGGAAATCATCTATAACATTAACTAGTTAATGCACGGTTAGGGTCCGCCTACTTGTGATATCACATGAATTGAACAAAGATGATCGAAAACCGAGTAAAATATGGGTTAAGATGGAAATGCAGTGAGCATTGATAATTTTAAATCATTCTTTCAATTCTTAAAGTTGACTATTTATTTTCAAAATTGTCATGTAAGTCCCAGTGTATGACTCATACAAGAAACTTTTAATCGATACTAAATTCAATTGTAACGATATGTTAGCTAAAACAAAACAATGTATGAAAACTTTTTTTTTAATTAAGCCAGCAAATTAACATTACATTTCATTCCAGTCCATTCATTGCACTAAAATAACGTAGGTATTCGGTTACATTTTTGTCCGTGTTTCTGATCCAAACATAAATAGGATACTGATGCCTTAATTTTCAATCAAAGGGAAATTATAAATTTCACTTTGGAGTATTGGCTGTGAATGTTCTGCGGTAACTGTTGTGCTCTCTTTTCAGATGATTTGATCTTTTTTACATGTATATTTTTTTCCATAAATCGTTATTTACCATTTGTTTATGTACTGCTGTTTGGTTTCTTCTGTATCAACAACTTACAACTTAATGCTTGGTTTTCTGTGTTTCTGATAACAAGCGTCATAAAATATGTCATGAACAAATTTAACAAGGCTTCGTATAAACTTCTGTCATAAAAATCAACACCACAATTTATATTCTTAATATAAAAATCTTAAAATTTTAAGATGACACATCTTACAATTAAGCAAAGAGGGACATATTAGTGTTACTAAACATTATTACAGAAACCAAACATCAATGTACATATACACTCTTGCCCCTATCCTATATGTTCTGACCTTTAAAAGGTAAATAAATGGACATTTGGTCGAGAGAAACAAATCCAAGTGTTAATATTTAAATGTTTCGATTTAAACAATCGTTATAGAGGTCCCACCTGATTGATTCTAATCTGCTGTTTGAGCTAAGTGTACTGCTTCTACCTGAACCACTTCTCGTCACTGACCCGCCGCCGGTTCCTGAAGTCGTGTGTATCGTTGTACCCGATGTTGATGTCGTTGGCGGACATTCGCACTTAATTTGAATAGCATAATCAGGGCACTTTTCTTTGGAATTCGAAGCATTAATCATCAAAAATGTGGCATACATATTACTGCAAGTGAACACGTTCAGATTGGAGACATCTGTATAATTAACAATATCATGTATCGGTTCACCCTTTTCATCCCGGCAATGAAAGCCTTTTATAGTGTTGCCTCCCGCAGATGGGCACAGTACATTTAAGTCTTTGGTCGTGAAGTGCTCGTTTTCGTTAAGTAAAGACATTGTTGGTGTGTTTCGACTTATCCAGTCCGACCAGTGACCACATCCTGTGTAGTTAAGAGTAGCGACGCCAGCACGCCTGTGTCGCTTTTCCAATGCAAAAATGCCATCGGCATCATCGGTGTTTGTTGCTCGGGCAGCTGACCAGACTGCAAATAGCATCTAATATAAATACATTTTGAAAATTCAAATACCGATTGGCGTTACTATAACCATTTTGATTCAGGTTAGTTATAATAACGGTTTGAAGAAACGGTTTGAAAATTAAACAAAAATAGCCAATATGGACCAAATTAGTTAAGACAGTAAACATTGTGTGACAATAATACACATCAATAATATGTCAGTACTAGCATAGCATTTATATTTACCTTATTGGACATGGTTGAATGAGGCTTGTATCGGTCTTAATTAGTAGCGTAATGCGAAACAAGAACTAGTGATAGATGGTTATATGTTGTAATTAAAACACTTTAAGGATTCTCTCGGCCTTTTCCCGAAACACAACGTCTGTTTCAGTAACATTAAGGATGCCATTCTGGTATGCCGGGGTAATTTGAATGGTCAAGATGTAAAGTTTGCATTTTTATTGAACATGATTCTGTATATACATGTGTAAACATCCTTTCCGTTATTTCGAATATAATATTACAAAGAAACCACTTAAATTAAACAACATTATATGTCTTCGTTAAGCATTTAGCCAAATTAAAACATAATGAAGAACCTCTTATGGACTAGGCTTTTAATTTCTGTGATAAAAAAAAAGAATCATGTTCAATAGAAATGCAAATTTTACATCTTGGTCTTTCAATTTAATCATGACATTTTTTAATTGTTGTATTTTCCTCATTTGCTCTGAATATAAAGCTTACACAACAATTACGGCGAAACACGATGCGCTCTCTGGAACAGTAAAAAAGTGTTACTACATAAAATTTGTCATGCTAAGTAATGCTCATTATGTTAAAGCCTCTATAACGCTCACAATTAACGAAAATTCCGAACAATGTTTCATAAAATAAAGTTACACTATAAATAATCAGTGTTTCGTATAGCAATATCCAAAATTTCAACGTTAGATGTCGTCTGGTAACATAGATTTAACAAGATACAAAATGCTCTTTTTTATTTGTTTGTGGTACAATATATTCAACATATGTTTATGTACAATTTAGTGTTCGTGTGTCGTATGACTAGATATCGTTGCGGGAAATTGAAATAGAATATTTGTGACACACAAAAATAAAAAAAGATCATTTTCTATCTTGTTAAATCTATGTTACCAGACCACATCTAGCGTTGAAATTTTGGCTATTGCTATAAGAGACACTGATTATTTTATAAATAACTTTATTTGATGAAACATTGTACAAAAGTTTCGTTTATTTTGAGCGTTATAGGGGCTTTAATATTAGTTTATTATAAGAAAATGTTAAACATTCGATTTAAATCTGATTCAAGATGCATGTAAAAGAATGATATAACAATTAATTTCCTGTAACCTACAAAGAAAGAAATGACATATAATATTAATTTCCAAACACTTGTGAATTGACAAAAAAAATGAATAGTGACATTTTAACATGATTATACGTTTCATAAGATATGTCATCATAATTTATGTCAACAAACCACTCCTTGGTGACGTTTTCAAAACATGTATAAAGTGCTATAAAGCATAAAATATGTTTATATTATAAACGTCGAATATAAAAAAGCCATATATACATATCAGAATGTTCGGTCTCGATATAAGCAAATAAAAGAAATATATGTCTCCGAAAGTTATTCCTTCCGAGAACATTCAAAGAATGAAAACGCAATCATATCGATGCATTTTAGGAGCTGTAATTTTCATCTTTTATATAAATGCATTTTTAGCAGTTGCATTTTTCATTTATTTAAAAAAAAACATCTTATGTGTTTAACACATTCTAGTAAAGCAAATACTCGTAACTTATTGCAATATCATATTCATTACGCAAAACTTCTTTATACTTAGTGGGTAACAATACAATTAAATTGTATAATACATTATGTTATTTTGAACAAGTTATTGACAATAAAATACACAATCAAGTTTATACTAGTGACATACTAACCTAAAATCCTTATGATGATTCATACAACTAATTGAAACAAAACACCAACAAGAATATAATATAAACTTGTTAAGCATATTTCAAATGTACACTAGTATCAGCCACCGCTAGTATGAATAAGACATGTATTGATTGATTGATTTTATTTGGTAAAAATATGAACATTACATAGTTACTACATAATGCAGACAATATAAAATATATTATCACAGCAATATACATAGCAAACCATGGAATGCACACACAATACCAAGGATAACACAAAAAAGAGAAAAATGATTTTCACTTATTTCCATTGTGGTCCTTGATATTGGTGGCAGTAACCATGAAACAGTCATGTATTAGATATTTAATAATGTATATGTATCAAATATGTACTGTTTAATAAAGTATATTACTGATTAAGAATGAACAAATATAATCACATGTTCATTATATCACAGAAGTTGCTTAAGAAAGTTACACACTGCATATGTAGTTAATAAACACACTTTGTAGCATACTATAAGTTTAAGAATAATTATGAGATCCTTGCATCTTAATGATCATAAGACTTAAAAATGTATCACAGTATTTTAACAGAACATAAAATTCATACTAAAAATTATACTATAAAAAGCTATAAAGACTCTAAAAACTGTTTCTTGATGGCACCCTTGAAATTGTTAGGTTTAGTTACATCCCTGATGTTTTGAGGAAGATTGTTCCATAAACTGATACCATTATATGTAAATGTTTTAGAACCAAAACTTCCTACTCTTGGTTTGGAAAAACGACCAGAGTCTACAAATGTAAAATTTTCAGCAAAATGATCAGATTCTGGCTGAGCTACCATATTAGACCTAGTACAACGATTATGTACGCCAGACACTGGCTTAAAATTCTCACCCATATACTCTGGTGCAAGGCCAATTTTAACCTTATGTACATGACAAAGTATGATCTGTTCTACTCGTTTTGAAACAGGCAGCCAACCTAAATATGAAAACTGTTCTTGACCAACATGTGATCTGTTATCCATATTCAGAACAAACCTAATCATCTTGTTTTGTGTAGTTTGAAGCCTATTTTTAAGTGACTGAATAAGACCAGGGTACCAAAAAGAGCAGGCATAGTCAAAGTGGCACTGTATAAGGGACATGACAAGGAGTTTTCTGGTGTGCAATGTTAAGAACTTACTATTTCTGTATAGGAACTTTAACCTTGAGTTTGCCTTTGTAATAATTGACCTAGCAATGGTTTCACCAGACAGGAACTGGTCCAATATAGCACCTAGGTACTTAACAGAACTTGATGGAGTAATTGACACATCATTGCAAGAGACATTTAACTGAGGATTTGACCTTAGTTTGGGCTTTGAGCCAAACAATATAGATTCTGTTTTACCAAGATGTAGGGAAAGTTTATTGTCCACTAACCACTCACTTATAAGTTCGAGATCGCTAGAAAGAATGGATTCAATTTCTGAAATGTGTTTACCAGCTACCAAGATGCCAGTATCATCAGCATAAAGTAAAATTTTATTTCTTACCACAGCGGCCATATCATTCACATAAATTAAAAATAAAAGGGGACCTAAAATGGAGCCCTGAGGAACACCACATGAGATGGAGGCCTCGGAGGACATAGTACCCGATACGTCAACAACCTGATGGCGATCGGAGAGATAGGAGGTGAACCACCTGACTGCGTCACTATGGAGACCAATAGCCTCAAGTTTCATGATTAAAATACTATGATTGACGGTATCGAAGGCCTTCTGTAGGTCTAACAATACCATACCAACCATCTTACCTTCATCCATCTTAAAACGAATATAATCAGATAAATGGGTAAGGCAGGTGTCTGTAGAGTAGCCACGCCTAAATCCTGATTGATAGCTATACAGAAGCTTTTTGTCATTCAAGTAACCTTCAACTTGGTCATAAATTACTCTTTCAAGGATCTTTGAGATGATACTTAATACCGAAACCGGTCTGTAGTTTTCAACCTCAGTCTTAACACTTTTCTTATAGAGGGGAATAACTCTCGCTGACTTGAGGTCATCAGGAACAGAACCCTGTATGATTGACAAGTTAACAATATGAGCAAGGGGACAAGATATGAAAGAAGCACTATCCCTAACAAATCTAGCAGGAATGCCATCCAAACCTGAGGCCTTATTAGCACTTAATTTATGTATATGCTTTAAAATTGTATTTTCAGACACAATGGAAAATGAAAAACTGTTTGGCACAACACCTTTAGTAGCGTAGTAATTACTTACAAAATTCTTGCCATATTTGTTAAAACTTTTTGGAAGTTTCTCAACAAGTATAGAAGCAACTGTTGTATAAAATGAGTTAAATTTCTCAGCTACTGTAAATTTGTCAAAGGAAATTTGCCCATCAATCTGAAGCCCTATGCTACTTGATGAAGGGTTCCCTTTTTTAGTGGGAAGACCTAACTTCTTAAGTGTGTCCCAGAGAGATTTAGAATTGTTTTTGTACTGTTCCAGTTTATCTGAAAAATAATGTTTCTTGGCCTTACAGATAAGTGACTGAGCTTTATTTCTCAACTCCTTAAAAGTATTAAAATTTTCTTCCATTCTATTTATCTTATATACATGAAAAGCTTTGTCTCTAGCCTGGATACTATGCAAAATATCAGGAGTAATCCAAGGCTGAGTGCGTTGTTTAAATCTAACTTCTTTTACAGGTGCAATGCCATCAAGAACAGATAAAAATGTACTTTTAAAATTATCCCAAGCTACAGAGACATTGTCACATAGTAAGACACTACTCCAGTCTGTAGATAAAAGACATTGTTCAAAGTTTTCTTTACTGTAGTTTTTCAATGATCTGGTGTGTACATTGTTATGTTTACCAATTGACATATTTAATTTCTTGCGTGTACAATAAACAATACAATGGTCACTAATTGATGAATCAATGACTCCACTATGAGAAATTAAATCATTATCTGAGACAAGAACTAAGTCTATGCATGTTGATGAAGTATTACAAATTCTAGTAGGTTCTTGAATAAGTTGTGTCAAATTAAACATATTTGTAAAAGATAATAGTTTGTCAACCAGAGAACATTTGATTAAAACATTAACGTTAAAATCTCCCAATATGACAGTTTCATTTTCAACATGAACAAATTCTGAACACAAAGATTCCAGCACTTCAAAAAAGTTCAGTTGTGTTGGTGGACGATATATAGTGCCACAAAGTATTGGTTTACTTTTAGGTAGCAAAATGTCAATCCATGTGGCCTCAAGATCATTTCTCGTCATGTCATCTCTAGGGTTGAAGGTTAGGTCTTGTCGAATATAAGTACACACCCCGCCACCATGTCGATTTCTGTCGTGCCGCCTAATAACATAGTTTGGAATGGAGACTTCAGAGTCTGAAACTGTATCGTCTAGCCATGTCTCAGTAAGACATATACAAGCTACACGTGTACGATTGGCTAGTAATCTTATCTCGTCTAGCTTGGGGATCAAACTTCTGACATTTAAGTGAAGGAAATGTAAGCCACGATTCCTAAACACCTTGTACTGGCTATCAATGGATGCACACGACTGGTCGGATGATAGAGAAGAACGACTCTCCTGATCAGTGGGCCCAGGGCAAGGATCAACGTCACCACAAAGCAATAATAACATAGGACGTGGATGTTTGGTGTTACAACATCGATATAAACTGTTTCTCTTTCTGTCTGGTGTAGAATAAGAAGTAACAAGTTTTTCATAAAATACCAACTGTCCATATGAAACATCAATAGTCGACCCTTGTTGAAGCAAGTGGTGTACTTATCGATGTGACAAGCTGTAAACCAATTGAATCAATAATAATAAATGTATTTGACTCCTCATAGTCTCTTATAATTTTTACATAGAATGGCCATTTTCATGTTTTTATGTATGTTTTAATGATCTGTAATTAGTATGTACATGAAATGGATGAGACTTAAATAAAACATTGAATTGAATTGAACATAATGACACCCTCAAAACGTGCTTTTATGAAATATATCACCAATTGACAAATTGAGCTAACCACTTGCCGATAACAGCAAAGTAGACACAAGACCATTCACAAACTATATTCAAGATCATCAGATCTTTTAGTAGCAAACCTGGAAAGGGTTGTACCACCCTCCCCGCTCCCCCTGGCTTTCCGAGACTGGTTAAAATAACTATCCTTACTACTGGCCCAGTCCCCAACAAAGTCCTGGTAGCCGGCACCTGCGTTGAACTGGAAATACGTCCATGTCAAGTTGAACCTGCCCGGTGCTACAACTGCCATGGCTTTGGTAACATAGCCAGCAGGGTTAAATGCCAGTCCATCTCTTCATGTTGTTGCTGTGCCGGACCTAATTGCCAGAGAAGGTGCACCAACAAAACACGTTTTTGCACCAACTGTGGCGGCCTGCACTCCGCTTTCTACCAGGGGTGTCCCTCCTACAAGAGAGCCATGTCTATAGCCACGTATGCTAGTTTATATGGGGTCACCTGGTCCGAGGCGGAGAGCAGGCTATTTGCACCTGATACAGTGAGCCACAGCGTGGGCGCCCGAAACACCTCCACCACAACCGGTTCCAAGTCTCCGCCTAAACATGCCTCACCCGGTAATATCACGACCAATACCGGATAGATATGTCTAATAGTTGAGGGGTTAGTGGGTAAATAAGTCTTTTGCAACGCAACTCAACTTATAAAGTCCCCAACGCATTTTACAGAACAATTTTTATGCGATATATAGCATATATAAAGCATTTGAGTATAGCACCAAGGTCTATTATCTACATTTTCTTCTATTGTCATAAATGACTCTCTCCTGGACTGTGTTTCTTCCTACCTTTCTATCAGTAAACAAAGGGTTGTCTTCGCAAACTCAGCTTTTTCCTGATCAACTGTTACTGCCGGTGCGTATTAAGGATCCATCCTAGGTCAATTGGTCTTTTTATGAACAGTGTTATCATTTACATCATGCCTTATTTTCCCAATTTTTGCAATTGAGCGCTTTTTTTCAACTTTCTTACGAGCTTTGCCATCTTTTGAACGTTATCTGCGCGATAAGTAGTGTATATTCTTAAAGATGTATAACCAAGAAAAGGTTAGCAATAAAATTACTATAAATTAAAAGCCTCTTAAGACATAACTTGTTCACCTTAGTACAATTTGTTAAAGTAAAGTCAGTAGATTTTTTATAAATTATTCTATTGATAATATTTAAAAAGATAAGCTTATCCAAGCACGTGATAAGACCAATTAAGCTTGAAATACTTAAGATATATGTATTGTTTTGTAAAACCTGGGTATTTGCCGTTTACATTCGTTAATTAATCGATAAACTACATCTAAATCATAAGACCATCAATGCATGATATGCATGATATGGTAATAGGCTGTTTAAAAATATTCAAACATACATTACTTTTTATTTTTTAAATCCGATTTAACAATAATATCGCTTTTCAGATATATTTCTTACAATGTTGGAAAACACTCTTAATGCAACATGTATTCGGCATGTTGTAAAGTAAAGAATAAAATTAATGTGAAATTATTGAATCTTATTACATGTTAACTTCAAACAGTTACACAATATGGGCATATGCGTCACGATGCGGTAGTATGAGCATATTTTTTGTTTTCGACTAGGCAATATGAGTATATGTGTTCTCAACCCGGCAGTATTAGTATGCATTTGTTCGACTAGGCATTATGAGTATATGTGTTCACGACCCGACAGTATGAGTATATATTTTTGCGACTAGGAATTTAAAAGTATATGTGTTTGCGAGCTAACAGTATATGCATATGTGTTCGCGACCCAAATGTTTATTCATGTATGTTCGTGGTTCAAACAGTACTACAAAATTGTGACGAGTTATACCTTGTAATATAAAGAAATACATTATCTGTATTGTATGTAATATCAAAACAACAAAAGCATTATAAAGTGTGTACAAGAATATAGTTTTAATATAGAATGTGTAATAAGGCAAACAAATTAACAAATACAAATCTAACGACAAGGATTTTCAGTAGTTATGGTCTATAATAAAATCGTCTTTTGAATACTACAAATAAAGAAAACGTAGTACCGTGTATATTGAACAATTGTTATAATCGTTTAGTTGTTAAATAACAATCGATATTTCCATAAAATGTCACGGACATCAGTGCCTTAAAGTGTTTCATGATGAAGCTTATATAATATGTGTAATTATATTTGAAACAAATCAATAAGATACACAGTATACGTAATATGACACTAACTGAATGCTGTAAAGATAGTTGTGGGAGCGTTTTTAGATCACCCCAAAAGATATCAAGTACTGGTTTGAGTCCGTAGCACTTACTGTCGTGATAATTGTGTAGAACTATTGCAATTTGCACCATCAAAGCATAATATAACAACGTTTGAAAGGGTTGGATCTTTCACTTAATTACTTGTTTAATAGTGTACAAATGATCCAGTTCGATGAACATTAATTCCTTATAGTTTATTTTCTTTATTTGACCAGACATTAAATAACCAAGATAGCGATTGTATTACGAGACATATTACACTCGATTTATTATATAATTATATTATTCGGTAATCCTGTTGAGTCGAAATATATTTACGATCGTTCCATATATTGTCAGTGTCAACTATTTAAGATGTCAAACAATTATTTATGACTTTGAGTGTTACCAAGTACTACCAAACTTAAACAATAACTCACTTAAGTTGTATATGATAATTATGATTCATATTACTTATATTTAATTGATTTGACTGAATATTCACTAACAAATGTGGTTTTAAAATGCGAATAGATCGGATGAGGTTGAATAAGACACTCGGCCAGTCCCGAGGGTAACAAATTGACCCTTCATTCTGATCGCGACGGGGGGAATAGATGGAGATTGCAAACAATTAGAAGGATTCGTGAATGTTCTGTTAATTTCACGAATGGATTTAGTTTGATGATTCTTAACTAGAGTTAGCTTTTAAAATTGCAAGACAACTTTCATCTGTAACAGTATTATTTATGAATTGGAAGTTATTACATCGGCTCACTTTGCGAGCAGCTAGAAATAATTTTCAAACTGTATTGGTCGTACGTGTTACGAGTAAACATTGATAACATTCAAATCGTAAAGGGGAATGTCATAATTGATAAATTGGTCAATAGGTACACAGTCTAGAATACATCTACTCTTCATGGCTTAAAGTGTATCACTATGTGGATATATTCAGATTAAAATGAGCTTAACTATAATTTTAAAGTAAGCTTGTTGTATTGCAATTGTGATTTATTGGATGAAAGTGTATACATCTTCTCAATATTCTTAAGATTGTAGTTGAAATGTTAGTACCGTGTGTAAAAGTCGCACAGATATTAGGCAAACAAAAAATATTAATAATAACAAGACATGTTATTTTATATTTTAAGTATGCTTTAAAGGCTTCTCCCAATTCATTCTTCAGTATAAAAGAGCTATCAGAGAGAACCGATATTTTAAATTTGCATTTTTTCTGTCACAAGAGACAAAAACACTTAACGAAATGGTGACACTTTACCATGAAAACTTATATTCTCTTAACAGGCAATCGTTGTTGTTTATATGCATATGGCTAAAATACTGTCTTCCAATTTGGCCTATCAACGAAACATGTTCGGATATATGGCCCATCAAATCACGTGCATAGAAATTTGAATATTTAAAGAAAAAAGTATTGCGAAAGTTAACGCCATGCTTGATTGCGACGCACACGATAAAAGAATGCGAGCTCCTTTTCGACGATGAAGGATTAACAGACGAAACCCATTTTTTAATTAATGACCTATCTCTTCGGGTCATATTCAATTAATAGACGTAGACAACAAGTGTGTATGCACATAATAATTTAGGTCAATATCCACATGCACATTTTAACGTGCCTGTATACTCTGTCGCACAGTAATAGACTAAAATCAAATATTTCTCTTGTATTTCTAGATTCAAAAGATCATTCAGAGTACCAACACATCATACTACGAAGATTGATACAGTAACAATCGCATCCTGCCGTTTTTTTTAACGTTACCTAGCCAACTAATATATAGAGATGAAGCAACGTCATCAATGACAGACACTCATTGACGACGGCATAAAACGTCGTAATCAATGCTTTCAGAAACCATAAACGTGCATTCTAAGATGTTGGAATGTTAGCATAGTGTTTGAAATATATGTTAAAATAGTGTAACATTAATGTGCATGTTACGCTGCAAGATTGTCCAATGATGCCGACGTCTGACCCATATGGTATCTCTGTTGCTGTCTTCAAAATTGGTGAAGGTGCAACTCTATAATTACACGTGTTTGACATGCAATTCAAATATATTTGTTAAACCACCAACGTGTGGAAGTTTACTCGATTGCATAGGTACAACCGTAAATTACTCTTGAATCGAGAAATAAATATTACACAATTAACTTCCTTTCACAATTCACATTGTTCCTTACATTATGATTTGTCTGAAACCGTTTTTTGTTCAGACAATGTGTGTTAATTTTGTTATAATATCAAACTGGTCAAGTTACTTATTGTAAAAAAGGTAAATATAACAAAACATCTGACGATAAGGATATTCACTCAAAAGGCACATAAGACTGTGCACCGAAAGACATGTATATGATCGTTTATTTACTAAAGTCAAAACTTGTGTTGCATACTTATATGATATGTGCATTACAACAACGTTGTATATATTTCATATTGTTGTCTGAAAGCAGGCTATGGTCTGATATTGGAATCGAATTATAAGAGAAAACTTTCTGTCATCGGGGCCAAGTGTATGTTGTTCTAAGAACTCATAAATACTTCAGTATGTCGACGTTTCCCACTGTGTTTGTATATTGAGAAATATAACTTATATGTGTCGTGTTCTGAGAAAACTGGACAAAATGCAGTCCGCACAGGCTAATCCGGGACGACAATTTCCGCTTTTATGGAATTTTTCGTTTAAATGATGTCTCTTCTTAGCGAAAATCCAGTTTATGCGGAAAGTGTCGTCCCTGATTAGCCTGTGCGGACTGCACAGGCTTATCTGGGATGACAATTTACGCACAAGCAATATGCCCAGTTTCTCAGAACTCGACACATATTAGTAACCAGCGGTGTGCACCTTTCATTCTCCGCATCATCAACAGTAAGTGGTCTATAAATTTGGCTCAACTATTGATACATTCATTTTAATATGTAAGAAATCTTAAAACTATGGATAAAGCTCCGTGGTCCCTTTTTATGACATTTCAGAAGAAACATATAATTTGTGCAAGAAAGGTCTTTTGCTTGTAAGATTCAGTTAAAAATAAACACACACAAAATCATGACATGCTCCTTATAGCAATAAAGCAAAATGTGTGTCATCAGTTAAGATTCGAGCTCGATTTTCGCTCCGCCTGTTTCATTTGTTTATGGGATAAACATTACAAGTTTATGGCAGCGGGAAGATTTGTGATTCGTGATATAGAATGCCTATGACACAATAAACAAATTGTCAGCACTGTTTACTCGAAACTGTCACGCAAAAAGTAACCTGGTATAGAAGGGAGGTTATCGCTTCTCTAATGAAGACGTAGGTCCCTCTCGTTAGACGCTTTGAAATATTAGCGCGTGTCCATAAATATATTAGTGTTTTGGTGTAAATCCAAGCGGCATCGGAAAAAGTTTTAAACTAGTATCCCAAAACTGTTTGAATATTGCTTGGTATTTCCGCCGCAACGGCTGTGCTTTGTAAACAAATGATTTCATCGTTTTAACGATAACAATCTTTAACATTCAATTTGTTTCTGTGCTGTTGTTTCTATCGGTTCAACAAATTTACACTGAATACATGCCTCTCGTTGTTTATTATCAAAAGCACGTCGTCATAAAATATGGTAGAAGAAAATTAACAAGGCTTTGCATAAATCATTTAAATAAAACACCACATACTTTTTGTATCAAACAAGTCATTATATTTGGAGACACATCTTACAAGTATACAAAGAAGGTCATAAGAGTATAACTATTAGAATTATCACAGCAACTTAAGAACGATGTTCATATACACAGATGCATCAGTTAAATATATCTGGCGTTATTATAACGGTAAATAATGCAAATGAGTTCCGTGGAAAAGAAAACACTGGTTAATAATTAAATGCGCCCGTTGAAACAATTGTTATATAGGTCCAACCTGGTTGTTTCCTAGCTGCTGTTTTAGCTTGTTGTACACAAACAGGACCAGTATCAGATTGACGACAAAAAGCAACAGAGATACGACCAGTGGAATGAGCCACCATGGCAGGCTGGTGCCGCCCAATGAGAGGTTCCCGTCGGCGGACGATCCGGATAAACTTTGGGAATTTTCTGAAAAAAAGAACATCTAAAATGTAATATTGCATCGTGAACAACATTGGAATATCATTCAGTTTCATTTAAATTAATTGTGTAAGATTTCCGTGTAATGCTGTTCCTCGTTCGATTATTGGCTCTAGATTCACTTCCAGTATCAGAAGTATTTCCGCCCATCCCCTTACCCTTACCATTTCCTCCGTTTTCAGTACCACTCCCCGTTCCATATCCATTGTTGGTTCCCAAACCACTTTCTCCAGCGTCATTTCCCGCCTTTGATCCACCGCCGGTCCCGTTACCTTTTCCGTCAGTACCACTACCCGTCCCTGTTCCACTGCCGGTCGCACTTCCATATGTACTACTTCCCGTTCCAGACCCACCAACAGTCCCGCTACCGCTTCCACCGGAACCACTTCCCGTCACTGACCCGCCGCCGGTACTGCTTCCAACAGAACCACTTCCCGTCAATGATCCTCCTCCGGTACCGCTTCCGCTTGTACCATTTCCCGTCATTGACCCGCCGCCGGTACTGCCTCCAACAGAACCACTTCCCGTCAATGATCCTACTCCGGTACCGCTTCCGCTAGTACCATTTCCCGTCACTGACCCGTCGCCGGTACTGCCTCCAACAGAACCATTTCCCGTCAATGATCCTCCTCCGGTACCGCTTCCGCTAGTACCACTTCCCGTCACTGACCCGCCGCCGGTACTGCTTCCAACAGAACCACTTCCTGTCACTGATCCTCCTCCGGTACCGCTTCCGCTAGTACCACTTCTCGTCACTGACCCGCCGCCGGTTCCTGAAGTAATGTGTATCGTTGAACTCGATGTTGATGTCGTTGGCGGACAAGCGCACATTATTTGAATAGCGAAGTCAGGACACTTGTCTGTGGAAGTCGAAGCATTAAGCATAACACAGGTGGCATACATATTACTACATGTAAGCACGAAGGTATTTGAGACATCTGTTTTGTTAATGATATCATGTACCGGTTCACCCTTTTCGTCCTTACAACGAAAGCCATTTACAGTGTAGCCTCCCGCAGATGGGCACAGTACATCTAAGTCGTTTTTCGTGAAGTGCTCGTTTTCGTTGGGTGATGATGACTTATTTGGTGTGTTTCGACTTATCCAGTCCGACCAGTGACCACATCCTGTGTAGTTAAGAGTAGCGACGGCAGCACGTCTGTGTCGCTCTTTCAGTGCAAAAATCCCATCGTCATCATCGATGATTGTTGTTCGAATAGCTGCTATGACCAGACTGCAACAACAAACCTTGTATATTTTTCCCATTCACATACGGATAGGTATGAAAAAACATTATGATCGCATGATAAGGTTGAACAGGATTATCACAATTTTATCGTCATTATGTGAAGTCAACAGGAATCAATTAGTTCGATTGATTATGATAGCATACACTGACACAACATTTATTTCATTATGATTAGATAGACCTCATGTTAATTTTAAATTATTCCTTTGTCAATGTATATAAAGGCACCTCAATTTCAATTTATTTTTTGTAGAAAACACACATTGGGTCGTTTGTATTCTTTTTAATTTCACAAAGTAACATTATGCACAATTGATTTTTTCTTAAATAAAATCAATTGTTCAAAAGTTGATGAAGAAACTTGGAAATACATGTGGGTTATGCATATAAGGCGAACATGAGTTCAATGATATCATATAAAATAGTGCAGTGGCGTAACGAGAGACACATTTAAGCCGAATAATTAAGAGGTCCTAACGCTTTTACCCTCTACCCCTCCAATGCGGATTTTTTGTTGTCTAAACAATATCTGCGTTTATTGCATCCCTTCGCTTCTTCTTCTATGAAATTGTGAGATTTTTCGAAGTAGTCACTGCGTTTATTATGCGTTCTTAGTGCGACCGATTTTCACTTGCGAGCAGCCATAAATAGCATTTTTAACGCCGATGACATGGGACGGTCTTGATTCTGACCGACGCCATATCGCAGAAAACCCAGACAAAAATTATGTGAAAGATGGCCATACTTTTGAACTGAAACAATTGTAGTTTTCTTATCGGCCTTTTCCAAAAACACAATGACTGTAACAGTTAAGGTACGGAAATAATTATAGTATGACGGAGTACTTAATAAGTCCAACAATGGAGCGTTATTTCAGCCAATTTAGGTAATTGTATGATCTTCTATCAAAACCCAACGATAGAGAGTTCTTCGATGTGAATGCCACAAACATTTTGTTTTGAACGAATTCAATTACATGAATGGCATTTATATTCGCAATTACTTTTGATAACTTTGATGAGAACTTCTTGCAACAATAAGTGTTAATTTGCGTGCATTTTAATGGATACAGTGCAGTTGCAAGAGTATAGTAAATTTTAACCTTCAAACATTAAACTGTGTCATTGATACAGTTACAGATGCAACGCGCTTCCATTCTTAAATTGTATTGTACCTTTGCAACTGCCGGTCAGTAGTAGCATATAGCTACGAAAGTATCCGGAAACCATCGTAAAAACAATACCCAAATTTATTGAAGAACGCGCATAAAATTACACGATTAATTGTATGCAACTGACGAATATTGCATTACGTTTAAAGCAAAAATGTGCCACCTGTAAAGTTTATTTAATTGATATGATTTTTGTCTGCATTTTAATGCCGAGGCAGCGACCTCGTCATGCCTCAGCGTAACAACGACAGAATGTCATAAATCCCAAGTTATAAACAACTTATAAACGAATCAAACAGCCAATCTTTGCAAATCCGAATGATTCGGTTTTCGGCGAAAATGACATTTCAATAAGACTGATTGAAATGTGTTATGAATATTTATGACAGAAAATTTTAAACAAGTTTTTTATTGTTTTGTTGTTTAACAATTTGTGGATTTGTTTAGAGACACCCCCCTATTTCCGTGTCCATCCAGATTCAGGTAAAAGTTTTGCAAGATATAGAACTCAAACCAGAAGCAAAACGAAATCGTACTGTATTAACGTTACTGTATACTTGTATTTGCTAAATTTTACATATTTAAATGTAATCAAATGAACAGATAAATATGTTTAACATGTCCTTATGAAACGAATTCAACTAAAAGAACCACTTTCATACTTACAAAACAATTATGAAATCGTAAGTCCCGCTGGAGCAACTACGAACCCATCATTGTTATTAGAATACCATTCACAGACAAACACCATCACTTTCGCCCATTAGTTATACCCATACACATTGCTTTGCAAAAACACATGTTATACTATGCATTTTTTTTAATGAAAACCAACGTGTATGAAGGACATTGTATATTATTTTTTTGAAAAAAAAACACACTTAGAATGATAAACAAACATAATTTCTGCATGCAATAGCTTGTTGTTCCTCTGGTGTTAATCGCCATATATATTTGTGAACATTCTTTCTGTGCATAGCTCTTCGCATTTATTATAACAAAAAAAATCAACGTAAATAAAATAAAATGTATTGTCTGCAATATGCATTTGAGTTAATTTCTTTAATACAAAACCAGAATAATTTTTAGTAACGGTGCAAACTTAACATCTTAATTATGGAATTCAATCCTAAAATGTTTTGATTAACTGTATGCTCGTAATTTGCTCTAAATTTAAAAATTACCGGACGATTACAGCGATACCGCTCCCGCTAGTACCATTTCCCGTCACTGACCCGCCGCCGGTATTGCTTCCAACAGAACAACCTCCCGTCAATGATCCTCCTCCGCTACCGCTCCCGCTAGTACCACTTCCCGTCACTGACCCGCCGCCGGTACTGCTTCCAACAGAACCACTTCCCATCAATGAGCCTCCTCCGGTACCGCTTCCGCTAGTTCCAGTTCCCATCACTGACTCGCCGCCGGTACTGCTTCCAACAGAACCACTTCCCGTCAATGATCCTCCTCCGGTACCGCTTCCGCTAGTACCATTTCTAGTTACTGACCCACCGCCGGTTCCTGAAGTAGTTTGTATCGTTGAACTCGATGTTGATGTCGTTGACGGACAAGCGCACAATATTCGAATAGCGAAGTCAGGGCATTTCTCTTTGGAATTCGAAGAATTAAGCACAACACACGTGGCAGACATATTACTGCAAGTGTACACGTACACATTGGAGACATCTGTTTTGTTAATGATATCATGTATCGGTTCACCCCTTTCGTCCCTGCAACGAAAGCCATTTACAGTGTTGCCTCCCGCAGATGGGCACAGTACATCTAAGTCGTTTTTCGTTAAGTGCTCGTTTTCGTTGGGTGATGATGACAAATTTGGCGTGTTTCGACTTATCCAGTCCGACCAGTGACCACATCCTGTGTAGTTAAGAGTAGCGACGGCAGCACGTCTGTGTCGCTCTTTCAGTGCAAAAATCCCATCGTCATCATCGATGATTGTTGTTCGAACAGCTGCTATGACCAGACTGCAACAACAAACCTTGTTTATTTTTCCCATTCACATACGGATAGGTATTAAAAAACATTATGATCGCATGATAAGGTTGAACAGAATTATCACAATTTTAACGTCATTATGTGAAGTCAACAGGAATCAATATGTTCGATTGATTATGATAGCATACACTGACACAACATTTATTCCATTATGATTAGATAGACCTCATTTTAACTTTAAATTATTCCTTTGCCGATGTATATAAAGGCATCTCAATTTCATTTTTTTTTTGTAGAAAACACACATTGGGCCGTTTGTATTCCTTTTCATTTTCACACCCTCTACACCTCCCATGCGGATTTTTTGTTATCTAAACAATATCTGTGTTTATTGCATCCCTTCGCTGCTTCTTCTATGAAATTGTGATATTTTTCTTAGTTTGCACTGCGTTCTAAATGCGTTCTTAATGCGACCGATTTACACTTGCGAGCAGCCATAAATAGCATTTTAACGCCGATTACGTGGGACGGTCTTGATTCTGACCGATTCGAAATCGCAGAAAACCCAGACAAGAATTATGTGATAGATGACCATACTTTTGAAATAACACAATTTTAGTTTTCTTATCGGCCTTTTCAAAAACACAATGACTGTAACAGTAAAAGTACGGACATAATTCTTGCATGACGGAGTATTTAATAAGCCCATTACTGGAGCGTTATTTCGGCCAATTTAAGTAATTGTATGAACTTCTATCAAAACCAAACCATAAAGCGTTCTTCGATGCGAATGTCACACACATGTTTTTCTTCGTATTGAACATAAACTACGTTTACATTAACAATACACTTGCCGGCATGTTTTGAACGAATTCAAATACAACAATGATTTTTATATTCGCAAATGTTGATAACGTTGATGGCAACTTCTTGCAACAATACAGTGCAGTTGCAATAGTATAGTAATTGCAACCTTCAACAATGATAACGTATCATTGATACAATTACATATATGACGCGCATCCATTCAAAATTGTATTGTAACTTTGCAACTGCCGGTCAGTAGTAGGATATCGATACGAAAGTACCCTTAAACCATCGTTGAAACAATACCCAAATTTATTGAAGACCACGCATAAAATAACACGATTGATTGTATGCCACTGACGAATATTGCATAATGTTTAATTCAAACATGTGCCACCTGTTACCTTAATTTAATTGATTATGCAGCAATTTTGGCATAAACTTTTGTGTCTGCATTTTTATGCCGAGGCAGTAATGTTATAGACACCGACCTTTCCAACTTATAAACAACTTATCTTTAAAATCCGAATGATTCGGTTTTCGACGAAAATGACATTTTAATAAGACTGATTGAAATTTGTAAGGATTATTTATGACGGAAAATTGTGAACAAGTTTTTATTGTTTTGTTGATTAATTTATTTAGAGACACCTGCCTATTTCCACGCCGATCCAGGTGCAGGTTAAAGTTTTGCAAGATATAGAACTTAAACCAGAAGCAAAACGAACTCGTACTGTATTAACGTTATACTTGTATTTTCTAAATTTTACATTTTTAAATGTAAAAAATGAACAGATAAATATGTGTCAACATGTCCTTATGAAACGAATTCCAATAGAAGAACCACTTTCATACTTACAAAACATTTTTTTTTGCTGATTTGAACTACGAACCCATCATTGTTATTAGAATACCATTCACAAACATACACCATCACTTTCGCCCACTAGTTAAACCCATACAAATTGCTTTGTAAAAACACATGTTATACTATTCATTTGTTTGTACTGTAAACCAACGTGTATATGAAGGACATTGAATATTATTTTTTTGAAAAATAAAAGTACCCTTGGAATGATAAATAAACATAGTTTCTGCATGCAATAGCTTGTTGTTCCTCTGGTGTTAATCGACATATATATTTGTGAAAATTCTTTATGTGCATAGCACTTTCGAATATATTATAACAAAGAAAATCAACGTAAAATAAAATGTTTGTCTGCAATATGCATTTGAGTTAATTCCTTTAATACAAATACAGAATAGTTTTCAGTAACGGTGCAAACTTAACATCTTAATTATGGAATTCAATCATAAAATGTTTTGATTTTCTGTACACTCGTCACTTGCTCTAAATTTAAAAATTACCTGACGATTACAGCGATACACGAGGCGCTTTCTGAAATGAAAACAGTAAAAAAAATGTTACTAAATGAATTTGTCATGCTGCGTTATGTGCAATCAGTTCATATTTATTCATAATAAGAGAATCTCACAATTTAAATGTTGAGTAATCTAATTATTGATGCATGTAAAATAATAAAACTCCTGTAATTTCGAAAAGAAGAAAGATTGGATAAAACATTAATTCCTAAACAATTGCGAATTTACAAGTATAAATTAATAGATGACAACCTAGCGTGATTATACGGTGCGTTTTTGTTTTCTTGCGTACATCGTGCCATGTAATTCATGAGATATCAAATGATATTTCAAAGACACAAATCATACCTTGAACGTCGTTTTGTATACGTTTAACAAGTATACTATAACATTCAAATGTATGCACAATATAGTCCATGCTTGTAAAAATACTCACCCAAAATCCTCATGATTATTGATTAAACTGATTGGCTCTTCGTTTAGTTTAAATAAAACCAAAAGCATACAGAATATTATATAAATTAATATTCTTAACGCTTATATTTAGTGTTGACTGCTATCAGTCACCGTTAATGTTCACAGGATAAACGCATCGATGTGACGTGCTGTAAACGAACTGCCACAATGATAACAAGACACCCTTAAAACGCGTTTTTATAAAAATCTATCAACAATTGAAAGATTTACTTATAATCCCATCTGGATGATATGCTTTCGGACCGATTTACTTGATTACTTTTGCCAACTACTTCACGATAACGGCGAATTAAACACAAGACCATTCATAAGCTCTATTTAATTTTACGCTAAAATATATTATTTAAAATGTAGCGTCATTTTTCATGACAGCAAAGAATTCATTAAATGTTTTAAATGTTTAATATCCATAAATTCACATTTGAAAAATGATTAATACAAGGGTAATTGCTCTAAACGAAAAGATGTATATTTTTTTCCAAACATTCAGTCGGATAGATTTGTATAACTCGTATAAACTGCTAGTATTACCTGTGATTACATTTTATGAAAACAACATGTGCTTTTCCGATTTTAAGAGAAATTAATAAGAATAGACTATAATTAGAGACATTATTTGGGATATTCTTGCTACTTTTAGCATACTATTGTTTTTGCAGTTTACAATAAAACCTTTTTGATTGAGAGTCATTCGTGGATATATGTCCATTCTTTATTTATGACGCCCGACAATTTGACCGATGGCAATTGCCCACACAAACACAGATGTATAAAACTAGAATGACCGCCTGAGAATACTTAATGCAAACATAGCAATTAGACATTTTATATGTGTAATATTTAGAGCCGTTGTCAGCTACACAGACACTCTGCAGCATTTTTACTACGTCTTTAAGGTAATTGACAGTTTGGAAAACGTTTATTTTTTTATGTAATCTTTATGAATGATACACACAAGTCATGAAACTAGTTGTAACTTCACGTCTAAATCTTTTACTTTTTAATAATGGAAACACTTCCGTAATTTATCAAATACGTGTCTGTTTTAACTGGATTTGCTTTAATCCGTGATATCACGATATCATTGCTATTCAAATATTTCGTGCAATCAACTTGATAAACACTCAAAAAAAATTATGAAACTTTGCTATATTTCACGTCGAGTAAGATAAACATGAAAATTGTAGTAATTTTTGTAACCTATGTCCTTCAAACGGATTACATCAAACGAAAACAGCGGTCTACTTCCTTTTTGCATAATTACATTGAAAGTGCAATACCAAAAGAATATATTAACATTGAACAAAGTGAAACTCTAGCTTGGACAGTAAGAGAGAACCCGAATGAGTGAGACCATTAGTTTGTAGCAAGTGACTGAATGTCAACAATAAATGACATGAATTGAATCAAACGAAACTAGAACGCTAGTATGTACGTATTGAACAGACATAAATAATAAAACAGCATATGAGTGAGTGTTGTGAATAATTGGGGTTCATTTAAGCTGGCATAATTGGCACATTAATTATTTCCGACATGTTTTCATAACAGTTTAAAGTACACACAAAAGTGACAAGATTACATGCAAAGTTCTGTGACTTGCGATTTCATAGAAGATGTTAAGAGTTATTTTTCTAAAACTCTAATATAATATATATCCGCTAAATGTATAATAATACGTGCATTATATAAATGTTCTCCCATGTGTATATGCTTATGATCTCATAATATACTTATGGCGTCGTTTTATACTTCTGATGTCATAATACATGTGTACATTATCGAGATATTCGATTTGAGTGATACAAATCTTAAACGTTATGGATGATTTTATATATATTGGCTTGCTATCAGCGTGAATCGTAGGTTTTTTCTCGAGTGTTTTTTTGTTTTGATTCTCAATATCAAAATATAATAAACATGTATAATAATCTGCTAATTGTTTAATCAAAGTTCGAATCTCGTATTTAACCCATTTATGCCTAGTGGACTCTCCCATCCTTTTAAATTGGATCAATTTATTTCCTAAATTAGGGATGTCTAGTATATTTATTTCTTAATTCAGAATATTTTTTACAGAAATTCCTTTAGGCAAACAGCGCAGATCTTGATGAGACGCCGCATGATGCGGCGTCTCATCTGGGTCTACGCTGTTTGCCAAGGCCGTTTTTCTAGACGCTAGGCATAAATGGGTTAATACATTTCAATATTTACAAATTAACGAATAAATAATTCATCATTCCTAAATTTTAGTTTTGAAGCGTTTTTCTCCAATTATCCAACAAGCGATGCCATAACGTTATCTGCAGGATAAGTAGGGTGAAAATTTTTAAGATAAAAAAAACACACATTGAACAATAAAATGATTATACAATAAATAACCTCATATTAAACGAATCATAGGACAAAGCATTTGTCACCTTAGTTCAATCGTGTTAAAATTAAGACAGACGATTTTAAATAAACTTATAGAATTTATGTATTGATAATATTTTAAAAGAAATGCTAATCTGAGCGCGTGATAAGAATAATAAAGCTGTCATACTATGGATAAATGTATTATAAAAGCTTAGTATTTGCCATTTACAATTCGTATCTGAATAGATAAACTACATCTAAATAATTAGACCATCAAATTCATGAGATTATAATAGGATGTTTAAAATGTTCAAACATAAATTACTATCATTTTTTTCAAAAGATGCCATCTGCTCAAATCTATATTAATATTATTTTTCTCCGATTACAAAACAAAAACGCTTTGCTTAATAGTATGCGGGATGACACGCTTGACACATATACTCTGCGTCGTGATTCTCTGCGTTTGAACGAATAAAATGAATTTGATTGTAGGTTACAAAACACAAAATATTTACAAAAAAAAAAAGTTTTGTAATGCTATACTCTGAATTAAAAAAAAAACACCAAAAAAAAACACTATTTATTTGAAGACACATTTCTCTGTATGGGCACTTGCATTTGACTTCATTTTCGAATATTTCTTAGTGCTTGTGGTAGGAAAAACATTGATGTGTACTACACATTTACTGTTTTGCTTTTAAGATGCGGACTACATGATCAGACCTTGTCAGATGCCTGTATACCTTCAGCTGGAGTTTTACCGGTAAAAAGGTGGCCGTAAAATATTGACCTTTGATTCGTGTCAAGTTCGTTCTTACATTTCACATGACCTATCATTTTTATTCTTGAAATCAATTCGTCTTGGAATGCTCATATATAAAAGGTTTGTATATGATGTTCTCTATGCGCAAAATGTTGACATCTTTTGTTAACGTTATTGCTTTTACATTAAATTTGTTATATTAAGGAAATCGTTTAGTATATTCTAAGTTCTACAACTGGAGGTGTCCACAATTGATTTTACATGGGATAAACCTGCTTAGCTGGAACTTTTTTGCATTTCATTTTCTATATGCACAAAAGCAGGACCAAGAAGGCTGTAAGGGCACCAGTCCCAACGATCACTGGAATGAATTGTGAGTTGCTGACGACAGAAGTGAATCCTACAAAATAGATTCTATGCAATAAACTTTGTCTCAAACGGCATACATTTCTCATGTTTATCTACAAAGCGCACTTGAATGGCTCATGATAAACGTTTAACAAATATAAATAAAATCTGATTGAATTATAGTTGTGTTGAATTAATCATTGGCAAAATCTGGAGTAATTAAAGCTATATATAGGCTAGCTGTTCTGAAAATTGTGTATATCTGTATTTTTATAAATGTGTTCAGGAATGCGTTTATGGAACTATACTGTGACGCTACCTATTTACTAACCGTGAACAATCCCATTCCCGATTGTGGAGCCATTTTCATGTAGGGCAATCACTGCTGTTGACACATAACCAAATGTTCCCGTTCCGTAGCCATGTCCACTCCAACTACCACTAGTTATCTTCGTAATTCTACAAGCGTTCATTGTATTGCCTCCAACGATTACGCTAGCTGTACTGGCCACGTTTACAGTCGCTCCTTTGCTTCCATTCGTTACATTTATGATCGAAGTTCCACCTAATATGGTCGTACGTTCTGCAACCGTCCCGTATCTACTGGTTGCGGTGTAAGTCGCTGTCGTAGACGTTGTAGTCGTGATAGGTGGACATTCACATTTTATGCGAATTGCGTAATCCGGACATTTATCACCGCGAACAGCAGTGTTTGTGACATTGCATGTGCCAGACATATTATCGCACGTGTATATGTACACATTTGACACGTCTGTTTTGTTGACTTTGCCATGGATAGATTCCCCTTTCTCGTCTCTTCGGCGGAAGTCCTTGACCTGGTTTCCACCTGCAGTCGCACAGATTGTCTCCAAGTCTGCAGTCCTGAAATGTTCATTCTCGTTGTCAGACGAAATTGAAGAGGTATTCCTGCTGATCGAATCTGACCAGTGACCACAACCTGTGTAAGAAAGTGTCGATGTTGTAGTGGAAGAGGCACGTCTTTGCCGTACCTTTAGAGCCAACGTGTCATCAATTTCCTCCGATGTTTGTTCGTGCGCCGAAATAACCATTAAGCTACAATAAATAGAAAATTACATTTTTCGCTTATGCAACTAACAAATACGTCTTTATTTCCAGAATCAAAATGTGAGATATTAGTTATTTATCGAAATAACCAGGGCTACAAATAAGGTTCGTTGTATCGTTTAAACGATTTGTATTTGACAGAAAACGAATTGAAATAAAAAATCCGTACAGAAAACGATATGTAAATGGAAAAACGAATTGCAATCGATTCGTCGTCGTTTTTCTCCGTACCTTGTTTAAATTGAAATAGTATATTGTGACCTCAAGTGCGGCAGTAATATTTTCAGTAAGTTTATATAGACACCGGTTTAGAACGGTGTCAATATAAAAAGTTACCTTGTCGTAAAAAGTTCGGGAAAATATGTTGGCCGTAAATCGCGGACGGGTTAGGAAAGTTTCATTAAAGGCGTGCGCGCCCAATATTACACAATTCGTTGCGCGACCCAAACCGTCGGGAAAAGACGTTGTGAAGAGTTTACTATCAGATTTAATAGCGAAGGTGGTGACAGATTATGAAATATTCTATCAAAAACCGGCGATTCCTTTTCTAAAAAACGGATAAAATCGTGATTGCCACCGGCTTGTCGTTGATGGTGAGGGTTTGGCAATGTGAGTGTGCTCTGTGACTGAAAGACATGAGTGTTGAAACTGGTAGAAACAAAATGAATCATCATCATCAATTTGTCAATACACAATTAAAACTAATATTTACAAACAACCATTGACACTGTGAATTTATAATGACTTAATTGGAAAAAGAATTGCTGATAATTATCAATGCCCAAAATGAAGCGCTCTTCTGATTCAGAAATATATTTTAGTTTTGATGAAATTATAACAAAAAAAATCATTCACAAATAGTTTTTAGGTAAACAACTTATTTTTACAAAAAGCTTGTAGTGAAAACTAATTGACAAACAATCTAATCTGTTGCCCTGAATAACCACGACAAATAGAAAATCTAACTTCAGGCACTAAAGATTGATTTTGATTAACATATAAGCTCCTACTATAAAACTTCAATTCTGCTCTGAACATTATTGAGGCATTTTAACAAATCTATTAAAGAATGTCATGATCAAGCTCTAATAATAAATTCAAACTGCCATTCTTCTCTGAATAGTATTATTACAAATTCTGACGTTTTAATGATTTATGTATTTCAGTGGTGTTCTCGAAAAAATTCTGAATCAACAACATATTGATCCAAAAGTAGACATTTAAAAAAAATTCGCATTAAAACGTTTTATAAATAACGTGAAGCGTTTGACTGTGATACAATTATTAATCATCGCATGAAGTGCAAACAAACGGGTTTTTATTAAAAAGCAATGTTGTCTTTTACTTTATAGTTGTGTATTTATAATATGTATGGTGAACTGTGACAAGTTCCCCAAATGTTAACAAGTACGCAAAATGTATGCATAACGAAATACAAACTATATTCTTAAAAAGACAAACAAAGAGGTGTTTGTTATTAAGGTTTTATGGTACCCATTATAAGGACTGCTACCAATATGAATCAATTAATATTATGATATTTCTACGCGCTTCCTTAAATTTTCAAACTTTGGATTTATTATAAGCCGTAGTATAAGCGGTAAACAAATATTGTACATCCGTAATCAAACTCGATATAGTTACCGATTTCACTGGTCTTTCGTTCATATCAAAGAAAATCAAACATTAAATTGTAACCGAGATAAAAGTGAAATGACAATGCTTAGTATGGTAGAACCGATGAGAGGTGGTGTACAAGTTTAGCTAAAAAGAGTGTTAAAAAACAGTTATTATTGAATAAGACTCCCATACCTTACTATCGCTCAGATCAATGTCAAATAGGCTGAAATACATATTAAATAAGTATCATTACAGTAAATACTTTTATATTCAATAAATATTTAAACAAAGAAAAAAATGTATAAAGAATAAATTTATATACAAAAACGTTACTTAAACTTTACAACGTAAAGTACATAAAGCAAACTCAATAACGGAACAAGAAAGCACTGAAAAACGGGTTTATTACAAATGTTTACCCGATAACCTCAAGTCAACTTTAAACCATTTATGCCTAGCGTCTAGAAAAAAGGCCTTGGCAAACAGCGTAGACCCAGATGAGACGCCGCATGATGCGGCGTCTCATCAGGGTCTACGCTGTTTGCTTAAATGAATTTCTGTAAGAAATATTCTAAATATAAAAATAATTATAATAGACATCCCTAATTTTGGAAATAAATAAACAGACATATTGCGGTAATGGTGTGGCGTATGTGTTTTATATCAGAGTTAGCGTGTAGTTTATAAAAGCCCAGCTTTAACAAACAGTACGCATACTAGTATTGCATGGTAATGGTCCGCCTATAAGGCTTATCACAATAATTGAAACCTGATTGACAATAGCAATTGTAGTGGAAATGGTATAATCACAGAATAACACAGAAAATCGAATAAAATGTGGTGTAACAGGGAAATGCGTTGAACATGATTTATTTTAAATAATAAATTGACTATTTATTAATGCAATTGCCATATCAGTCCTCAATCATAATGTACACAATTACCTGTTCGTCAGTCTTATATTTAATTTGAAAAATATGTGAGCTAAAACTATTTAAAAACCGGATGTTACATTTATTTGCGATCATCTTTGTTTTCTATAATGTTTTCAGTAAAACAATCGTTATATTGGTCCGACCTGGTTGGGTCTCATCTTCTGTTTCAGCTTATTGTACACAAACAGGATCAGTATCAGATTGACGACAAAAAGCAACAGAGATACGACCAGTGGAATGAGCCAACATGGCAGGCTGGTGCCGCCCAATGAGAGGTTCCCGTCGGCAGACGACGATCCGGATAAACTTTGGGAATTTTCTGAAAAAAAAGGACATCAAAAAGGTAATATTTGATCGTGAACAACACTGGACTTTCATTCAGTTCCATTTAAATTCATTGTGTAAGATTTGTGTGTAATGCTGTTCCTCTCTCTTTTATTGGCTCTATATTCAATACCAGTACCAGACGTATTTCCGCCTATCCCTGAACCCTTACCATTCGCTCATTGTCCAGTACCACTCCCCGACACTGATCCATTACCGGTTCCTTTACCACTTCCGCTAGAACCACTTTCCGTACTTGATCCACTTCCCGTGACCCCTCCAGCTGAAACACTGCCCGTAACTGATCCACCGCCGATTCCCGAAGTAGCGTTTATCGTTTAAGACAATGAAGATGTCGTCTGCGGACATTCGCACATTATTCGAAGCTCGAAGTCAGGACAATAATCTTTGGTATTCGAAGCATTTAGCATAAAACATGTGACTTGCATATTACTGCAAGTGTACACGTTATTTTTGCGAAAATGCTACAGATTTAATTAAAGCTGATACTCGATGGTACGATACTGATAAAGCGATAACACGATGGTGATCTTACAAAATATTATCGCTTTATCATTATCGTTCTGTCTTTTTATTGTTATGATTTTGTCGCATTATCATCAGCTTATTGTCGCGTTCTCGACTTCCTACTGTCGTGTTATCGCTTTATCGTTATTGTGATCCCGTGATGTCGCGTTATCGTCATCCTACATTCGCGTTATTGGCATTGTACTGTCGAGTATCTACTTTAAAATCAATCGATGCCTAGGCAATGGCCCTCACTGCATTCTTTATTTCATCGCAAATGTTGAATTCAATAATTCAAACATATCGTTCAATAAAGTTAACCTATACAAAATCTGTGTTTCTTATAGCAATAGTCAAAACTTCAACGCTAGATGTAGTCTGGTAACATAGATTTAACAAGATACAAAATGCTTTTTTTTGTTTATTTGTAAGACAAAATATTCAACACATGTTCATGTACCAAATTTAATGTTCGTGTGTCGTATGATTACATATCGGTGCGGGAAATTAAAATGGAATATATTGTGCCACAAAAACAAAAGCATTTTGTTTCTCGTTAATTCTATGTTACAAGACCACATCTGTTGTTGAAATTTCGGCTATTGCTATAAGAAAAACTGATTGTTTATATGTTAACTTTATTTTACAAAATATTTATAAAAAATATTCGTTGATTTTGAGTGTTAATGGGTCTTGAAGGAACAAATCTTTAGGAAACATAGCACCATCACTCACAAGATTTAAACAATCATATGAAATACGGTTTAACATTGAAATACTGTGAACATTAGTATGTGTTAAAAAAAGGCGTCACATTTACCATTTCATTAAAAATATATAGCTCCCAAATTATAACTAATATTTTAAATGACTGTTGAACAATAAACAAGTAAATTTTAACGGCATTCATGCCGAAACCAAATGTTTTGAACATAAAATTACATTTGTAACTTTACAAAATCAGAGGACGTTAATGGCTAATAGTTGAGAGAGTCATCTCTGTTAAGACGATTTAAGCATATTTATATTAAAATTGTAAACTACTTTTATATTCGTTATAACAGAAGACAGCAGATGGATGCTTTTCGGTGTTTATGATTACAAACACGTCATCATAAAATAGTTGAAGAAGTTATATAACAAAACATCATAAACTCATTCCAAACAACACACCAAAACAGCTTTACTTACAATATCAAACAAGAAATAATATTTGGAGATGTCCCATCTAACAATTAAACTCAACAGATTATAAGATTATAATCATTTGAATGTATATATAAATCAAAAGCAATGTTCATATACAATCTTGCAACAGTTTTCTTTACATTCTGAATCTATACAAACGTAGATCAACGATAATGTGGACCAGAAAAAACATCGTTATATAGGTCCAACTTGGTTGTTTCCAATCCGTTGTTTCAGCTTATTGTACACGCACAGGATCAATATCAGAATGACGACAAACAGCACCAAGGATACGACCAGTGGAATGAGCCACCACGGCAGGCTAGTGCCGCCAGCTGACAAGTTTCCGTCGGCGGAAGAGGATCCTGCGAAACTGTCGTAACTGCCCGATTGATTGCCGCCTGTTCCACTTACTGCCCCTGAGCCGCTTGTTCCACCTCCCGTGCCTAAACCGCTTGTTCCATTCCCCGTCCCTAAGCCGCTTGTTCCGACTCCCGTTCCTGAACCGCTTGTTCCACTTCCCGCCCCCGAGCCGCTTGTTCCACCTCCCGTTCCTAAACCGCTTGTTCCATTCCCCGTCCCTGAGCCGCTTGTTCCACCTTCCGATCCTAAACCGCTTGTTCCACTTCCCGTCCCTGAGCCGCTTGTTCCACCTCCCGATCCTAAACCGCTTGTTCCATTCTCCGTCCCTGAGCCGCTTGTTCCACCTCCCGATCCTAAACCGCTTGTTCCACTTCCCGCCCCTGAGCCGCTTGTTCCACCTCCCGTTCCTAAACCACTTGTTCCATTCCCCGTCCCTGAGCCGCTTGTTCCACCTCCCGATCCTAAACTGCTTGTTCCACTTCCCGCCCCTGAGCCGCCTGTTCCACCTCCCGTTCCTAAACCGCTTGTTCCACTTCCACTGCCTAAACCAGTATCTCTTGTAACACTTCCCGTTCCTGAAACACTTGTTTCAACTCCGCTGCCTGGCCTAGTACCGTTTGTTCCTCTGCCAGTAACATTAGGTCCACTGATAGTCGAATAACCATTTGCGCTTGTAGTAACAACAATTTTACCTATTGTGGTTGTTAGGCCAATTCCAATTTCTATCGTACTGTTCATTGCTGATGATCCAGTGGCAGCGTTTCCACTAAATGGTGATTGTGTAGTTGTTGGAGGTGGACATTCACATCTAATTTTAATTGCATAATCTGGGCATTTAGCCCCTGTTGAATTGAGCACGTTACACGAAGCAGACATGTTGTCGCAGGTGTATACGAACGTTTTGTCGACATTTGTTTCATTTATTTTATCGTGTATCGCTTCCCCTTTGTCATCTGTGCAGCGAAAATCCTTGACCTTGTTGCCCAAGGCTGAAGGACACAGTATTTCTAAGTCGTCTGTCGTAAAGCGCTCCTCGTCGTGGCTGAATGGCGACGTTGGCGTATTACGGCTGATCCATTGTGAGAAGTGACCACAACCTGTGTAAGTTAAATTTGATGTAACCACCGCAGCCTCGCGTCTGGTTCGCCCCTTCAATGCAACTTTTGCAGCGCCAGCATCATTCGTAAGTTCTGGGATAGCCACTGCAAGACTGCAAGTCAAAATAAAACAAATATAGTTGCTTTCTTACTTGTTTATAAAATACCAATGTTATTTCAATGGTATAGCTACTTGTCTTCTGTTTAACAGTATACCTACCACTGTAAAGCAAAAGAATTTACTTTTTAAATAACCTCAAACATAGCACACACGTCTTGCAGATTCAGAACTTTTAAACATAATTTGACTCATAATGTTACTGCAGGCCGTACCAAACCATATCCAATAACAATTGTTCAGTTGGTGAAAGGCTTCTACAATATGTGGCGCAGAAAAGAAAAAATATGGTTTTTGTTTTAATAATTTTGTCATAAGATGTATTTTTTCATTTAATTATAACGTAAGATTACCGATTGTAACCAGACAATTTATGTTTTATTTTAAATGAACAAAGAGATTATAGATATGATTTAGTTAGTATCAATAAGTTATAGCTCATTTTTTCGTTATTTGCCAAAAAAAACAGAATAGTCAGATGATGAGATTTACATGGCTCGGTTTATGACAATGGTCTAAATACTTCACACAGTTGTTTAAATAGCACACAACGGAGTGCAACTACAGTGCCGAATGTGACGGAATGGACATGACTTCTGCGGATGTACCAATCAAATTTGTCAATTTTGCTTAACATTTTCCTTAGCATAACAATATTCGATCCTTGTCCGAAAAAAAGTTTAATAAAAAAAATAACTAAATAATAAACATCGATTGAGCTCTTTACTGAACATTCGTAAAGAACATCAAGAAATGTTAGAGTCAGATTTTTTTATTCATTCACACAAATATAGTTGTATATCCATTCGTAAATGTCACATTTATGACATATTTTACAATCATGTCTATTTTAAAGCTAGTCTGTAGTGCATACATATAATGTTAAAGAATTGAATCGTACACACTATTACCGGTAGTTAATTTTCAGTGAATCTTCAAACTTTAAAGGTACTTTTTTATTTTAGCTACCTACTAAGGCCTACTTTTCATGAGTCGAGAAGGGAAAACAAACATATTCTAATTTGAGTAAAGCTTCAATCGCTGTTGTTAGTTTGCTTTCCCTTTTAAATGAAAGTTTCTAGAATTCGATTGGTTTCAACTTTCCCGCTGGATATAATTATTGCAAGAACTCTAGGTCAAGAGCATTTTTAGCAGCTACGCCAAAAAAGAAATTAGACATGAGTAAACAAGAGATGTTTGTAAAACATGTATGGCAACCAACTTAAAACTGTAATAAACATATGATATCCCCGCCGTTAGATATCAGACAATTAAGGGGTGTTGCGGCAGTTTATTTAACCGAGGATATATTTATAGCAACACCGATGCTATTATCACAACCCAAACGATTTGTTATCAGAATCTTCACAAATTAATGACCGAGTAGGTTCATAATAGGTACTCAGTGGTTCGATGCCAGGTGCGGTTAACTTTTTTATTCTGTTTTTCTTTCTTTTATTTCACTCTTTTTTTTTTCCTGGAGCTCTTTAGTCCTGTTGTTAACATTTATCAATTCAAAGCATTTAATCACAAACTTCAAAACATGCCGAAATCTGTCAACAAGTCCCTGTTATTGATGATTAAGGTCGAGTTTGATACTGTATGGTCTTATGTTTGTGATTAAATATTGTATTAGTGTTGTGTTTTATTNACACACACACACACACACACACACACACACACACACACACACACACACACACACACACACACACACACACACACACACACACACACACACACACACACACACACACACACACACACACACACACACACACACACACACACACACACACACACACACACACACACACACACACACACACACACACACACACACACACACACACACACACACACACACACACACACACACACACACACACACACACACACACACACACACACACACACACACACACACACACACACACACACACACACACACACACACACACACACACACACACACACACACACACACACACACACACACACACACACACACACACACACACACACACACACACACACACACACACACACACACACACACACACACACACACACACACACACACACACACACACACACACACACACACACACACACACACACACACACACACACACACACACACACACACACACACACACACACACACACACACACACACACACACACACACACACACACACACACACACACACACACACACACACACACACACACACACACACACACACACACACACACACACACACACACACACACACACACACACACACACACACACACACACACACACACACACACACACACACACACACACACACACACACACACACACACACACACACACACACACACACACACACACACACACACACACACACACACACACACACACACACACACACACACACACACACACACACACACACACACACACACACACACACACACACACACACACACACACACACACACACACACACACACACACACACACACACACACACACACACACACACACACACACACACACACACACACACACACACACACACACACACACACACACACACACACACACACACACACACACACACACACACACACACACACACACACACACACACACACACACACACACACACACACACACACACACACACACACACACACACACACACACACACACACACACACACACACACACACACACACACACACACACACACACACACACACACACACACACACACACACACACACACACACACACACACACACACACACACACACACACACACACACACACACACACACACACACACACACACACACACACACACACACACACACACACACACACACACACACACACACACACACACACACACACACACACACACACACACACACACACACACACACACACACACACACACACACACACACACACACACACACACACACACACACACACACACACACACACACACACACACACACACACACACACACACACACACACACACACACACACACACACACACACACACACACACACACACACACACACACACACACACACACACACACACACACACACACACACACACACACACACACACACACACACACACACACACACACACACACACACACACACACACACACACACACACACACACACACACACACACACACACACACACACACACACACACACACACACACACACACACACACACACACACACACACACACACACACACACACACACACACACACACACACACACACACACACACACACACACACACACACACACACACACACACACACACACACACACACACACACACACACACACACACACACACACACACACACACACACACACACACACACACACACACACACACACACACACACACACACACACACACACACACACACACACACACACACACACACACACACACACACACACACACACACACACACACACACACACACACACACACACACACACACACACACACACACACACACACACACACACACACACACACACACACACACACACACACACACACACACACACACACACACACACACACACACACACACACACACACACACACACACACACACACACACACACACACACACACACACACACACACACACACACACACACACACACACACACACACACACACACACACACACACACACACACACACACACACACACACACACACACACACACACACACACACACACACACACACACACACACACACACACACACACACACACACACACACACACACACACACACACACACACACACACACACACACACACACACACACACACACACACACACACACACACACACACACACACACACACACACACACACACACACACACACACACACACACACACACACACACACACACACACACACACACACACACACACACACACACACACACACACACACACACACACACACACACACACACACACACACACACACACACACACACACACACACACACACACACACACACACACACACACACACACACACACACACACACACACACACACACACACACACACACACACACACACACACACACACACACACACACACACACACACACACACACACACACACACACACACACACACACACACACACACACACACACACACACACACACACACACACACACACACACACACACACACACACACACACACACACACACACACACACACACACACACACACACACACACACACACACACACACACACACACACACACACACACACACACACACACACACACACACACACACACACACACACACACACACACACACACACACACACACACACACACACACACACACACACACACACACACACACACACACACACACACACACACACACACACACACACACACACACACACACACACACACACACACACACACACACACACACACACACACACACACACACACACACACACACACACACACACACACACACACACACACACACACACACACACACACACACACACACACACACACACACACACACACACACACACACACACACACACACACACACACACACACACACACACACACACACACACACACACACACACACACACACACACACACACACACACACACACACACACACACACACACACACACACACACACACACACACACACACACACACACACACACACACACACACACACACACACACACACACACACACACACACACACACACACACACACACACACACACACACACACACACACACACACACACACACACACACACACACACACACACACACACACACACACACACACACACACACACACACACACACACACACACACACACACACACACACACACACACACACACACACACACACACACACACACACACACACACACACACACACACACACACACACACACACACACACACACACACACACACACACACACACACACACACACACACACACACACACACACACACACACACACACACACACACACACACACACACACACACACACACACACACACACACACACACACACACACACACACACACACACACACACACACACACACACACACACACACACACACACACACACACACACACACACACACACACACACACACACACACACACACACACACACACACACACACACACACACACACACACACACACACACACACACACACACACACACACACACACACACACACACACACACACACACACACGAACACACACACAATTTAAACTTGGATGACCACTGTATGATACTTAATGCAAAGCACAGTAATTTGACATTATATTCGTAATATTTAGAATTGTTGTGAGCTACACAGACCATTTGCAAGCAACTTTACTACGTCTTTAAGGTAATTGATAGTTTGGAAAAAATATTTTAATGTAATCTTTATGAATAATACACACAAGCTTTGTGTTCAAAGTCATGAATCTGGTTCACGTTGAAATCTTTTACTTTTTTAAACATTTCCGTAATTTATCAATTATGGGTTTGTTTTTATTGGATTTGCTTTAATCCATGAAATCATGATATCATTGCTATTCATATATGTTGTTCAAATCAACTTGATAAACACTCAAAGAAAACTTTGAAATTGTGCTATATTTCCCGTCGAATAAGATAAACATTAAAATTGTAGTAATGTTTGTTCCCTATGTCCTTCAAACGGTTTACATCGAACGAAAATAGTGGTTTACTTCCTTTTTGCATCAGAACATTGAAAGTGCAATACCAAACGACACCATCTAAATTAAACAAAGTGGAACTCTTTCTTGGACAGTCAGATAGACGTCAGACTCTTGTATTGTAGCATGTGACTGAATGTCAACAATAAGAAACATGAATTGAATCAAACAAACCTATGGGGCTAGTATGTACGTATTGAACAGACATGAATACAGTAGATAGGAATGGGTATTGTGAAATATTGGGGTCATTAAAGCTGGCTTAATGTAGCACATGAGTTATTTCCGACATGTTTTCATAACACTTGTAAGTAAAAAAAAAGAGGGACACGATAACATACAAATTATCAAAGCTCTGTGACTTGTGGTTATATTTTACTATAACTCTATACAAATCATGCCATTTCTCGGGGCATGACTAGTGTTGACACCATGGGCATTATGTTAGCAAATCTTTTGGAAGACTTGTATACGATATGGCATGACAAATTATGAAATAGTAAACATCTGAGCCTTGTGTTTTCTTAGAAGAGTTTTAATTGTTTCATTAAAAAAATAGCGTTTTAAGTGATCTACACATTCAGCGGTCAATAGCGATGGGCGGCTGTCCGGTAAGCGCAACGGCAGGTGCACGTGCTCCTCACCTAGGCGACCTGGGTTAAATTCCCCGCTCCCAGCTTCCCCCACTACACATGACCACGTCAACATTAAATAGTGTTCTGTAAAACTAAATAGCTGGAACTTTTTGCTATGATTCAAGATTCGTCCCAACTGAATCGAGTAATTTTATAAGGTAGGATTGCTTGGATACAATCTGGCTGCTCTAATTAAACATTGAAAGTGTTACACAATGAGAATTGCTGTCAAATAATGTGACACTCTATCCAGTTATTTAGGAGATCCGCTCAATATTGTACGTTACATGCATAATATAAATGGTTTTGCAATTTGTATATTCTTATGATATAATTATATTCTTATTAAGTCTTTATATACTTCTGATTTCAGTATAAAGATGGAAATTATCGAGACATTTGAGTTGAGTGATAAACATATTAAACTGTATGGATGATTTAATAAATATATTCGCTTGATTGCATCGTGACTCTTTTGCTTATTTCTCGAGTTTTTGTTTTTTGTTTTAATACTGAATATCATAATAGTAAAGAATTTATAAACTTTATTTTTTTTGACAAATGTTAATATGATCGAATTCAACAATTAAATCATTCATTATTTTCCCATGTTAAGCATTAAAGCGCTCTTCACCGACTTTCCAACATATTGTTGAATGTTATCTGCAGGATAAGTAGTCTGAATTCTTAAAGATTAAAAAACATCATTGAACAATACTATTATTATGAAATATAAAACCTTAACTACGCGCCATTAGACACCTTAGTTCAATCGTATTCAAATTAAGACAGTAGATTTTTAATTAACTGATAGAAGTTATGTATTGATAAAACTTAAATAGAAAGCTAATCCGAGCACGTGATGAGAATAATACGGCTGGTATACTATGGATAAATGTATTATACAATCTGAGTATTTGCCATTTACGATTCGTGGATGAATCGATAAACTACATCTGAATAATGAGACCATCAATTGCATGAGATAATAATAGGATGTTTACAATTTTCAAACATATTTTTATATTTTTGCAAACGATGGAATCAGCTAAAATCTATATCATCTTTTTCCGACTTCATAATATTACGCTTTGCAGACATATTTCTTACAATTCGGGATGACAGGCTTGACACATATATTCTGCATCGTAATTCGTAACAAATAAAATGAAATTGATTGTAGGTTACTGTACACTTAATATTTAAATTGTATAATGCTATTCTCTGTAAAAAATCAACACCATTTAATTGAAGACACAACACTCTTGCTATTACTTAATTTTCGAATATTTCTTTGTGCTTGTGGTAAAAATTGTGTACAACACAATTACTGTTTTCCTTTAAATTTGGGGACTTCATTATGAGACCTTGCCATTGAGCAATATATACCTTCCGCTTGAGTGTAGTCGGAAAAAAAAGTTGGCCGTAAAACAGTGACCTTTGATTCGAGTCAAGTTCGTTCTTACATATCGCGTGAACTAGTTTTTTTTTTTTTTTTTAATCAATTCGACTTTGAATGCTCCTAAATTACAGGTTTGCTTATGATTTTCTCTACGCGCAAAAGGTGAACTTGTTTGTTAAAGTTATTGCTTTTTCATTGAATTTGTATAGGGAAGTTTTAGTATATTGTGACCTGCATGGTATCTTATTACATGCCTTACTATAAATAGTAACAAAAAAAAAGATGACTTTGTAACTAATATCGGCATATGTGTTCACGATGCGGCAGTATGAGCACATATTTTCGCGACCTTGCAGTATCAGCATTTATTTTCACGATCCGAAGGTGTTCGTACATGTGTTCGCGTCCCAGAAGTATATGCATAAATTCGTGGTTCAAACAGCACTTCTTCACAATTGTGAACAGTGATCCATTGTAATACGAAGCTATCATCGTTATATGTATTGACTTATTGACACTTGTGAGAAGTCGACTGTATTTATAAAAGTGTTCCAGACGGAGAACAATTAATATCATATGTATAGATTTGATAAAATTTGGCTTTGTATCATTAGTTATTGTGTAGTGATGTCCAGCCATTATGTCGATGTAAGTGTGTTATGCGTCTTCAATACTTTAACTGAGTGTTTGAACTTATTCAAATGTGTTTGATGATTCAATCATTTGAAAATAAAATAGAAACAAGACAGGTAGAACACAATTACAATAAACAATTAGTCATGTTTAAACACAGGTCTAAGCCAAGTTCTACAAATGGAGGTGTCCACAATTGATTTTACATGGGATTAACCTATGTATCTTGTATGAAACTTGTTTGCGCTTCTTTTTGTTAATGCACAAAAGTAGGACCAACAATGCTGCAAGAATACCAGTCCCCGCGATCACTGGAATGAGCCAATTCAAAATGCTTCTGCTTGATCGTGAGCCGCTGTCGACGAAAGTGCTTCCTTCAAAATAGATTCATGCAATAGACTTTTCTCATGCGTCATATATTTATCATATTTGTCTAAAAAGTGCACTTGAATGTCGCATGATAAACGTTTAACATATATTAATAAAATCTGATTGAATTGATATTTTGTTTAATAAATCATTGGCAAATTCTGGAAATATTAAAGCTATATATAGGCTGTTTGTTCTGAAAATGGCGTATATCTGTTTAACTGTATATTTATAAATGTGTTCAGGAATGCGTTTATGGAACTTCAATGCGACGTTGCCTGTTTACTTACCGTGAACAGTTCCATTCCCGATAGTGGAGCCATTTCCATGTAGACCAAGCCCTGCTGATGAGCCATAACCAAATGTTTCCGTTCCATTGGCATACCCACTCCAACTACCACTAGTGATCTTTGTTTTTCCATCCCCTTTAAAATAAGTAATGTTCATCGGAAAAGGGTCACCGAGTCAGCGTCACTTACTGTCCCTTGATATAATGTTGTAGATCTGCTCAGTTAAAACATAAACGAACGATGATGTGAATGGGGAACACCATCACTTAATCACTTCTTTAATAATATATACATGATCGTATTCAATGTACAAATGATTCATATTAGTTTATGTCATTCATCGATTTGACTGAACATTCACTAGTAACTTTGCGACGGAGTATTAATGCCATTGTTGAGGTTGTTCGTTTATGGAGTGGAAGGTCTGCGTTGCGCATTGAGCTTGTTTTGACATTTGTGTCGTGTTCTGTGAAAACTGGGCAAAATGCTTGTGCGTAAATTGTCATCCCAGATTAGCCTGTGCAGTCTACACAGGCTAATCAGGGACGACAATTTCCGCTTTTATGGAATTTTTCGTTTAAATGATGTCTCTTCTTAGCAAAAATCCAGTTTAGGCGGAAAGTGTCGTCCCGGATTAGCCTGTGCGGACTGCACAGGCTAATCTGGGATGACACTTTACGCACATGCATTTTGTCCAGTTCTGTCAGAACGCGACACATTTCAGAAAGCATATCCAGCAGCTAGTTAAATCGATTGCTAGAGATTTACCTAAAATCAATCGCCTGGAAATAACAATTTGAATCGCAAGTAAAAGCGCTCAAACGAAAACAAATTATAAACTTGCCCACCTATATTTGAGAGGTTTGCAATTTTAAACACCTTACTATTACTTTATATAGCTAAAATAAACATGACAAACCTAACAAGTTTATAGTTAATTGTGACATTTAAACCACATTATTTCGACTATGAAATTATTTTAAATCTATGTTCGTGGTTAGACTTGACAAACATGGCATAATATATATAACGTAATTCGGTAATCCCGTATAGTCACAAGATAATAACAATATTTTTAATCTGAGGTCCCGAAGGTTAGCGAGCGAATCTAAGTTCGGATTGCAATTGGGTCGAATAGATGGGTGTAGTTAAGCATTCGGAGGATTTGTGGATGTTCCTTTGTTTTGCACGTTGCACAAACGGATTTAGTTTTATAATTCCAAACTTGAGTTAGCCGTCAAAATGAAAGGGCTTCGCCCAACATTAAAGATCATTTTTATCAACCGGTAATGAATTACATAGGTACACTATGCGAACAGCTAGAAATAAATTGCAAGCTATATGGGTTGTTCGTACAATAAGAGAAAATTAAATACATTCCAATCGCGAAGGGCTATGTCGATAATGATAAATATGTCAAAAGGAACTGCCTACAATCCGTCCACCATTCAATGCCTGGAGTGTATAATTATGAGAATATCATAAAATAAAATAGATATCAAGTATAATGTCTGAGTAAGCTAATGTTATTTAATAAGCAATTATTATACTGAACGTGTCTGTATACATTCTCTCAAAGCGTTTTCTCTACAAATGTCGTTTATACATTGTGCAGCTGTTGTTCAGATGTTAAGTAAATAAATATAAATAATAATAAAAAGGCATGCCCTTTTATTAATCACAGTCAAACCTTCTTTGTTTCAAACTTAAAAAATTGTTAACATCAAAACAACGTTTTGTTTCACATTAATTTTTTATATTGAAATTAAAAACTAAGACGGGAGCTTTAGTATGTAGTACTAAGTACGCATAAGTACCCCCAAGAATGTAGACGTTACCGAATGTGCATGCAGGCACTGTATGTACATGTGTGCATTTTTGTGTTGAGAAATATAAGTGATATTTGTAACCAGAAGAGGACGGGAATACTTTCTTCTTCGCATCATCTATATTAAGTGGTTTATACAATTGGTATATCTATTGATGCACTCGTTTCAAGAAAATATCAAATGTAAAACTCTCGAAAACTTTTCGTGGTCCTTATTGTATGATATACTATAAATTTGCGCTTGTTTTGTCCCAAATGCAAAATATTATTGAACGATGTGTTTAAGTTGTCAGTGTCTATGGACCACAAAATTCATTTCAGAAGTATATCGAATCAATTGCAACTACTCTTACCAATCTTAAACACATAGTGTTAAGATGAAGTTATTAATGTTACTGAAATATAACATTTTCATATAACGAGGTATAAATGACCTTACGTACTATTTGTTAACAATTAAAAATATAATTATAAAATGACTTGAAGTTGAGTTGACTGTTATATGTGAAGCAATTATTCATCCTTATAGTTTGATAGGATTCTAAACAACATACTATTTTAAAGTGAGTATGCACGATTTTGTCATATATAAATGAATTTATATAAAATGTGTAAAAAAACTTAGTATACATATATTTCAATATAAATTAAAATAAAAGTTAAAAAGAACATTTGTCGAAAATTGCGAAATAAGCCAGATATTTAATTCTGAAATCGAAAATGTCTCTACTGTCGAATTCGCCAGCATGTATATCATGCGTGTACGATGTGAATCTAAATTGAGTTTTACGGTTCATTTTAATTTCCTGCAACGATAACTATTCATACGAAACACAAACACTAACTCCGATTCTAAAAAAAATCTGAATGCTTCGGTTATTGTAGGAAAATATGTACGAAATATCTTCGTCACAATCGGCTCGGGGCGCTAATTTCTCTTTGCTGCATTTTATGAAATTCGTCTTCAATGTATAATTTTTCTTGTCTGTTTAATGTTATTGTAACATATTTTTATCAATATATTACAAGTAAACACATATAAAAATCGTGCATACTCACTTTAATATTCAGCATTTCCTTTCTCAAGCGTAAACTAGTTGCCAGCAGACATTATTAATTAAAGACTTGTATGTTATCAAATTCCAATGACCAAAACCCATACAATGCAATGTTATATGAGTCTTGTCTGCATATATGGAAATGTTAACATGTAATTAGATATGTATTTTAACAGCGTTGTGCACTACACTTTGAAATATTTAGACGAGTAAGCAGCTGACGTATACACCATATTTGAAGAGTCGCTACTTAAAACGTCAAGTCAAAGAAAACTTAAAACTTGAAGCTTGAAACTTGAGCATTTGATTGAACGCCTATTCCTACTTATTAAACATATTCAATGGCGTTGTACAATAGAAATAAAAACAAAACTAAACACAAATTAAAAACATACAATAATATGGAATGACACAGCGACCGCTCCACAACAAGCGAGCGAGGCAATCCTCATTCACAAGTTACAAAAAGTATCAAACAAGTCTATACAAAACATTGATCAAAAGTACATCACGTATTACCTTAAAATAATGCAAAATAGTCACCGAAAAAGTATGTCTTAAGTTGTTTTTTGAAAGTGTCTATTGAAGAACATTGTCTTAAACTCAAAGGTAGGCTGTTCCATAGTTTTGGACCTACAGAACTGAAACTTCTATCACTGAATGTTCTTTTCTTGTTGAAAGGTACATTAAAACAGCTTATTGATGATGCTGATGATCTAAGATCACGTTTAGAAATCGGGATGGATAGAAGTTCGGGCAAGTAGGCAGGAGCATTACCAATTGAACAGTTAAACATGTATGTAAGAATTTTGATTTCGATTCTAGTCTTGATTGGCGTATGTAAGAATTTGAATTCGATTCTAGTCTTGATTGGCAGCCAGTGCAGGTCGTGAAGTGATTGTTTTGAACTGTTACTTTTTCTACGGCTTAGAACCAATTTTGCGCACATATTTTGAACACGCTGTAATTTTGACAATTCACACTGGGAGATGCCGTACAAAATAACGTTACAGTAGTCCAAATGTAAAATGACTAAAGAAAGAACGAGTGTTTCTGTGGCGTCTTGTGTTAAGTATTTACGAATGTTTTTTATCTTGAGATAATTCAACATTGCAGATCTACACTTTCTCTTAATGTGTTCATTGAAGTTCAGCGTTTCATCCCAAAATGCGCCCAAATATCTGATGCTACTTTGTCGCTTGATCTTGTCACCACATACATCAATGTCCTGAGTGTTACACTTATTTAATTGAGGGCGACTTCCAAACACTATGTATTCAGTTTTTGAAGCGTTCATTTTGATTTTATTACTGTTCATCCAGTTGTGTATTTCTTGTGCACAACCTTGGAGTTCTTTAATGGCTTCAGTTTTTTCCGATAGGATTGGTTTGAAACGTTTGCTGGCAGTATGATCATCTGCAAAGCCATAGACAGAGATGAAAGAACGAGCTCACGTCATTTAATAACGATGTGTGACGTAAGTCGTAAAATGTTTCTCGAGAAGGAAGCCCTGATAGAATAGTTAGAAAGTTTCTTCAGACATATTTAATTGTGAAACTTTTTATTAAAAAAACGTCTTCGCGTATCTGCAATATGTCTACTTCATGTAGATTCTTCATAAAGTATACGTTATGAGTTAAATCGGAATCGATCATAATAATCGTACAAAATCGAACCGTCCTATACGGAATAAATTGGACACAAGAGCGTAAAAAACGATGGAATATTGGACGGTCACGTGCTACGGAGGACGTCAGTCGATTGGGTAATATACATTTAATAGCTCTAGCATCCTTATCTTAATATGTGAATTACAGCAGGGTCCAAATGTCAAGGTTAATAAACAGACATATTGCGGTTATGGTGTGTCGTATGTATTTTATATCAGAGTTAGCGTGTGGTTTATAAAAGCCGTGCTTTAAAAAACAGTACGCATACTAGTATTGCATGGGAAGGGTCCGCCTATAAGGCTTATCACAATAATTAAAACCTGCTCAACAATAAAAATTGTAGGGGAAATGGTATAATCACAGAATAACACAGAAACCCGAATACAATATGTGGTAACAGGGAAATGCATTGAACATGATTTATTTCAAATAATAAATTGACTATTTATTGATGCAATTGCCATATCAGTCCTCAATCATAATATACACAATTACCTGTTCGTCAGTCTTATATTTAATTTGAAAAATATGTGAAAAACCGGATGTTACATCTATTTGCGATCATCTTTGTTTTCTATAATGTTTCCAGTGAAACAATCGTTATATTGGTCCGACCTGGTTGGGTCTCATCTGCTGTTTCAGCTTATTGTACACAAACAGGACCAGTATCAGATTGACGACAAAAAGCAACAGAGATACGACCAGTGGAATGAGCCACCATGGCAGGCTGGCGCCGCCCAATGAGAGGTTCCCGTCGGCGGACCACGATCCGGATAAGCTTTGGAAATTTTCTGAAATAAAGGACATCTTAAAGGTAACAATGCATCGTGAACAACATTGCAAATTCATTAAGTTCCATTTAAATTAATTGTGTAAGATATGTGTTTAATTGTGTTTTTCTCTTGATTGTTGGCTCTAGATTCAATACCAGTACCAAACGTATTTCCGCCTATCCCTGAACCCTTACCATTTCCTCCTTTTCCAGTACCACTCCCCGACACTGATCCATTACCGGTTCCTTAACCACTTCCGCTAGAGCCACTTCCCGTACTTCCGCTAGAGCCACTTCCCGTACTTGATCCACTTCCCGTGACCCCTCCAGCAGGAACACTTCCCGTCACTGATCCACCGCCGATTCCTGAAGTAGTGTTCATCGTTGAAGACAATGTAGATGTCGTCTGCGGACATTCGCACATTATTCGAAGCGCGAAGTCAGGACAATGATCTTTTGTATTCGAAGCATTTAGCATAAAACATGTGACTTGCATATTACTGCAAGTGTACACGTACGTATTGTTGGATACTTCTGTTTTGTTAAAGATTTCATGTATCGCTTGACCCATTTCGTCCATACATTGAAAATCTTTCACAGTGGCGCCTCCCGTAGATGGACACAGTACATTTAAGTCTTCGTTCGATAACTGCTCGTGTTCATAGGGTGATGACAATGATGGTGTGTTTCGACTTATCCAGTCCGTCCAGTGACCACATCCTGTGTAGTTAAGAGTAGATTTGACATCACGCCTGTTTCGCATTTCCAATGCGAATTTCGCATCGTCATCATTGGTGTTTGTTGCGATGTCAACTGCTTTGACCAGACTGGAATAACAAACATATATGTTTTGTTCATTCACATACGGATTGGTATTTTAAAAGCCATTATAATCACATAATTAGGTTGTGCAGAATTATAACAATTTTAACGTCATTATGTGAACCCAAAAAGGACAAAACAACAGAAAACACTATATTGTACCCTCTCGGACTTTTGTCGAAAAAGAAACGTATTTTCAGTCACTGTTAGGACATCATTTTGGCGCACTGGAGTCATTTAAGTAAATTCATAATCATAAGCTGCAAAGGTAGGTGATTTTATGACCTGCAGTGAAAAACCCAACCATAAAGCGTTCTTTGATGCGAATGTCACAAACATATTTGTCTTCAAATTGGACATAAACTACATTCACAAATTCACATTTACAATAAGCTTGCGGGCATGTGCTGAGCGAATAAAAATACAACAGTGGCATTTATATTCGCAAATTATGATAACCTTGCACGCTTTTTAAGGGATACAGTGCAGTTGCAATAGCATAGTAAATTTTTAACTTTCAGACAGTATACTGTGTCATTGATTAAAATGTACTACGCATTTATTAAAAATTGTATTGTAACTTCGCAACTGTCGGTTAGAAGTAGCATATAGGTACGAAAGTACCCTTAAACCATCGTTGAAACAAAACGCAAATTTATTGAAGAATGCGCATAAAATAACGCGATTTATTGTATTCAACTGACGACTATTGCATTATGTTTAATGCAAAAATGTGCTTCCTGTTACTTTTAATTAATTGAGTATGCAGAAATCGTGCCATAGTATTTTATTTTTTTCTTCTTTTTTTTTCGTGCCTCATCGTAACAACGACGCAATGTCATAAACCTTAACTTATAAACAATTTATAAACGGATCTAACATCCAATATTACATATCCGAATGATTTAGTTCTCGATTAAAATGACATTTCAATTAGACTGATTGAAATTTGTAATGTATATTAATGACGTAAATGTGTTTTCAAGCGTCCATTGTTTTGTTGTTATGTGGACGTTTTAGAGAAACCAGCCTATTTTCATGTGCATCCAGATGCAGTTTACATTTTGCAAGATCTATTTTCACATAAGGCCACCGTTCATTATTATTTTTCTAAGAAACTTGCACTAATCGTTTCTTGAGGACAACTTGGCAATAAAACAAAACACTCAAAACACATCGAAATATGTTAAAATAATAACGAACTATGTACTGTTTATAATATAGTTTCTGCATGCAATAGCTTGTTGTTCCTCTGATGTAAATCGACATATATATTTGGGAACATTCTTTCTGTGAATAGCTCTTTCCAATATATTATAACAAAGAAAATCAACGTAACAAAATAATATGTTTTGTCTGAAATATGCATTTGAGTAATAAAAAAATATGTTGGCGTGCATTTTAATTCATTTAATAAAAACTACAGAAAATATTTCAGTAACGGACATCTTAACTTTGGAATTGAATCCTAAAATGACTTAATTTGTTGTATTCTCGTCATTTGCAAATTAAAGCTTACCCGACGATAACAGCGATACACGATGCGCTTTCTGAAATGGAAACAGTCAAAAAGAGTTGTTTAGATAAAATATGTCATGCTGCGTAATGTTCAGTATGTTTATTTTAGTTCATTATAAGGGAATCTCTCAATTCAAATGTGTAGTAATCTGATTCTAGATGCGTGTACAAGAATAAATTTACTGTTATATCAAAAGAAGAACGATGGAATAGAACATTTATTTCTACACATTTGCGAATTAACATGTAAAAACTTATAGATGACAACCTTACGTTATTAAACGTTCCGTTTTTTTTTCTTGCTTACATTGTGGCATGTAATTAATTAGATATCAAATCATATTTCAAATAAACAAATCATACTTTGAATGTCGTTTTGTATATGTGTATACACTATTAAGGTGTATATTACAACATTCAAATGTATGCAAAATGTAGTCCATACTAACAAAAATACTTACCTAAAATCCTCATGATTATTCATAAATCTGAAACTGATTGACTTTTCGTATAGTTGAAATACAACCAAAAGCATACAGAATATAATATAAACAAATATTCTACACGATTGTATTTAGTCTCTACTTCTATCAGCCACCGTTAATATTCACAAGATGTAATGGGGATTTAATTTGAAGCAACTGACTTAAAGCCAAGCATTTTAGCGCTCTTCTCCAACTTTCCCAAAAGCCGTGTCATATTTTAACGCTATCTGCAGGATAAGTAGGGTAAATTCTAAAAGATAAAATACACACATTGAACATTAAAATGATTATGCAATAAATAGCCTCATCTACGTGTCAAAGGACATGACTATTTTCACCTTAGTTCAATCGTGTTCAAATTAAGACAGTAGATCTTTAATAAACTGATAACACTTATGTATGGATAATTCTTTAATGGAAAAGCTTATCCAAGCACGTGATGAGAATAATAAATCTGGAAATGCTTTAGATAAATGTATTATAAAAGCTGGGTATTTTTTCATTTACAATTCGTAAATTAATAGATAAACTTTATACAAATAATAAGACCACCATTGGCATGAGATTATAATAGGATGTTCAAAATAGTTCAAGCGTAAATTACTTTCTTCCAAGGATTACATCAACGAAAATCTATCCCAATATTAGTTTTCTCCTTTTTCAGAATATAAACGCTGTGCAGATATATTTCTTACACTGCGGGATACCAAGCTTGACATAGCATATATTCTGTAGCGTGATTCGTAGCAAATAAATGCATCTGATGGTATGGTGTCATATTACATGCCTATATACTACAAATCGCAAGATTTTTTGATTTTTTTTTTTAATAATATATGCATAGAGGCATATGCAATGCGGCAGTATGGGCATATGTGTTAGCGACCTCGCAGTATGAGCATATGTGTTCGCGATCTCGGAGTATAAGCATATGTGTTCGCGACCCTGCAGTAAGAGAATTTATTTTCGCGATTAAGCAACATGAGTATTTGTGTTCACGATTTATTTACGTGACATATTTACAACTGTGATAAATCTACTGTGTATATAAAAGTGTTCTAAACTGAGTAAAATTAATATCAAATGTATTCATTTTATTAAATTTGACTCTGTTTTATCACACAAAGTTTATTAGAATCATTTATAAATGTTTATCATACTTTCTTTAGTGATGTTCAGCCATTATTTCGATGTTTTAAATGGTATGCGTCGTTAACCCATTTATGCCTAGTGGACTCTCCCATCCTTCTCACTTGGATCAATTTATTTCCAAAATTAGGGATGTCTAGTATATTTATTTCTATATTTAGAATATTTCTAACAGAAATTCCTTTTAGCAAACAGCGCATACGCTGATGAGAAGCCGCATCATGCTTCGTCTCATCCGGGTCTACGCTGTTTGCCAAGGCCTTTTTTCTAGACGCTAGGCGTAAATGGGTTAATACTCCAGCTGAGACTGTGGACTTGTATTCGATGACTCGATCGTTTGAAAATACAACAAAAACAACACAGGTAGAAAACAATTTATAATGTAAACACAGGTCTTAGCAAAGTGCAACAACTGTAGGTGTCCACAATGATTTTCACAGTTGATCAACCTTGGTATCTGCAACTTGTTTGCACTTCTTTTTGTATATGCACAAAAGCAGGATCAAGAAGGCTGCAATGAGACCAGTTCCAGCGATCACTGGAATGAGCCAATTCAAAACGCTGCTGCTTGTTTGTGAGTTGCTGTCGACGGAAGTGAATCCTACAATATATATTGATATGCAATAAACGTTGTCTCAAACGGCATACATTTCCCATGTTAATTTACAAAGTGCACTTCAATGTCTCATGATAAACGTTTAACATATATTAATAAAATCTGATTGAATTGTTATTTTGTTTAATTAATCATTGGCAAAATCTGGAATAATTGAAGCTATATATAGGCTGGCTGTTCTGAAAATTGCGTATATCTGTATGTTTTTAAAGGGGTTCATAAATGGAACTTCAATGTAACGTATTTACTTACCGTGAACAGTTCCATTCCCGATAGTGGAGCCATTTCCATGTAGTCCAAGACCTGCAGTAGAAACATAACCAATGGTTCCCGTTTCATTTACATATCTACTCCAACTTCCACTAGTGATCTCTGTAATTCCACTAGCGTTCGTTGTATTGCCTCCAACAATTACGCTAGCTGTAATAGCCATGTTTATAGTCGTTCCTTTGCTTTCATTCGTTGCATTTACGACCGAAACTCCACCTAGTATGGTCGTACTTGCTGCAACCGTCACGTATCCACTGGTTGCGGTAGGAATCGCTGTCGTAGACGTTGTTGTCGTGGTAGGTGGACATTCACACTTTATCCGGATTGCGTAATCCGGACATCTATCACCGGTAACAGCAGTGGAGATGACTATGCATGTGGCAGACATATTATAACACGTGTATATATACACATTTGACACGTTTGTTGTGTTGAAGATGTCGTGGATAGCTTCCCCTTTCTCGTCTCTGCAGCGAAAGTCATTGACTTTGTTTCCACCTGCAGTCGGACAGAGTGTCTCCAAGTCAGCATTCGTGAAATGTTCATTCTCGTTGGCAGACGAACTTGAAGGGGTATTTCTGCTGATCCAATCCGACCAGTGACCACAACCTGTGTAAGACAGAGTCGACGAGTTTGTGGAAGAGGCGCGTCGTTGTCGAACCTTCAAAGCCAACGTGTCACCAATTTCATCCGCTGTTTGTTCGTGCGCAGTGACCAATATGCTACAATAAATAGAAAATTACATTTTTGAATTTGCAATTAACATATATGTTCATATTTCCAGAATCAAAATGTAAGATGTTGGTTATTTAAACAAATGAACACTACAAATAGAATCTAACTTCATGCATAACAGATTGATTATGCTTTACGAATAAACACCTACTATAAAACTGCAATTCTGCTCTGAACATTATTGTGGAATTTTAACAACCATATTAAAGAATGTCATCATCTAGCTATACTCAAACATGAACCTGCGATTCTTCTCAGAATTTTTATTTTTTTATGTTTAGATGTTTTTTTCTGATTTATGTATTTCAGTAATATACTCGCGAATACTAGAATCAACAATATATATTAATCCGAAAGAAGGAATATTTACATTCGCAAACTTTTATAAATACTTGGAACGTTTGATTGTGATACAAAATATTGATCATTACAATAAGCAAAGAAACGGTTTTGAAAAACACAATTGTGTAATTTTGTATTTAGTTGTGTGTTCTAAATGTTTATTGTGAACTTTGACAAATTTCCCAAATTTAAACAAGTAAGGTAAATGTATGTTTAAAGAAATGTATACTTTATGCTTTAAAAAGACACCAAGAGGTTTTTGTTATTAATGTTTCCTGTTACCCCTTCTAAAGAGTGCTTCTTAAATAAATCGATTAGTATTATGATATAACTTCGCACTTCCTCAAATTATCAAACATTGGATTAAGTATAAGCCACAATAAAGAGGTGAACAAATATTGTTCATCCCAAAGAAAACGTGATATAGTATCCGATCCTTCATATCGACGAAGCTCAAACAAAAACGTGTGGCCGAGATGAAAGTGAAAGGAAAATGCGTGCTATTGTAGAAACAATTTAAGGCGATGTTCAAGTTTTGCTAAAAAAAGCATTTTAAAAGCCGTTTTGATTGAATAAAAATATCATACCTTACTATAGCGAAGATCAAGGTTAAATAGGCTGAAATACATATTAAATAATTATGATTTAACAAATGATTTTTAGACTCACTAAGTATTTGACAATACAAAAAATGTAGCAAAAATATATTGAGAATACATTTATATACAAAAACGTTACTTACAACTTATAACGTAAAGTTCGAAAATAAAACTAAATTACGGAACAGTAAAGCATTGAAAACGGATTTTTAAGAAACGTTTAACTTATGTATGTACAATCTAATAAAATTTGCCTTAAATGCTTAGAATTAACTTTGGTGTTATGATTTATTTTCCATGTGAGCACATACAACCTCAAAACGTTCAAAACAATGACACGACTAATAGGATGGAAGTGAATAAATAAAAACACCAAATCTATTCCTGTGATAATCCTTTAAAGTGTACCTAAATATCGTTTTAATACAACACATCTTAGTAAGCAAAAACATATAACAAATACATATCCAATTAAACGATTTGCGGTAGTGATAGTTCAGGATAAAATCTTATTTTCAATGCTAAAAATCTATATAAGAGGTAATTAAACAATCGATATTACAATAAAGTGTTAAGGACTTAGTAGTGATGTGAATTGTTAAATTATGACGTTTATAAAATATTTTAACATAATATTGTGAAAAATAAATGTGATACTCACACAGTAGCTGCATTATGGTACCAAATGAATGTTGTAAATAAAGTTGTAATTATGTGATATTTACTTCTTCGTCTAACAACAAAATTCGTCAAAGTAGTTGAATAAGTCAGGTCTAACTTAGATATAAAGTACGGAACGTCACATGAATTACAAATAAAATTAATAAACGTAAAAATAAGCAATAGTGTATCATCGATAAATGAAGTGATGAAATGTTTTCTTCAAGTACCGTATTATAGCAACCACCGGCCGTTGGAGAAATTCCAGTATTTAATAGTTCATTGGTCTAGGTTCCGCAATGCGTGGCATTTTTAATAGTTTTTCGAGTGCATCGTCGTTTATTAAGTTATCCTTTATAGCTATGTTCATATTAATAAATTGTAAATGAGTATCTTGACACATGTCATAAAAAAGATATGGGCAATTCGTAGGAGGCAGTTTTTTTATCCTTACAAACACGTTTAAACATTTGAGAATATTATCATTAACTGAGTTCTCAGATCTGTTGAAATAAATACTGTTCGTGATTCGGTACATTAGTTACTTAGTCAGCGGCATTAACTGTCGTGATTTAATGGTTAAAAACCAGCAATTTCAACCATTTAAACAAAAATGAACGACGTTGGAAATCATGGAACCTTCATTTTAGTTTTACTTTTATAAAAGTTATATAATTCAATGTTCATAAAATGCATATTACTTTAAATTATCGATTGCCTGAAATATTGACTTACAATTGCAGCGACGGTTAGTTGTTGTATAAATGTGAATGGTCAGATTGTTTGTCTGTGGAGTGGAAGGTTTGCAGGTTTGAGTTTCAAATTAAGCTCTATCTGATAATGCCGGTTGCCTTCTCAGCAGCTAATTAACCCCTTCCCACTCAAAGGCAAAGTTAAAATGGATAATGCAAGCATAAAATCAGAACAGCCTACGAGTTTTGAATGAAGGATGAACAAAAGTAAAGCAAAACAATTGATTGCTTATTGTAATATTTAAGTTCTGGCGGGTTTCAATTGTGATATATATTCAGAAAATGTCACCAGTAAATACAGCATCAAAGGCAGTCGATGAAAAAGGTACGTACTACAGTCATACATAAGCTGTATCAATATTTTTTAGATTCACCGAAAACATCCCAAATTCATTAAATTTTACTTCGCTACAAGAAAATGTCAGTACCTGTTTAGAATAAGTGTGGATTCAGTCTCACATAAGACGTAGCTAAGTATCTACTGATTTCGTCTTATTATTTGGACTAGCTCTAAAGGTGCGTTGTCAGATGTTGAAACCTTAGTATCAAGACGTCGGACGCAGTCAGTCCATATAGATTGAAAAACGAACATCTTGAACCTCTTGAACTATGAAATGATAACAAAATAAGTTAGAGGTATCTCGAAATGGGATAAATAGCCTCACGACCAAACGGCATGTACATTTGGCACACATTGTGACATGATTACGTAGTGTATTCGTTAAGATTCTATAAATAAATGACATTCAAATTTAGATTGGCCATAAATCCTTGCAATGAAATACATGGTTAAGTTGTCATCTTTCAGAACTTGGTTACGTATTCAAAAGTAATGACAGACAAAAAGCAGCATGAATAAGGGTTTATAGACCATAGTTTCATAATATGTCAGAGTTCTAAATTGAATAAAAAGGGTTAAATTGTTATAAATAAAGCGATGTTGGTCTAAATTGCGTATGTACTTAACACGCTTATCACTTGTTTTGTCATTTTGAATGTCAATGATTTCCCCTTATTGTCAAATAAAGTGCCACTCAATAGACAAATGTAGATAAACATTAATAACATGCTGATCCACCACAACCCCAGACTTTGCCGATGACTTGTTCGATTTGTAAAGATGTTAAGCTAAAGCCCAGTTGGTCATGTTTGGTATATTGAAGTAGATATAATGAACCCCTTGGTAATAGGTCAAGTGCAATATTAAGCACAGTATTGATAAAATTGTCAAAACGTGTACCTAAATATACTACGCGTTTCGTTAAACGTTTTCTGTACCCAATGATGAAGACAGTTTTAAAAATATTAAATTGGCTTAAATGATTTACACGAAATTATAAGTCTTAAGCAAACTAGAAGTATGTAATTTATTAATTCAAGTATAATAAAGAATAACAGCTATTTGCTGTAATCTCATTTTGAATCCAATTATCACATATTGACAATTGTAAGAAGTCTACTGTATTTATAAAAGTGTTCTAAACTGAGTAAAATTAATATTATATGTATACATTTGATGACTGACATTTGGCTTTGTATTGTCACACAAGGTTATGTAGCATTATTCATAAGTATTGATGTAGTGATGTCCAGCCATTATTTCGTGGTTAGTGTGTAATGCGTCGTCAAATCTCGAACTGAGAATGTGAACTTATTCAAATGTATTTGATGATTTCATCATTTAAAAATAAAAAAAAATAAAAAACACGGGTAGAACATAACTCCAATAAACAATTGATCATGTATAAACGCAGGTCTTAGCCAAGTTCTACAACAAGAGGTGTTCACAATAAATGTTACATGTGATCCGTCTGGGTATCTGAAACTTGTTTGCGCGTCTTTATGTATATTAACAAAAGCAGGATCAAGAAGGCTGCCAGAATACTAGTCCCAGCGATCACTGAAATGAGCCAATTCAAAATGCTTCTGCTTGTTTGTGAGTTGCTGTCGACGAAAGTGCTTTCTACAAAATAGATTCAGAAAATAGACTTACCTCAAACGTCATATATTTCTCATGTTTGTCTAAAATGTGCGCTTGAATGTCTCATGATAAACGTTTAACCTGGCTTAACATTAATACAATCTGATTGAATTGTCATTTTGTTTTATAAATAATTGGCAAAATCTGGAATAGTTAAAGCTATATATAGGCTGGCTGTTCTGAAAACTGTGTATATCTGTATACATGTATTTAAAAATGCGTTCAGGAATGCGCTTATGGAACTTCAATGTGACATTGCCTATTAACTAACCGTGAACAGTTCCATTCCCGATAGTGGAGCCATTTCCATGTAGCCCAAGTCCTGCTGTTGAAACATAACCAATTGTTCCAGCTCCGTTGAAATATCCATTCCAAGTACCACTAGTGATCTTTATAATTCCACTAGCGTCCGTTGTACTGCCTTCGATGATTGCGCTATCTGTGCTGGCCAAATTTACAGTCGTTGTTTTGATTCCAGTCGTTGAATTTATGACCGTAGTTCAACCTAGTATGGTCGTACTTCCTGCAACCATCACGTATCAACTGGTTGTGGTAGGAATAGCTGCCGTAGATGTTGTAGTCGTAGTAGGTAGACATTCACATTTTATGCGAATTGCGGAATCCGGGCATCTATTACCGGGAACAGCAGTGGTTATGACATTGCATGTGGCAGACATATTATTGCATGTGAATATGTACACATTTGGCATGTTTGTTGTGTTACAGATGTCGTGGAAAGCTTCACCTTTCTCGTCTCTGCAGCGGAAGTCCTTTGTCTTGTTTCCTCCAGCAGTCGGACAGAGATTCCCCAAATCTGCATTCGTGAAATTTTCATTCTCGTTGGCAGACGAGCTGGTATCGGTATTACTGCTGATCCAATCTGACCAGTGACCACAACCTGTGTTAGACAGAGTCGACGTTGGCGTTGAAGAAGCACGTCTTTGCCGTACATTAAACGCAAACGTGTCACCAATTTCCTCCGATGTTTGTTCGTGCGCAATGACCAATATGCTTCAATAAATAGAAAATTACATTTTTGCTTATGCAACTAACATATACGGTTTTATTTCCAGAATCAAAGTGTGAGATATTGTTTATTCACCAAAATAACCGCTGCACATATAATCTCACTTCAGACATTAAAGCGTGATTTTCTTTACAAATAAACACCTACTATAAAACTGCAATTCTGCTCTGGAATTTATTGTGGAATTTTACAAATTATATTAGAGAATTTCATGATCTAGCCTTATTCAAAAGTAAACCTGCCATTCTACTCTGAATAGTATTATTTAAAAAGTTTTAATGATTTATGTATTTCAGTGGTGTACTCGAAGATGCCTTAACCAACAACATATTGATCCGAAAGTAGTATGTTTTAAAAGTTTAAAATTTAAACGTTTTATAAATTACTTGAAGCGTTTGACTGTGATACAAATATGAATCATCGTATGAAGTGCAAACAAACGGGTTTTTTAAAAAAGCAATTTTGTCTTTTACTATATAGTTGTGTATTAATAATGTTCATGGTGATTTGTGACAAGTTCCCCAAACGTTTACAAGTAAGGAAAATGTATGAATAACGAAATACTTACTATATGCTTAAAAAAGACAACCAAAGAAGAATTAAGGTCTTCGGGTACATCATAATAAAGACTGCTTCTTAAATGAATCAATTAATATACTGATATTTCTACGCGCTTCCTTAAATTATAAAACATTGGATTTATTATAAGCCGTAATATAAGTGGTAAACACATAATGTACATCCCTAATCAAACGCGATATAGTTACCGATTAAACTGTTCGTTCATAACGAAGAAGATCATACATAAAATTGTGACCGAGATAAAAGTAAAAAGACAATCCTTGCTCATGTAAATCGATGTGGATGATGTACAATTTAGCTAAAAAGAGCTTTAAAAACACCCGTTATGATTGAATAAGCATACCATACCTTACTATCACGCAGATCAAGGTCAAATAGGCTGCAATACATATTAAATAAGAGTTATTACAGTGTTATTGAGTGCATCGTCGTTTATTTAGCTATTCTTAATAGCTTTCGTTCATATGAATAAATTGTAAATAAGTATCTTGACACCTGTCATACAAAATAAATGTGCAATTCGTACGAGGCAATTTTGAATCCTTACAAAAACATAAGAAAATAATATGATTAAATGAGTTCTCATGTCCGTTGAAATAAATACTGTTCGTGATGTGTTACTAAGTCTGCAGCATATACAGTCGTGATAAAATGGTTTAGATCTCGCACCATGAAAACAAACGTTGGAAATGGTTGAAGCTCATTTCAGTTTTAATGACATATAAGTGATATAATCATATATACATAACATGCATTTAACTTTTAGTTATGTATTGGACTAAACATTCACTGACAACGGTAGCGACGGTGCGATGGTGAATATATGTGAATGGTCAGAGTGTTCGTCTGTAAAGTGGAAGTTTTGAAAATTTTAGCATAAAATTGAACTCGTTCTGATAATACCGGTTGACTACCCAGCAGCAACTAAAATCAAGTGGTAGCGATTGCCGTCCAGTCAAACGTAGGGCAGATACGATAGGAATACGAATAAGTGTAATTGTCTCGTAATTCAAAACTTGCTTGCCTTAATCGCGAGGGATGGAATGATTAAGCTCTACAATTTTACATTATGCAGCTAACATATACATGTATAATATTATGCGGTCTGTTTGAGATACTAGTAAGCGTGGTCTGAATAGATGTGTCGCGACATAGGTGTCACTTCAGAAGCATCGACGAGAACCGCAGTCATTGCAGGGATCGCTTCTCTGACGTGCAGCTCCTTGTCTAATGAAAATTAGTAAGCCAAATCTATTCTTTTACTTACCTTTGCTCCGGTACTCGACTTATGTTTGATATTAGAGTGGTCGCTTCTGCAGCTCAGGGCAGAAGGATGAATTGACGCTTTCACATATGTCAATTATTTGTACATTTATATAATCAATTATACTATTGGTCAATCGTCGCTAGTATAAACTCAAGTATTTATCGATTTGTAAGCGAGCACGTGGCGATGATTGTGGTTTTAGTTGGATGGAAATTAATTCTTTAACGCAAGTATATANAACAAATCAAAACTCATAAATGGTTGATGAATAAAACAAACTAGAAAAAAGAAGTAGTATCAGAAAATCTATTAAATTGGAGTTGTATCCAATCACTACGTCGGCATAGAGGTGACATGCACTCCTCATTTTTTTAAATTGCACTCCTCTTTGTGATGTCTCGTTCCCACGACATACTTACTAGAGGGAACGATTAACCTACTCGTGGGAACGAGTTAGTTATGTCGTGGGAACGACTTACTAAGTCGAGGGAACGAGATAGAAAAAAGGTGAGTGCAAAACTAAATAAAAGATGAGTGCCATGAAAAAAGAGCGGCGCAGTAAATAAAGGAGGGGTACATTAAACAAAAGAGGAGATAATTTTATATCTTTATAAAGAATATTAATACATACATATATTTTTCGTTTTATTGCATTGTATGTCTGCGTGTATAATCATATGTTTAGCTATTCTTAAAAGCCTTCGTTAACTTTCATAAAATATAAATAAATATGATGACACTTGCTTTCAAAAAGCTATTGTTAATTCCTATGAGTCATGATTGGTTTCCCTACAACAACTGTTACACATTTTGATTATGTTATCGCTTTGTGAGTTCTCGCTCGCCAAAACAGGACATATCATTTGAAATAAGTAATGTTCATCAGAAAGGGGCCCCCGAATCAGCGGCACTAACTGTCCCTTGATATAATGGTGTCGATCTGCGCAATAAAAACATAAACAAACGATGATGTGAATGGGGAACACCGTCACTGAATCACTTTTTTAATAATATGTACATGATCGTATTCAATGTACAAATGATTCATATTAGTTTATGTCATCGATTTGACTGAACATTCACTTGCAACTTTGCGACGGAGTATTAATGCGAGTGTTGAGGTTGTTCGTGTATGGAGTGGAAAGTCTGCGTTTCGCATTGAGCTTGTTTTAACATTTCAGGAAGCCTATCCAGCAGCTATTTAAATCGATTGCTAGAGATTAACCTAAAATCAATCGCCTGGAAATATCAATTTGAATCACAAGTAAAAGCGCTCAAACGAAAACATTTTATAAAACTGCCCACCTATATTTGAGATGTTTGCAATATTAAACACCTTACTATTACTTTATTGAGCTAAAATAAACATGACAAACCTAACAAGTTTATAGTTAAATGTGACATTAAAACAACATTATTTCGACTAAGAAATTAACTTAAATCTATGTTTGTGGTTAGACTTGACAAACATGACATAATATATAACGTAATTCGGTAATCCCGTATCGTCACAAGATACAAGCAATCTTTTTAATCTGAGGTCCCGAAGGTAAGCGAGCGAACCTTAGTTCGGATTGCAATTGGGTCGAATAGATGGGTCTTGTTACACATTCGGAGGATTTGTGAATGTCCGTTTTTTGTGCACTTGCACGAACGGATTTAGTTTCATAATTCTAAACTTGAGTAAGCCGTCAAAATGAAATTATAAACCGGTAATGAATTACAAAGGTACACTATGCGAACAGCTAGAAATAAATTGCAAACTATATGGGTTGTACGTACATTAAGAGAACATTAAATACATTCCAATCGCGAAAGGCTTTGTCGATAATTCAATAATGATAAATATGTCAATAAGAACTGCATGAAATCCGTCCACCCTTAATGCTTGAATTGTATAATTATGTGAATGTCATAAAATAAAATAGATATCAAGTATATTTTTTTAGTAAGCTTATGTTATTTAATAAGGAATTATTATACTGAACGTGTTTGTTTACATTCTCTCAAAACGTGTTCTCTACATATGTCGTTTAAATCGTTATACAGTGTGCAGAAGTTGTTCAGATGTTAAGTTAACAAATATAAATAATAATAAAAAAGGCATACCCGTTTATTAATCACAATCAAACCTTTTTTGTTTCAAACTTAAAGAATTGTTAACATCAAAACAACTTATAGTTTCACATGACATTGTAATAGTTTTATATTGAAATTGAAAACTAAGACTGGCGCTTTAGTATGTAGTACTAAGTATTCATAAGTACCCAAATTGAGTCGCGTTTTGAGTAAACTGGGCATAATGCATGTGCGTAAAGTGTCATCCCAGATTAGCATGTGCAGTCCGCACAGGCTAATCAGGGACGACACTTTCCGCCTAAATTGGATTTTTTGCTAAGAAGAGACTTCATTTAAACGAAAAATGTCATAAACGCGGAAAGTGTCGTCCCTGACTAGCCTGTGCGGACTGCACAGGCTAATCTGTGACGACACTTTACGCACAAGCATTATACACAGTTTTTTCAGAACACGACACAATTATGTAGACGTTACCGAATGTGCATGCAGGATTTGTATGTACATGTGTGCATGTTTGTATTGAGAAATATAAGTTATATTTGTAACCAGAAGAGGACAGGAATACTTTATGCTTCGCATCATCAATATTAAGTGGTTTATACAATTGGAATATCTATTGATACACTCGTTTCAAAAAAATATAAAATGTAAAACTCTCGAAAACGTTTCGTGGTCCTTATTGTATGATATACTGTAAATTTGCGCTCTTTTTGTCCAAAATGTAAACTATTATTGGACAGATATGTTGAAGTTGTCAGTGTCTATGGACCACAAAATTCATTTCAGATGTATATCGAATCAATTGCAACTACTATTACCAATTTTAAACACATAGTGTTAAGATGAATTTATAAATGTTACTGAAATATAACATTTTCATATAACGAGGTATAAATGACCTGACGTACTATTTGTTAAAAATTAAAAATATAATTATAAAATGATTTGAAGTTGAGTTGACTGTANAAAAAAAGTGCATTGTGGGTAAGCAAGTTGCGGTTGTAAATGCCTTGTCTTTGACAGCGCGTATGAATATCTTTTAAGTGATTCGGCTAATTTGCATAGTTATATAACTAGTGAAATAACACCCGTGTAATAAACAAAATTGAGCATTACGTTATTTCACTCCGTGAGCGTAAGTCATGTTATAATGTCGTGTATACATTGTGCAGCTGTTGTTCAGATGTTAAGTAAATAAATATGAATAATAATAAAGTCATGCCCTTTTATTTATCACTGTCAAACCTTTTTTGTTTCAAACTTAAAGAATTGTTAACATCAAAACAACGTATTGTTTCACATTAATTGTTTTATATTGATATTGAAAACTAAGACGGGAGCTTTAGTATGTAGTACTCAGTATTCATAAGTACCCCAAGTATGTAGACGTTACCGAATGTGCATGCAGGAACTGTATGTACATGTGTGCATTTTTGTATTGAGAAATATAAGTGATATTTGTAACCAGAAGAGGACGGGAATACTTCCTTCTTCGCATCATCAATATTAAGTGGTTTATACAATTGGTATATCTATTGATGAACTCGTTTCAAGAAAATATCAAATGTAAAACTCTCGAAAACTTTTCGTTGTCCTTATTGTATGATATACTATAAATTGCGCTTGTTTTGTCCCAAATGCAAAATATAATGGTTTAGATGAAGTTATAAATGTTACTGAAATATAACATTTTCATATAACGAGGTATAAATGACCTTACGTACTGTTAACAATTAAAAATATAATTATAAAATGACTTGAAGTTGAGTTGACTTTTATTTGTGAAGCATTTATTCATCCTTATAGTTTGATACGATTCTAAACAACATACTATTTTAAAGTAAGTATGCACGATATTGTCATATATTAATGAATTTATATAAAATGCGTAAAAAAACTTATTATACATATATTTCAATATAAATTAAAATAAAAGTTAAAAAAACATGTGTTGAAAATTGCGAAATAAGCCAGATATTTAATTCTGAAATCGAAAATGTCTGTACTGTCGAATTCGCCAGCATGTATATCATGCGTGTACAATGTGAATTGAGTTTTACGGTTCATTTTAATTTTCTGCAACAATACCTATTCATACGACACACAAACACTAACTCCGATCCTAATAAAAAGATGAATGCTTCGGTTATTGTAGGAAAATATTCACAATCGGCTCGGGGCGCTAATTTATCTTTGCTGCATTTTATGAAATTCGTCTTCAATGTAAAATCTTTTTTCCTGTTTTATGTTATTGTAACATATTTTTATCAATATATTACAAGTAAACACATATAAAAATCGTGCATACTCACTATAATATTCAGCATTTCCTTTCTCAAGCGTCAACTAGTTGCAAGCAGACATTATTAATTAAAGACTTGTATGTTATAAAATGCAGACAGGACTCATGCAACATTGCATTGTATGGGTTTTGGTCATTGGAAATTCCAATGACCAAAACCCATACAATGCAATGTTATATGAGTCTTGTCTGCATATATGGAAATGTTAACATGTAATTAGATATGTATTTTAACAGCGTTGTGCACTATACTTTGATATATTGAGACGAGTAAGCCGCTGACGTATACACCATATTGGAAGAGCCGCTACTTACAACGTCAAGTCAAAGAAAACTTGAAACTTGAAACTTGAAAATTGAAATTTGAGCATTTGATTGAACGCCTATTTTTACGTATAAAACATATTCAATGACGTTGTACAATAGAAATAAAAACAAAACTAAACACAAATTAAAAACATACAATAATATGGAATGACACAGCGACCGCTCCACAACAAGCGAGCTAGGCAATCCTCATTCACAAGTCACAAAAAGTATCAAACAAGTCTATACAAAACATTGATCAAAAGTACATCACGTATTACCTTAAAATAATGCAAAATAGTCACCGAAAAAGTATGTCTTAAGTTGTTTTTTGAAAGTGTCTATTGAAGTACATTGACTTAAAATCAAAGGTAGGGTGTTCCATAGTTTTGGACCTACAGTACTGAAACTTCTATCACTGAATGTTCTTTTCTTGTTATAAGGTACATTAAAACAGCCTATTGATGATGCTGATGATCTAAGATTACGTTTAGAAATCGGAGTGGATAGAAGTTCGGGCAAGTAGGCAGGAGCATTACCAATTGAACAGTTAAATATGTATGTAAGAATTTTGAATTCGATTCTAGTCTTGATTGGCGGCCAGTGCAGGTCGTGAAGTGATTGTTTAGAACTGTCACTTTTTCTACGGCTTAGAATCAATTTTGCGCACATATTTTGAACACGCTGTAATTTTGCCAGTTCACACTGGGAGATGCCGTACAAAATAACGTTACAGTAATCAAAATGTGAAATGACCAAACAAAGAAAGAGTGTTACTGTGGCGTTGTTAAGTATTTACGAATGCTTTTTATCTTGAAAAAATTCAACATTGCAGATCTACACTTTTTGTTAATGTGTTCCTTGAAAATCAGCGTTTCATCCAAAAATGCGCCCAAATATCTGATGTTACTTTGTCGCTTGATCTTGTCACCACATACATCAATGTCCTGAGTGTTACACTTATTTAATTGAGGGCGACTTTAAACACTATGTATTCAGTTTTTGAAGCGTTCATTTTGAGTTTATTATTGTTCATTCAGTTGTTTATTTCTTGTGCACAATCTTGGAGTTCGTTGATGGCTTCAGTTTCTTCCGATAGGATTGGTTTGAAACGTTTGCTGGCAGTATGGTAATCTGCAAAGCCATAGACAGAGATAAAAGAAAGAGCTCACGATATTTAATAACGATGTGTGCCGTAAGTCGTAAAAATTTTCTTGAGAAAGAAGCCCTGATAGAATATTTAGAAAGTTTCTTCAGACATATTTAATTGTGAAACTTTTTATTAAAACACGTCTTCGCGTATCTGCAATAGGTCTACTTCATATACATTCTTCATAAAGTATACGTTATGAGTTGAATCGGAATCGATCATAATAATCGTACAAAATCGAACCGTCCTATACGGAATAAATTGGACGCACGAGCGTAAAAAACGATGGAATATTGGACGGTCACGTGCTACTGAGGACGTCAGTCGATACGCATACTTGTATTGCATAGTAAGGGTCCGCCTATAAGGCTTATCACAATAATTAAAAACTGCTTAACAATAAAAAAATTGTAGGGAAAATGGTTTAATCACAGAATATTACAGAAACCCGAATAAAATGTGGTGTAACAGGGAAATGCGTTGAACATGATTTATTTCAAATAATAAATTGACTATTTCTTGTTGCAATTGCCATACCAGTCCTCAATCATAATGTACATAATTACCTGTTCGTCAGTCTTATATTTAGTTTGAAAAATATGTGAGCTAAAACTATTTAAAAACCGGATGTTACATCTATTTGCGATCATCTTTGTTTTCTATAATGTTTCTAGTGAAACAATCGTTATATTGGTCCGACCTGGTTGGGTCTCATCTGCTGTTTCAGCTTATTGTACACAAACAGGATCAGTATCAGATTGACGACAAAAAGCAACAGAGATACGACCAGTGGAATAAGCCACCATGGCAGGCTGGTGCCACCCAATGAGAGGTTCCTGTCGGCAGACGACGATCCGGATAAACTTTGGGAATTTTCTGAAAAAAAAGGACATCAACCAGTTAAAATTTGATCGTGAGCAACATTGGACTATCATTCAATTCCATTTAAATTCATTGTGTAAGAATTATGTGTAATGCTGTTCCTCTCTCTTTTATTGGCTCTAGATTCAATACCAGTACCAGAATTATTTCCGCCTATCCATGAACCCTTACCATTTCCTCCTTGTCCAGTACCACTCCCCGACACTGATCCATTACCGGTTCCTTTACCACTTCCGCTAGAACCACTTTCCGTCCTTGATCCACTGCCCGTGACCCCTCCAGCTGAAACACTGCCCGTCACTGACCCACCGCCGAAACCCGAAGTAGTGTTTATCGTTAAAGACAATGTAGATGTTGTCTGCGGACATTCGCACATTATTCGAAGCGCGAAGTCAGGACAATGATCTTTGGTATTCGAAGAATTTAGCATATAACATGTGACTTGCATATTACTGCAAGTGTACACGTACGTATTGTTGGATACATCTGTTTTGTTAAAGATTTCATGTATCGCTTGACCCATTTCGTCCATGCATTGAAAATCTTTCACAGTGGCGCCTCCCGTAGATGGACACAGTAAATTTAAGTCTTCGTTCGATAACTGCTCGTGTTCATAGGGTGATGACAATGTTGGTGTGTTTCGACTTATCCAGTCCGTCCAGTGACCACATCCTGTGTAGTTAAGAGTAGATTTGACATCACGCCTGTTTCGCATTTCCAATGCGAACTTCGCATCGTCATCATAGGTGTTTGTTGCTAGGTCAACTGCTATGACCAGACTAGAATAACAAACATATATGTTTTGTTCATTCACATACGGATTGGTATTTTAAAAGCCAGTTTAATCACATAATTAGGTTGTACAGAATTATAACAATTTTAACGTCATTATGTGAACCCAAAAAAGGACAAAACGACAGAAATCACTATCTTGTACTGATTATGATAGAATATACTGCCACAACGTTTATTCGATTATAATTATAAATAACGTATATTAAATTAAAATTTATTTCTTTGTCAATGTTCATAAACGTATCTCAATTGCAATTTTCTTGTAAATAACACACATTGTATTCTCTTTCATTTTCGTTAAGGACTATGAACTATGAAAGCAGACTTTAAATAACAGAATATGTTCAATAGTTGAAGAGAGTGGAAGAGCAAATATGTCATGTCGAAATGACGACTAACAAATGCAAGTGTGTTTCAATGGAAAGCCATTTACAATACTTTTTTTCATATTGAGCGAACGCGATTTCAAGCAGAAAATATAGCAAGTTCCCATCATCCCTACGCAACGGATTTTTTGTGATATAGACAATATGTGTGAGTATTGCATTCTTCTATGCAAATATGTGATTTTGTTTGGTTGACACCGTATTACTAGCATTTTAGTGCGACCTTTTAACTGTTGAGCATCCATAAATAACATTTTATACGCGGATGACGTGGGACAGTCAAGATTCTGACGCAGTGAAAATTCACAGAAAACTCAGACAAGATTCAGGTCTTATAGATGGTTATTCTTTGGAATTGAAACACTGTTAGAACCCTATCGGACTTGTGCCGGAAAAAAAACGTATTTTCAGTCACTGTTAGGACATCAGTTTGGCGCACCGGAGTCATTTTAGTAAATTCATAATCATAATTTGCAAATTTAGGTGATTGTATGATCTTCTATAAAAACCAACCATAAAGCGTTCTTCGATGCAAATGTCACAAACATATATGTTTTCGAATTGAACATAAACTACGTTCACAAATTCACATTTACAATTAGCTTGCGGGCTTTATATTCGCAAATTTTGATAACCTTGCTGAGAACTTCTTGCAAAGATAAGTGTTAGATTGCACGCTTTTTAAAGGAAACAGTGCACTTGCAATAGTAAAGTAGATTTTAGCTTTCAAACAGTATACTGTGTCATTGATAAAATTACAGATGCACTAAGCATCCATTCAAATTGTATTGTAACTTCGCAACTGTCGGTCAGTAATTGCATATCGATACGAAAGTACCTTGAAACCATCGTTGAATCAATACCACAATTTATTAAAGAACACGGATAAAAAAAGCACGATTAATTGTATGCCACTGACGAATATTGCATAATGTTTAATGCACAAATGTGTCACTAGTTACCGTTATTTAATTGATTTTGCAGCAATTCTGGCATATTATTTTTGGCCTGTATTTTAATGCCGAGGCAGCGACCTCGTTTGCCTAAACATAACAACGACGCAATGTCATAAACCCCGACTTTTCCAACTTATAAACAACTTATAAACGAATCAAACATAGAATCTTTAAAATCCGAATGATTCGGTTCTCGAATAAAATGATGTTTGAATACACTGATTAAAATTTGAAATGAATATTTATGGCGGAAAATTATAAACAAGTTTTAATTGTTTGTTGTTTCGTGGATTTTTTTTTAGAGACACCAGCTTATTTCCGTGTTCATTCAGATGCAGGTTTAAGTTTTGCATGATATATTTTTCAGCTATAGCAACCGTTCATTAAGTGTTAAAACAAATTACATTTATCGTTACTTATGGACAACTTGGCAATAAAACAACACACTCAAAACACTTCGAAATATGTTAAGTTAATAGCGTACTCGATATTGTGTATAAAATAGTTTCTGTGTGCGATAGATTGCTGCTCCTCTAGAGTAAATCGACAAATTCTGTCTGTGCATAGCTCTTTTGAATATATTATACAAAGAAATTCAACGTAAATAAAATAATGTGTATTGTCTGCAATAAGAATTTGAGCTAAATGTATTTATATTAAAAGAATTCAAAGAATTAAATTGTGTGTGTATGTATTTTAATTCCTATAATACAAATACATAATACGTTTCAGTAACGGTACTAACTTAAGATCTTAACTATGGAATTGAATTCGTAAATGTTTTGATTAACTGTATTCTCGTCATTTGATCTAAATAATAAAAAAATACCTGACGATTACAGCGATACACGATGCGCTTTCTGAAATGAAAAGAGTGAAAAGGTGTTACTAAATAAAAATATATCATGCTGCTTAAGGTTCAGTATGTTTATATTAGTTCATAATAAGAGAATCTTACGATTTAAATGTTAAGAAATATGATTCTATATGCATGTACAAGAATAAAACTCTTGTTATATCAAAAGAAGAATTCCGAAACATTTGCGAATAGACAATTATAAATTAGTAGATGACAAACTAAGGCGATTAACGTTTTTTCGTGCTTACATCATTTTATGAAATTAATTAGATATCAAATCATATTTCAAACAAACAAATCATACCTTGAATGTCGTTATGTATATGTTTAAAAATGTTTATAAATAATTATTAACAAGTATACTATAACATTCAAATGTTTGCACAATATAGTCCATACTAGTAAAACATACTCACCTAAAATCTTCATGATTATTGATCATACAACTGATTGACTCTTCGTATAGTTTAAATTAAACCAAAAACATATATATTATACTATTATATAAGTTAATATTATAAAGGCTTATATTTAGCGTCCACTGATATGAGCCAACGTTATTCACAATATAAGCGTGTCTATGTGACGAGCTCTAAATGAAGTGCCTCAATGATAATAAGACACTCTCAAACACGTTTTTATTAAAACCTGTCAACAATTCACAGATTAAACTATAAGCCCATCTGGATCATATACTAAAGGAACGATAAATTTGATTATTTTTGCCAACTACTTCCCGATAACGGCGAAGTAAACACAGGGCCATTAATAAACGCTTTTCAATTTTGCGTTAAATTCTAGTATTGAGAATGTAGGGTTATTTTTCAAGATAGTGAATAATTCATTAAATGTTTTAAATACTAAATATCCATAAAATCACATCTGCAAAATGATTAATACTAGGTCAATCGCTCTAGACGAAAAACTGCATCTTTTCCAAACATTCAGTCGGATAGATTTGTATAACGTATCAACTGCGTGTATTTTTACTTGGCATTGCATTTACTGAACACAACGTGTGCTTTTATTTTAAGGTATACTCAATAAGAATAGACAATAAGTAGAGACATTATTTGTGATATTTCTGCTACTTTCAGCATACTTTTGTTTTTGCAGTATACAATTATCCCTTTTTGAGTGACATCCATTCGTGAATTTATCCCCATTCTTTATTTCTTTAGTTATTGCCTGACAATTTGACAGATCGCAATTGCCCACACAAACACGGGTGTATAAAATTAGAATGACCGCCTGAGAATACTTAATGCAAAGCATAGTAATTAGACATTTTAGTATTTGTTATATTTAGAGCCGCTGTGAGCTACACAGACACTCTGCAAGCAACTTTACTACGTCTTTAAGGTAATTGACATTTTGGATAACGTTTATTTTCATGTAATCTTTATGATTGATACAAACTATTGTTGTGTCCCAAGTCATGAATCCAGTTCACGTTTAAGTCTTTTACTTGTTGATAATGGAAATACTTCCGTATTTTACCAAGTACGTGTTTGTTTTTATTGGATATGCTTTTATCCATTATATCACGATATCAATGCTATTCAAATATTTCGTGCAATAAATTGATAAACACTCAAAGAAAACTCTGAAACTTTGCTTTATTTCACGTCGAATAAGATGAACATGAAACTTGTAGTAATTTTTGTAACCTATGTTTTTCAAACGGATTACATCAAACGAAAAAAGTGGTCTACTTCCTTTTTGCATAAGTACATTGAACGTACTATACCAAACGACACATTTTCAATTTAACAAAGTGAAACTCTAGCTTGAACAGTGAGAGAGAACTCCTATAAGTCAGACCCTTAATTTGTAGCAAATGACAGAATGCCAAATATTAAAAACATGAATTGATTCAAACAAACTTATGGGGCTATTATGTACGTATAGAAAAGACATCAATAAAACAGCATTTAATGGGCACTGGAATTATTGGGGTTCATTAAAGCTGGCTTAATGATCAAATGAATTATTTACGACATGATTTCTTAACAGTTGTAAGAACAAATAAGAGGGGCACTATTACATACAAATTATCAAAGCTTTGTGACTTGTGGTTTGATAGACGATGTTAAGAGTTATTTTGCGAACACCATGCTTTTCCTTGGGTCATGGCCATATGCATTATTTTAGCAAATTTTGTAGAGGACTTGTATATTAGGTTGCATGGCAAATGTTTAACACCTTTGCCTTGTGGTTTTAGTAGAAAAGATTTTTGAATTTTTCATTTTGAAAATTTATTTTTTATCGCCTTGGTGGTCTACACTAGCAGCGGTCAAGAGCGATTTGAGGCTGTCCAGTGAGCGCAATTGTTTGTTGCTTCTCACCTAGGCGACCCGGGTTTAATATCAGCTCCCGGCGCATGTGAGCTTGGTTGGTGGTCACAATATCGGAATTTGGTGGATTTCGCAGGGTCCTCAGGCTTCTCCCACCACACATGATCACACCAAAATTAAATATCGTTCAGTAAAACTGAAAAGCTGGAAATGTCAGCTGTAATTCGAAATTCCTCCCAACTGAATCTAGTAACTTAATTTGAGATTAGTGCTGGGATACACTCTGGCTGCTCGAATGAAACTTTCAAAGAGTATCAAAAGATGCGAATTGCTATCAGGAAATGTGAAAATCTTTGCGGTGGTTTAGGAGATCCGCTGTATGATAATGCCTGCATTATATAAATGTTATTGCAATGAGTATATACTTATGATCTCAATATATACCTATGAACCCGCAAGATAAATCAGTAAGTTTAAGCCTATTAATGTAATGATATCTGTAACAGAACCACTTCAGATATAAGAGCTTGATTTCATGTTCAATCTTTGTAGTTTTTAAAACATTTTAATATTATCGAATTAAACAATTAAATCGTTCATTTTTTTTCCCAATTGAAGCATTAAAGCGCTCTTAACCGACTTTCCAACAAGCGTTGCCATATTTGTTAACGTTATCTGCAGGATAAGTAGAGTGGATTCCTAAAGATTAATAACATTCTTGAACAATACAATGGTTATGAAATATAAAGCCTCAACAAGGCGATATAGGACATAACAATTTCACCTTTGTTCAATCGTATTCAAATTAGGACAGTAGGATTTTATTAAACTGATAGCATTCGTGTATTGATAATTCTTAAACAGAAAAGTTAATCTAAGCACGTGATGAGAATAATTAAACTGGAAATGCTATAGATAAATGTATTACAAAAGCTGGGTATTTGACACTTGCAATTCGGAAATTAATCGATAACCTACATCTTAATAATAAAACCATCAATTGCATGAGATTATAATAGGATGTTAAAAATGTTCAAACATAAATACTATTTTTTGCAAACGATGACATCAGCTTAAAGCGGGACTGTACGATTTTTACATGTGTTAAATTTTAATATATTGATTAAATTATGTTATGATGACTCAAAATAGGCAATAACAATTATACTTTGAAGAAGAATTTTATAAAATGCAGCAAAGACAAGTTAGCGCTGGTTAAAGCCGATGCCGACACTTTTACTCGTATTTGTAAGGAAACAAAATTGTGTCGTATGAACGAATCTGCACTAAAACTAAATTTAGATTCACATTGTACATGTTTTATATATATGCTGGCTTATTTGACTTCCAGTCATTTAAGCTTTCAGATTTTAATATCTGGCTTATTTCGCATTTTTCGACACATGTTCTTCTTAACTTTTATTTTAATTTATATTGAAATATATGTATACTAATTTTTAACACATTAAAAAAAAAAACATAAATATTTGACAAAATCGTACAGTCCCGCTTTAAATCTATATCAATATTTTTTTTCTCATATAACATAATATAAATTTTTGCTGGCACATTTCTTATGATTCGGGATAACAGGCTTGACACATATATTCTGCATCGTGATTCGTAACAAATAAAATGAATTTGATTGTAGGTCACTTCACACTTAATATTTTAGTTGTACAATGCTATACTCTGTAAAAAAAAAACATTTAATTGAAGACACAATTCTCTTGCCATTACTTAATTTTCGAATATTTCTTTGTACTTGTGGTAAGAAAAACATTGTTGTGTACTACACAATTACTGTTTCCTTTAAATTTCGGGACTTCATTATAAGACCTTGCGATTGGGCAATATATACCTTCCGCTGTAGTGTAGCCGGAAAAAGTTGGCCGTAAAACAGTGACCTTGTATTCGAGTCGAGTTCGTTCTTACATATCGCATGAACTATCATTTTTATTTTTTTTAATCAATTGGGCTTTGAATGCTCCTAAAGAACATGTTTGTTTATGATTTTCTCTACGCGCAAAAGGTGTACTTCTTTTGTTATAGTTATTGCTTTTACATTGAATTTGATAAGGGAATCGTTTTTTATATTGTGACCTGCATGGTATCTTATTACATGCCTTATAACAAATAGAAAAAAGATGATTTTTTTTTTACTTATATGGGCATATGCGTTCACGATGCGGCAGTATGAGCATATGTTTTCGCGACCTTGCAGTATCAGCATTTATTTTCGCGACCAAAAAATTTGAGTTTATGTGTTCACGATCAGAATGTTTGAGTATATGTGTTCGCGTCCCAGAAGTATATGCAATTATTCGTGGTTCAAACATTACTTCACAATTGTGAAAAGTGATCCATTGTAATACGAAGCTATCCTCGTTATACGTGGTGTATGTTACTTATTGACACCTGTGAGAAATCTACTGTATTTATGAAAGTGTTCCAGACTGAGTACAATTAATATCATATGTAAAGATTTGATGAACTTTTGCTTTGTTTCGTGCGTTATTGTGTAGTGATGTCCAGTCATTATTTCGATGTAAGTGTGTAATGCGTCTTCAATACTCCAACTGAGCGCTTGACCTTATTCAAATGTATTTGATGATTCAATCAATTGAAAATAAACTAGAAACAACACAGATAGAACACAATTGCGATAAACAATTATTTATGTATAAACACAGGTCTTAGCAAAGTTCTACAACTGGAGGTGTCCACAATTGATTTTACATGGGATAAACCTGGGTATCTGAAACTTGTTTGCGTTTCTTTTTGTATATGCACAAAAGCAGGACCAAGAAGGCTGCAAGGAAACCCGTCCCAGCGATCACTGGAATGAGCCAATTCAAAATGCCGCTTCTTGTTTGTGAGTTGCTGTCGACGGAAGTAAATCCTACAAAACAGATTCATGCAATAGACATTTCCTCAAACGGCAAACATTTCTCATGTTTATCTAAAAAGTGCACTTGAATGTCTCATGATACACGTTTAATTTGGTTTAACATAGATTAATAAAATAATATTGGTTTGTTATTGAATTCAACAAATCATTGGCAAAATCGGGAATAATTAAAGTTACATATATGCTGGCAATGAAAAGGTACATTCTGTTTAAATGTTTGTTTTTTAATGCGTTCATAAATGCGTTTATGGAACTTCAATGTGACGTATTTACTAACCGTGAACAGTTCCATTTCCGATAGTGGAGCCATTTCCAGGACGTTCAAGCCCTGCAGTAGAAACATAGCCAATTGTTCCCGTTCCGTTAACATATCCACTCCAACTACCACTACTGATTTGTGTAATTCCACTAGCGGTCATTGTACTGCCTCCAAAGATTGCGCTAGCTGTGCTGGCGAAGTTCACAGTCGTTGCTTTGCTTCCATTCATTACATTTATGATCGCAGTTCCACCTAGTCTGGTCGTACTTGCTGCAACCGTCACGTATCTACTTGTTGTGGTAGGAATCGCTGTCGTAGATGTTGTAGTCGTGGTAGGTGGACATTCACACTTTATTCGGATTGCGTAATCCGGACATCTATCACCGGTTACAGCAGTGTTTATGACATTGCATGTGGCAGACATATTATTGCACGTGAATATGTACAAATTCGACACGTCTGTTTTGTTGAAGATGTCGTGGACAGCTTCCCCTTTCTCGTCTCTGCAGCGGAAGTCCTTGACTTGGTTTCCACTTGCAGTTGGACAGAGTGTCTCCAAGTCTGCTTTCGTGAAATATTCATTCTCGTTTGAGGACGACCTTGAGGGCGTATTCCTGCTGATCCAATCCGACCAGTGACCACAACCTGTGTAAGTAAGTGTCGACGTTGTATTGGAAGAGGCACGTCTTTGTCGTACCTTCAAGGCAAACGTGTCACCAATTGCATCCGATGTTTGTTCGTGCGCAATGACCAATATGCTTCAATAAATATAAAATTACATGTTTGCTTATGCAACTAACATATACGTGTTTATTCCCAGAATCAACATGTGAGATATTGGTTATAAATAACCAGTTCAAATAGAACTTCAGGCAGTACAGCTTGATTATGCTTTACGAATACACACCTACATGTACATGTACTATAAAACTGCAATTCTGTTCTGAAACATGTGGAATTGTACCAATTCTATTAAATAATGTCATGATATAGCTCTAATCAAAAGTGAATCTGCCATTCCTCTCTGAATAGTATTATTTAAAATTATAAAGTTGTAATGATTTATGTATTTCAGTGATGTACTCGAAAATACCTGAACCAACAACATATTGATCCGAAAGTAGACATTTTTAAAAGTTTAAAATTGAAGCGTTTTATTAATTACTTGAAGCGTTTGACTGTGATACAAATATTTATCATCGAACGAAGTGCAAACAAACGGGTTTTTAAGCAATTTTGTCTTTTAATATTTGGTTGTGTATTAATAATGTTTATCATGAACTGTGACAAGTTCCCAAAATGTTAACAAGTAAAGAAAATGTATGTATAACGAAATACTAACTGTATGCTTAAAAATAGAAAAACAAAGAGGTGTTTGTAATTAAGGTTTTCGTGTACCCATTATAAAGACTGCTACTAAAATGAATCAATTAATATTTTGATATTTTTACTCGCTTCCTTAAATTTTCAAACATTGGATTTATTATAAGCCGTAATATAAGTGGTAAACAAATATTTACATCCCTAATCAAACGCGATATAGTTACCGATTACATTGGTCTTTCGTTTATGTCAAAGAAGATTAAACATAAAATTGTGGGCGAGATGAAGGTGAAAGAACAATGTACCAGTGGTGTGCAGGTTTAGCTAAAAAGAGCGTTAAAAGACGTTATTATTGAATAAGACTACCATACCTCACTATCACGCAGATCAAGACCAAATAGGCTGAAATATATTAAATAAGTGTCATTACAGTAAATACTTTTATATTCAATAAATATTTAAACAAAGAAAGAAAAACTTATATTTAAAGAATACATTTACATACAAAAACGTTATTTAAACTTTATAACGTAAAGTAAATAAAGCAAACTCAATAACGGAACAAGAAAGCACTGAAAAACGGATTTATTAGAAACGTTTACCCGGTAACCTCAAGTCAAATTTTTTTTTATCCATGTGAGCACATATAACCTCAGACATTTACACCAATGACATGAGTACAAGTACGGAAGTGCATAAATAAAACCACGGAATCAGATTTCATGATCCTTCCTTAAGGTTTGAATTTGAATTTAAATCAAAGTGTGCACCTAATAAATCTGTGTGTGCAATCAAAAGTATCAAATACAAATCCACTAAACAATTTGCGGTAAATATTGTTTATCATAAAATGCTAACAAATCAATTAACGGTTTTAAAACAATCGATACCTCAATAAAGTGTCAATGACTTAGTAGTGAATTGTTAAATTATGACGCTTATAAAATATTTCAACACAACATTGTGAAACATAAATGTGATACTCACACAGTAGCCGCATTATGGTACCAAGTGAATGTTGAAAATTTTGTTGAAATCATGTGATATTCACTTCTTCGTCTAGCAACAAATTCCGGCAAAGTAGTTTAATAAGTCAGCTCTTACTTAGATAAAAAGTACGAAACGTCACATGAGTTACAAATAGAATTGATATACGTTGAAATAAGCCATAGTGTATCATCGATAAATGAAGTGATGAAAAGGGTCCTTCAAGTACCGTATAGCAACCACTGACCGTTGGAGGAATTCCAGTATTTAATAGTTCATTGGTCTAGGTTCCGCAATACGTGACATTTTTTAAATAGAAGTTTTCAGAGTGTATCGTCGTTTATTTAGCTGTTCTTAATAGCATATATTCATATTCATTAAATGTAAATGAGTAAATTGACACATGTCATAAACAAATGGGCAATTCGTATGAGGCATTTTTTATCATTACAAACACTTTTAAACATTTGAGAATAATATCATGAACTGAGTACTTAGGTTCATTGAAATAAATACTGTTCGTGATTCGGGACATACGTTACTGAGTCAGCGGCATTTACTGTCGAGAACTTATGGTTAAGAACCAGCAATTTAAACCATTAAAACAAAAAAGAACGACGCTGGGAATCATGGAACCTTCATTTTAGTTTTACTAATATAAAAGTGATATATTCCAATGATCATAAAATGCATATTACTTTAAATTATCGATTACCTTAAACATTGGCTTATAATAGTAGCGACGGTTCGTTGTTGTATAAATGTGAATGGTCAGATTGTTTGTCTGTGGAGTGAAAGTTTGGCAGGTTTGAGTTTAAATTGAGCTCTATTTGATAATGCCGGATGCCTACTCAGCAGCTAGTTAATCCTTTTCCATTCAAAGGCAAAGTTAAAATGGATAATGCAAATAGCATAAAACCAGAACAGCCTGCGAGTAACTCGCAGTCTGTTTAGGCTTTAGGCTGTTTGCTGCTCATCAGTACCTAAGAGTTGAAAATGAAACCCTTAAAAATAAAATCTAGTATGAAACGTCTCAAATTGAGTTTGATTTTCTAAGAGACAGCAAATGCGTCAAAGTGCGTATCTGAGTGGTAAATGGTTTAACCGCTTCCAATCGAGCGCAGGGCATATACGATAGGAATATGTAGTAAAATACGCACATGTCTAATTTTCTAGTAATTCAAAACCTGCTTACTCTTAATCGCGAGGGGTGGCATGATTAAAATCTTCAATTTGACTTTATATAGCTAACCTATACAAGTAACAGTTTAAAGATTGATTGTTGCTTCGACACTTGGACCATAAGTATGTCGATTACGATATCGTCTTTAAGCTATTTGTGTATAAACAAGAACTCGATAAACAACAAAATAAATAGTTGAACCGTTATTCGATAACTTAGTATCGTCAGAAGATCAAAATGATCATTACCTAATCCAATGAGTCATATCCATTATATTATATCGCTTTGATTGAACATTAACGGTGGTGTTAAAGTGTAAATGGTTTAGATGGGACACTATGTTAAAGGTGTTTACATATAAGTACCGAGGGGCAACAAACTTCAAATGTGGACGTTTTCCTGTTATTAAATTTGATCCACCCAATGCCCTTTCAAGTTTTGAGTTGAAATCCACATGGCGTTTTTTTGGAGGAACCACACTCACTCACCAAGCTCGTAGTGATATATATAACTTTATTTCGTCGAAAATACATGAAGAGCTGAACAAATAATCAGACAAACGTTTGCAATAGTTAATTGAAAGCATAATCATAATATGTATACATAGTACAATATCTTCCACTTCGTCAGCAATCAACACAGTTAACATTGTTAGTATAAATAGAGTAAACTTATATACACATATGTTTGAAATATTATTTATATGCATGGAATTACATCAAATTGATATTGTTTAGAAAAGTAAATCTCCTAGAGGTCAACGAAACAGTGAACAGTATACATGTGGTTCAAATATTAAACATATAATATCATGGTGCACCAATATATAAGATATGAGTGAATACGCTCAACTCAAATCCACATGTATTCTCAAACCAATACTGATCAAAACGGAAGCGAGGTTACACCAAGCTCGTAATGATGAAAAACATTTTCATATCGTATATTCACTAAGTATTATAAGTTTCGCTAAATAAAAGCTTTTGAGCCACCAGGTGCATTTTTCTAATAATTTCTCTGATGTTCAGGGCATATGCGCAAGTGTCTACATGCTCAGATAATCTAGGGTTCATGTTTGGGAACACAATATCGGCAGGAATCCCTAATGTCGAACATTACGTGCAAAAGTCATCATGCATGGTAATACCTTTGTTGCCATATGTTGGTTAGCACGAGAGGCACAAATAGCATCCAAGGTTTCGATCCCAGCCAATGTGTGCACCTTTTTAAATTACCTCTTTCATTGTAAGAAAAGTGCGGTTGTTCCGTTCAACTTGCTCATAACTTTTTGTCTTGCAGTTTACCTCGCTATATTTATTTCCAGGATTCGACAAAGCTCCTGAAATAATATTGTCTCGTGCGCAGCCGCTTGATTCTAATGATTTAACATCAGAGCAACCCACCTGAATATATCATTTATCAGTCTCGCAAGTTCATCCGCGGTCTGATTCGGAACCGCCAATACCTTTGTATACTTTGTAAAGTGTTCGGTCATTAATAATATGTATCTGTTTAGCGCTTTTGTTACTGGGAATGATCCCTTAACGTCTAGCAACACGCTTACCAATTTTCCGCCTAAATTTTAATGGTCAATAGTAGCTTTCGGTTTCTGTTTCCTCTTCCTGCATGCCTCATGAGTATCACATTGTTGGGTGTTCGGTCTAACATAATAAATCTTTATGTCGAATCAATAAACGAGTCGCGTCCTATTGGCTTTGGTTTGTTTTCTTCACACCTAGATGGTCCGCAATAATAGGGTAATGCACAGCCTTCAATGCCCTGGATCTGATTTCAGCTGGAAGCGTACATGTATCTGAGTTACTTGACATTTACAATAATTCTTTAGAATCGTTCTACATAATACCCCATCTATGATCTTTTTATGATCAAAATTCAACCTGAACTGTATAGTTGCTCAGCCACATTATCATATGGCGGTTTGGAAGCCGATGTCACTCCTTCATAGATTGGATTTATATGTTTGGCAACAGCTTGTAGATTTGCAACTTCGGCAGAAGACAATTGGCATGCCCAAGATAGTGTTTTTTTGTTCTTTGACCGCTCTTATATCATCGTTTTGCCACCTCTTTATCTTCGTCCTGTTTACTCAGAAATTTAGCTTCACCAGTATTGGCATTAACATCTTAGGTTGTTCGCGGCAGTTTATTTATACGCAAATTTGTTCTTGGTGGTATTAACTTCTTCAGTATCGACAACAATTACTTTCACTCTGGGTTGCGACTTACATTCAATTGACCTCTATGTTGAATGATGTTGACTGGTTTTGTTTCCAAACAGGGTCAGTGACTAAGATTATGGTCGTTGCTGATCATAAATCAGTCCACTAACGGCAAAACCAAGATTTTCACTGGATCGACCAAATATCTTGGTCACAATAATGGCTAAGACAATTGCCGACACATGACGTCATTTACAAATGTAATAACAATCAGACGAAATGGCGCATTACTTAGAAACACGATGACAAAAATAAAGTGCGAAAATGGATGTACTTTGATGTTATATATCTTGCTTCAATAACAAAGTTAAAATCCATGTGACTTTCAAGAATGAAAATTTGCAAGAATTCAATAACACAAATGGATTCTAAAATGATATTGTGTCACTTAAACTAATAGGGTAAGCTTGCAGTCTGTAAAATACTTGAATGTAAGGTGAAGTTATACAATTGATGGCTAATTTCAATATATAAGTTCTGGTGGTGTGTATGTTATATATACTCAGTTTTAAAAATGTGTCAATTGTGATATATATTCACAAAATGTCAACAGTAAGGCCAGCATCAAAGGCTGTCATACATTAGATGTATGAATATTTTGTAGATTCACCCAAAACATATCAAATTCATTAAATTTTACTTCGCTACAAGAAAATGTCAGTGCATGTTTAGAATTAATGTGGATTCAGTCTCACATAAGACGTAGCTAAGTATCTACTGATTACTGCACGTCTAATTATTTGGACTAGCTCTAAAGGTGCGTTGTCATACATTGGATCGGGTGTATCTAGAAGTCAGACGTGGTCAGTCCACAAATTTTGATAAACAAACATCTTGAACTTCTTGAACTATGAAATGTTAACAAATTAAGTTAGAGATATAACGAAATGGGATTAATAGCCTCATAATAAGTAATTTAGCACAGGCAAACTGGTTTGCATGTGTGATGTACAGTTAGGAAACAATGCCTTGCACACAATTGGACCGAAAATACTCGAAGAAAAAAAAATACAATATACGACGTCAACTAACGATTGTTAAATGCAATTACAACTTTGTGTATCTGTGTGTCTTTTGAATGACATCGCTCGAGCCAAGTAACTTATTTAAACACCATTCAGTTAAAACACAAGAATGCTTTATAGACAAGTTAATGAGATTAAGTGTGTGGTATAATGTTCATGTTGTATTTACCATTGTTTTAACAAGGGACGAATACTTTGGAATAAAGTGAAGTTTTATCAACAACCAAAAGAGACTATTTGATACAAACTGTAGATAATAAAAAGACCTCTGAATGTTCAAATTAACATTTATATTTTTTATCACGGTCAAACGGCATGTACATTTGGCACACATTGTGACAGGATTACGTAGTGTATTCGTTTAGATCCTATTAATAAATGACATTCAAATTTAGATTGGCCATAAATCCTTGCAATGAATACATGGTAAAGTTGTCATCTTTCAGATCTTGGTTACGTATTCAAAAGTAAGGACAGACAAAAATCGGCATGAATAAGGGTTTATAGACCATAGTTTCATAATCTGTCAGAATTATACAAAAAATAGTTAAATTGTTATAAATAAAGCGATGTTGGTCAAAATTGCGTATGTACTTAACATGCTTATCACCTGTTTTGTCATTTTGAATGTCAATGTTTTCACCTTATTGCCAAACAAAGTGCCACTCAATAGACAAATGTAGATAAAAATTAATAACATGCTAATCCACCACAACCCCAGACTTTGGCGATGACTTGTGAGATTTTAAAAGATGTTTAGCTTAAGCCCAGTTGGTCTTGTTTGGTCTATTGAAGTAGATATAATGAACCCCTTGACGACAGGTCAAGTGCTATATTAAGCAGTGTTTGATAACATTGTCGAAACGTGTAGCTAAATATATTGCACGTTTCGTTTATCGTTTGCTGTACTTAATGATGAAAACATTTTTTTAAATATCAAATTGGCTTAAATGATTTATACAAATTTATAAGTCTAAAAAACTAGCAAACTATAACTATGTTATTCATTAACACAAATCTAATAAAGAATAACAGCTATTTGTTGTAATCTCATTTTGAATCCAATTATCTATAATAATAAAACATGTGATAAAACCATATGAAAGTGAAAAATAAAATAAATAAGCAAATAATGCAAATAAGAAAAAGATGAATACATATTTACGATGCGTTCTTTAATACAACCAGAGAATCATAGGTAATGAAATATAGCGTTGTTATATTTATTATTATGCAATGTACAAGAATTGAATATTTTATGAATTTATATAATAAATCTCACAATTCAACCTATATCAGCAATGTTTGTGAAATGTGTTTCGAGTGCTTTTGAAATGTTCAGTCATTTGTCATAATATTCGATCTTGCAACAGCAAAAACGAGTCACGTAAAAGTGCGAACTAAAAAACACTTGCGAAAAACACATTAATCACATATATTCAACATATACATTGCATGTACTCTAGTATGTGAACGCTACACAAAAGAAACCTACATACACTCACACACGTACACAGACACACACACACACATACAGATAGCAATATTCATATAATAATAATAATAATAATAATAATAATAATAATAATAATAATAATAATAATAATAATAATAATAATAAATAAA
>VMBQ01000344.1:129770-181048 GCA_007657795.1 Dreissena rostriformis | reverse complement strand
CATCGTACTATCGCATTTTCGCCATCGTACTATCGCGTTGTCGCATTGTCGCCATCGTACTATCGCATTGTCGCCATCGTACTATCGCGTTGTCGTACTGTCGTCATCGTATTATCGCATTGTCGCCATCGTACTATCGCACTGTCGCCATCGTATTGTCGCACTGTCGCAATGGCGTCATCGTACTGTCGCATTTTCGCATTGTCGCCATCGAACTATCGCATTGTCGCCATCGTACTATCGCATTTTCGCCATCGTAGTATCGCATGGTCGCCATCGTTCTATCGCACTCACGCATTGTCGACCTCTGGAATTTAATGTGTAACCACGATGGCCCCAATGGTATTCCGTAGAAATTCCACCTCGTGCCCCCACCAAGAGCCCCTGTTGAAATCCTCAAGAAATGCTGGGACTACCCACCACTGCGGAATAATGTATGGCCGGAGTCTTCGAGGTGGAGGCTCTTCAGAAGACAACCCGTTTCACCCTGGCCTCCATGTGTAATGACGATCGAGAAACCCTTAAGAAGTTACGGGTCTATATAAAACGATCAAAACCATATAAATATTGACCAATCGCAGTTTTGTTACAGTTATACACGTTAGTAAAAACAAAGACAAACTAACCCGCCCACCACATATTCTAACGTTCATCATACGGTCAAACTAGTTGAATATTCTTTCATTGTTATCTCGCTCGGTTTGGTATAAGTTATACATTAATTAAGAGTATAACGATATAGTTTAGTTAAACAGGCGCAACCTACCTCGCGCCTTGTGGCTTCTTACTGATATCATTCCTGCATATAGAAAATGGGGGAAACACTGGATGCATATGTTTTATGCTCGATAAGCTTATTATTTGCTTCCAATACTAACTTTATAACTAATAACATACACGACATAAACCGTAAAGACTATTTCGTACGTTTATGGATTCACGCAATTTAAACAAGCAACAACTGTATGGATATTGCGGTGAAATATTAAAGGGACTTGTAAACAATTTATCAAAATGAAATCTCCAACAAAAATGTCATGCATTATGTCCAGACAAGCAAAATGACACTTCCTACTAAGAAAACTGTTTAAAATATATGTCTGTGTATTGATAATCATCAATCGAAATCGGAAAAATGAGTCGTGTTCTGAGAAAACTGGGCATTATGCATGTGCGTAAAGTGTCGTCCCAGTTTAGCCTGTGCAGTGCGCACAGGCTAATCAGGGATGACACTTTCCGCTTTTATGACATTTTTCGTTTAAATGAAGTCTTTTCTTAGCAAAAATCCAATTTAGGCGGAAAGTGTCGTCCCTGATTAGCCTGTGCGGACTGCACAGGTTAATCTGGGACGACACTTTACGCACATGCATTATGCCCAGTTTTCTCAGAACGCGACACAAATATTAAATCTTTTGTAACGTTGTTGATCGACAATCTAGTACACAAAAACACGTGTAATACCGACTTAATTCAAAAGTGAGCATGGTGTAGTGTCAGAGCGTAGGCTTTTGCTTCTAAAAGCCCAGATTCATAGTCCAGAGCAAGCACACTTTTTATTTTATTTTTTCCTTTGTGTAATAATTATTTAAAACTAATTAAAAACATGTTAATAAACACGAACATCTGTGAACAAGTCTCTCTTAAGGGGCTTGCTCACACATGTTCGTATTTTTTTTTTTAATTATGTTTACTAACAAATCTATAATATGTTAACTAGACTTTACTAGTATAATTATTATAGAAAGAATTTATTTATTTTTTAATTGCCACTATCCCCGGGTTTCGAACACTGGACCTTTTCGAGCAAAAGCGAGAACTAAGACCACTGCGCCTCGCAGGTACTAGTTTATGGATGCGAATTTTAAACGCTTTGTAAATGCATTACGTTTTATCAAATTAATATTGGAAATGAGTTACTAACGCTTTAATATTTAACCGATTTTGAATGGTGAAATGTCCATATATAAACCCGTATTTTTAATATTTTCAGACGTGTTACTTCGCTTGTTTTAGCATAATGTACACATTCTTTTTTGAATGTATAACTTTTTATTTGAAAATCGCCATTTTACCAAACTGTGAACAAGAAGCTTTAATATAAATATGTAGAGAAACAATGTGATGATGATTGCAATAAAAAAATAATAATTTTCTTTAAAAGAACACCATTATTTTAAGTCTTGCAAGTCAGCATGAAGTATTTCTAGCCCGATAACAACTTCGATTGGAAAGTGCTTAAGGGGATATAATTCCAACCCAATTGAAATCGTTCTTTGTTNAAAAAGAATAAAAATGCAAGCACGTATTATTTATATACCACTAAATGCGCATATCGTTGATGACAAATATATAATTACCCTTTAAAATAACTGCAACATTAGCGAACCATACAAGTATATATAATTTACTTGAAGAGCGTAAGTATATGCATACATACACCTAATCAGACGCTGTTTTCACTCAAACCATTTAAATGTAGCGAAGTCACCTTTCCAAATAAAGTCAGCTCGGTATCTCCATTTATGGTCAAATATTCAGGTTAAATGTGTATCCACGGGACTTTTTACCATATATGGAAGTGTGCATTCCTGATAAATATTTCAACAGAGGTCGTAGCAGAACATTCGAACTATATTAATCCGAATCCAAGTTTTCAGAGACATATTTGGGCATTCGTTTATACAAATGGGATTCCGGATACTTTACCGATGTTTTGGTTTTGTTTTGTCTACATGATTAAGCAGATATTCGCACGTGTACGTAATGTATAGTTTACCCGATATTGTGACACGGATTTGTTAACCATTGTGGTTTACAGTGGTGCAATAACAAACCGCATATCGATTATAAAAATATTGCGAAATAAAGTTAGTGGGAGTTTCGAGGATCACTACTGAACCAAAGAAGTGATGGTTTAATGTGTAAAAAACTTACGCATATCGGTTAAGTTAATTCTGTTAATGTGTATGACAATTATGGTGTTGAAGTAATATTAACGATGTAGTAATTGTAGTAGTTGTGGTAGTAGTGATGGTAGAAGTGGTAGTGGTGATGACGATATGGAAGTAGTAAGTGAAGTAGTAGTAGTTGTTGTGAGGGTGGTGGTTGCGATGGTGATGGTGGTGGTAGTAGTGATAGTGGTGGCATTGGTAGTGGTAGTTGTGGTGGCAGTAGTAGCTGTATGTTATGGTAATTCTGTAGTGGAGGTAATGGTTGTGATGTTGATGGTGGCGGTGATGATGGTATTGGTGGTGGTAGTAGTGATAGTGGTGGCAGTGTTGGTGGTAGTGGTGATGTAGAAGTAGCTGTAATTGATGACAATTATGATGTTCTGACGAAAATTATGTTGCAAATACTGATTCTGATGCTGTACCTGCTACTGCTTGTGCTGCTGCTGATGATGATGACAACGATGACGCCGACGATGATGATGCAAACAAAAATATTTGTACTTTCGTAAGTTTCAACGCGTATAATTATGTAGGTCACCAGATTACTACGTGAGCTACTTATCATCGGGATGTGGCCGTTTTAACACAGGACACAGATAGTACCTGTCCGTATGTGTGCTCTATCGACCTTGAGCGTCTTTTGAATCACTTAATTTACTATTATCAGTACACACAGCAAACACAATGATTAGTCGCAGTGAATCATTGTTTGAAAACATCAGATACGTTACGCGCATGTTGACATTGGGATGATTAGTAATGGGGTTTTGATAAGCCCAGCTGGTACGAAGTGTGTCCACGTTCTTTTGCACTAACGCGATACATGTTGATAAAATGGGGAAAGTGATAGCGCTTTACCATACATGCATCTTTCACGTGCAAAACTGGCTTCATTTTGAAAGGTTTAGAGATCAAGCCATCTGCGTACATGACGTTTGCATATAACTGAATTGTGGTGTCTGCAATGGGTAGCACCAAGTGCGTGATGCGCGTTTGAAAACGTCGCCGTTGTTGACAAGCATCGTTTAGGCTGCTTATGATTATTGACAAACAAGTCTACGGGCGTCTGAGAATCAACATGTCCAAACATGCATGCATTGAGGTGTACGTTTTATACCAGCACAAATAAAAGGGGTAGTAAAAAGTTGTCACACTATTAATACCATAATATTAATCGCATTGATTTTTTAATACGTCTCTAACGTTGATAATTCTACCTTTTCTTTTGACTTGAAGAACGTCAAACAAGTCTGGCCAAATCGGGAATATTTTGGGGGAAGCTCATAGTAATCGCTATAAATATGTCATATGTGCAAATGAAATTGTAATACTGAGTCATCGATACCCAAAATTTTACCGCGCGCGCGACATTGGCACCATAAATTGCGAACAGTCCAAATATTCAACGGAGCAATCCATGGTCGCAGAATAAAAATGGGTCGCGCTCTGAGAAAAGTGGGTTTAATACATGTGCGTAAAATGTCGTCCCATATTAGCCTGTGCGGACTGCACAGGTTAATCTGGAACGACACTTTACGAACATGCATTAAACCCCATTTTCACAGAGCGAGGCTCAAATATTGAACGGATCAGCAATCGCGCATATGACTAAGTGCCAACGTGGATCGGTGGTGCCAATTTTTTTTTGAATTCGCATATTCAGTATTACCAAATCAATTAACGAGACCCTATGACTGAAATGAGTCAAATGTGGACCTCCCGGAACATTAAAGAGGCACACACAGGCACAAACAATGTTAGGTAAATCAAGTAAACGAATATCAATCGCTTAACGTAATAGGTAAACACGCTAAGATTAGCAAATAAAAAAGGACAATACATTAGTAATTCTATATTTGAGTGAAATGCTCTCGTGCTTAAGCAAACGCGAGCATGAGTCCATTTAAAAGTTGTCAACTTGTTAACGATGTTATTCAAAACTAGTTGAAGTAACTTAATGCATATTGAAATTGTAGTAAGCATAATTCTTAACCACATATAGCTACGTCCATAAATATTTGGGGATAGTACATGCAAAAAGATCATCAGTGATTATACATCTGATTCGCATGGCAAGGCATGTTATACATTAATATTTTTTTAAACACGTGTATCCATTAAATCCATTCGATCCCACTAGTTTTAACGCATTAACCGGTTGTTTATAGTTTCCATATTTAATTTTTAACTAAATATAGTACCGCGCCCCTTTTATCAATACTAGAAAATATATTATTGATATCACATTCATGTTGATGCAGATGAAAATGAGGAGGAGGAGGGCGACGACAACGATGATGATGACAATGATAGCGATTTTGATAATTATCTATATGATATTGTACTGACTGCGGAATTTTGCATACAATGCGCCTTTAATTAATTTCATGTTTGTGTCAAAAAAAAAGTTTTACAACTCGTTCGATACCTTTCGACAGCATTAGTCATTCAAATGAAGACTTACCGATAATTCACGATCATATGCTTATAGGTAATACGCATTCCATGGACACTAATGACCATATGTGTATGCGCAAAATTATTCAGGGTCGTATTAAATAGGTCAATTGTGTTTTCCCTACGCTCGTATCAATATAATTATAACAAGGGGCGACAAACAGTAATTTGTTGTAGATACCTTTGTTTATGTGGGAACGAATGCAAATTAGAACTGATGAAAATAATAACAATTATACAAAACAGGGGCGAATCCAGAATTTCTGGTTAGGGGGTAGGGCGGGATATTGAAAGATTTGCTGGGGGTCCAGGGGTCCGCTAGGGCCCCTTGTGGGTGCAGGGCACAGCCCTGCTAGGTAGTCCAGGGGGACAAAGCCCCTGTAAGCTCCACGATTTAAGTGAGTTTGAAGGCTTTGAAAACCACTTCTCGAGCATGTCACGCATTATGTATTTTCATCAAAGTACCGTCTTATAATGCCAAAAAAGTGCATATTTTATACGTAATACGGATGGATATAGCCGGAAGAAAGGCGACATAGAGTNTGGCGATTTTGGGGGGGGGGGGCGTACGCTGCGTCCGCCCCATCCCCCTTGGACCCGCCTATGCAAAAGCGTTCCAACCACTTAAACGATTGCGCAAACACCAACAACTGAGTCTTTGTCAGTCTTGGAAGCATCAACAGCCAACAAACTACCTCGCCTCACAGCAGCACTACAAAACATCAAGTACTTCGTACAGAAATGAACACTATTTTTGTAACGTGCATGATCACACTCGACTGGAAAGAGCAAGAGGGGGATATAACTTCAACACAACTGAAAAAAATCTTTGTTTTGCTTGCCTTCCTTGAACTGATCGCGCATAATCTAAACTTTAGTAATTATTCTATTTAAAAAAGCGAGGAGAGGATGTAAAATGAATATTATTTAAAGTTGTTAGCCGATGTAAATAAACAAATATAATAAAAATGCACGCACGTCATTTTTTATACTACTAAATGTGCACATCTTTGATGACAAATATATAATAAGCATTATGAATAACTGCAACATTCGCAAACCATGCAAGTATATATTATCATTTAATTGACGAGCGTATGAATATGCATACAAACACCTAATCAGACGCTGTTTTCAATAAAAAGCATTAACATGTAGCGAAGTCACCTTTCCAAATCAAGGCAACGCGGTATCGCCATTTATGGTAAAATATTCAGGTTCAACGTTTATCCACGGGACTTTTACCTTATATGGAAGCGTGCTTATCTGCTTAATAGTTCAACAGAGGTCGTATTTGAACATTCGAACACATTTCATCCGACTCGCACTCTACATAGACATATTTAGGCATTCGTTTATACAAATGGGATCCCGGATATTTTTACCTAGGAAGCTAGGATTTTGCTTTGTATCGTCTACATGTTGAGCGGTCGATACTCGCACGTGTATGTAATGTATAGTGTTCCAGATAATAGGACAGAGATTTGTAAACCGTTGCGGTTTTCAGTGGGGCAATATCATACCGCATAGGTGTGTCGATTATGAAAATATTGCGAAATAAAGTTAATGGGCGTTTCGATGATCCCTACTGGACCAAAGTAGAGGTGGTTTCATTTGTAAAAACTTACGTATATATGTTAAGTTAATTCTGTTTATGTGTATGGTAATGATGTTGTGGAAGTAGTACAAGATGTTGTAGTAGTAGTAGTAGTAGTTATTGTGGTTATGATGTTGGTAGTGGTAGTGGTGATGACGGTGTGGAAATAGTAAGAGAAAGATTAGTAGTGGAGGAAGTGCTTGTAATGTTGGTGTTGGTGGTGGTGTTGTTGGTAGTAGTGATTGTGGTGACAGCGGTGGTGGCAGCTTTTGTTGTGGTAGCAGCTGTTTTTGATGATAATTAACATGTTCTGACGAAAAAGATTTTGCATATGCTTTTACAGATTCTAATGTTGCTCCTGCTACTGCTTCCGCTGCTGCTGATGGTGATGATGATGACGACGACGATGCTGATGATGCTGGTGAGGATGACGACTATGCTAATGATATTGATGAGGACGACGACGATGCTGATTATGCTGATGAGGACGACCACGACGACGACGATGCTGATGATGATGATGAGGACGACGATGCTGATGATGCTGATGAGGACGACGACGACGACGACGACGATGCTGATGATGCTGATGAGGACGACGACGATGACGACAACGAAGACGATGACGATGACAACGACGACGATTACGATGATGATGCCTGTCCGTCTGTGTGCTCTATCGACCTTGAGCGTCTTTCGATTCACTTAAATTACTATTATCAGTACACACAGCAAACAAAATGACAAGTTGCAGTGAATCATTGTTTGACATCATCAGATACGTTACGCACATGTTGACATTGGGATGATTAGTAATGGGGTTTGATAAACCCAGCTGGTACGAAGTGTGCACAAGTTCGTTTTCACTAACGATACATGTTGAAAAAATGGAGAAAGTGATAGCGCTTTCAAATAGACTTATCCCTTCGTCGTTCTTGACCATTTTCCAAACACCTTGCGTAACTATAAATTTACTTGAAGATCAGCTTTCATGTCAAGGTCATAATTGTGTAATAAAAGTTGGCAATTTAATAACAAGGAATATACAAAAATAATTAAAAATGCCTTTGATCCTTTATCGTGCTGTACTAGGGTTTGGCGACAGGTAAACCGGAAATTGATTTGAACCCAAAATAGTCGTACATTTGCCTAAAACAAGAGCCCTCACTGCTTGATAAGGAATTTCCTTGGCCTTGCATATGGTCAATTGATATTTTCCTTTGAATATCCCGTCAACGTGTGAACATGCATTATTAACACTTCCCATTCTGCAATTGACCAGTCGCCAAATACGCGATCGCTCCGCCCACTAAGTTCTGTTTTCATAAAACGCTTATTCCATTACTCCGACAGTCTTTGTTTGTGGGACCATGTGGCCGCAATAAACGAAATCTGATTGATTATTATGTGAGTTTGATTGAAAGCTGGCGAGTGGTCAATTAATACCACTTTATGTTTTATATTAAACTTTTGCATATATGTAGCTTGCACGTGCAAATAGGTAGAACCAACTGCGTGATGCGCTTTTGAAAAACGCCGCCGTTGTTGACAAGCCTTGGTTAGTCTGCTTATGACTATTGACCAACAAGCCTATGGACGTCTGAAAATCAACATGTCCAAACATGCATGCATTGACGTGTACGTTTTATACCAGCACAAATAAAAGGGTTGGTAAAAAAATTTCACACTATTAATACGATAATATTAATCGCATTGATTTTTAATACGTCTCTACCGTTGTTAATTCTACCTTTTCTTTTGACCAAAAGCAAGTCAAAAAAGTCTGGCCGAATCGGGAAACTTTTGCGGGAAGCTCATAGTAATCGCTATAAATATGTCATATGTGCAAAGGAAAATGAAATACTGAGTCATCGATGCACCAAAATTTAACGCGCGCACAACATTATGACACAACAAATTTCAGACAGGCCAAATGTTCGACAGAGTAATCCATTTTCGCCCAGTAAATATATTGAACGGATCAACACTCGCACATATGACTAAGCGCCAACGTGGATCGGTGGTGCCCTTTTTTTGAATTCACATATTCAGTATTGCCAAATCAATGAATGAGACCCTATGGTTGACATGAGNTTCTATATTTGAGTGAAATCCGATTTACTCGTGCTTAATCAAACGTGAGCATTTAACGTGAGTCCATTTAAAAGTTGTCAACTTGTAAACATTGTTATTCAAAACTAGTAACTGTATGTACATTGAAATTGTATTAAGCATAATTCTTAACCATACATAGCTACGTGCATAAATATGTGGTGATAGTATATGCAGAAAGCTCATCAATGATTATATATCCGATTCGCATAGCTAGGCATGGTATACATTGATAAAAAAAATAACACTTGTACTAATAAAATGTATCTGATTCCATTTGTTTTAACGTATTAACCGGTGTTTAAAGTTTTCAAATTTATTTTTTAACTTAATATAGTACCGCGCCCCTTTTATCAATACTAGAAAATCTATTATTGATATCACATTAATGTTGATGAAGATGAAAATGAGGAGGAGGAGGCGTGCGACGACAACGATGATGATAATGATGACAATGATAGCGATGTTGATTATTACCTATATGATAATGTACTTACTGCGGAATTTTGCATACAATGCGCCTTTAATAAATTGTATTTTAGTGTCCAAATAAATGTTTAACAGCTCGTACGATACCTTTCGACAGCATTATTCATTCAAATGAAGACTTACCGTTAATTCACGATCATATGCTTATAGGTAATGCGCATTCCATGGACACTAATGCCTATATTTGTATTCGCCAAATATTCAGGGTCGTATTATATAGGTCAATTGTGTGTTTCCTACGCTCGTATAAATATAATTATAACAAGGTACAGAAAAGGCCATAGTTGTATATAACATTTTTTAAAGAGGGAACGAAAGCAAACAATCGGAAGAGCTGATGACCATAATTACGAGTATACAAAATCTTGCCAACCTACTAAACGAGTGTGTTTGGACTGATCCCAAATTATGACAAGTGTGGTATCAGGACGAGTTCATTTGCGAACGATGGTATGTCAGTTGGTTATCAGTTCTGTAAACAAAAACAATGAACAATTGAATGTTTTACAACTGTTGATTGTAATTCGGATTTTCAAAAAGAAAAATTTTCTTTAGTAATTGAGGAGCCAATTCTATCAGAATAAAAATGTGTATAACTCGCGAATGTTCTATTTGGTCATCTGTACCATAATTCCCCACCTCAACGTTATAAATGAGCACAAAGCAAGAGATCACTGTGGTTGGCCATGCTGGTAGAACACGGAAGAAGCATGGATAAGGGCCGATGGGTCAGCCATTAAGGCAGGCAATGGGGGCTCCAGCGTACGTGCAGTACCAAGAGGGACTGTACAGTGGCGGGCAGAAGAAAAGCCGACAGATCTCCACTACATAAACTACAGACCTGAGGTGGAAGCGTTGATTCATGTTGCAAACACCATCAACAGAGACTTTGTCCGTCTTGGCAGCAACATCCAACAAACCACCTCGCTTCACAGCAGCACTACAAAACATCAAGTACTTCATAAAGAAATAAACACTACTTTGTCAAGTACATATCAGACTCGATTGGAAAGTACTAGAAGGGATATAACTCCAACCCAACTGATACAGTTCTTTGTTTTGCTCGCTTCCCTTGAACTGATCGCGCAAGGCCTTAACCGTAGTAATTATTCTATTAAAAAGCGAGCAGAGAATGCAAAATAAAATATTCTTTAAAGGTGTGAACGTGTTTGTAAGCCGACGTTAATAAACAAATATAATAAAAATGCACACACTTCATTTTAATACCACTAAATGTGCACATCGTTGATGACAAATATTTTATTAGTATTATGAATAACTGCAACATTCGCAGACCACGCAAGTATCTATAATTTAATTGAATATCGTACAAACCATTTAAATGTAGCGAAGTCACCTTTCCAAATAACTTCAGCGCGGTATCTCCATTTATGGTCAAATATTCGGGTTAAACGTGTATCCACGGGACTTTTACCTTATATGGAAGCGTGATTACCTGATAAATAGTTAAACAGAGGTCGTAGTGGAACATTCGAACAATATTAATCCGACTCCAACTTTTAAAAGACATATTTGGGCATTCGTTTATACCTATGGGATCCCGGATATTTTTACATAGGTTTTTGTTTTGTATCGTCTACATGTTTAGCGGTCGATACTCGCACGTGTATGTTATGTTTAGTGTTCCAGATAATAGGACACATATTTGTAAACCGGTGTGGTTTTCAGTGGTGCAATATGATACCGGATAGGTGTATCGATTATGAAAATATTGCGAAATTAAGTTAATGGGCGTTTCGATGATCCCTTCTGAACCAAAGTAGAGGTGGTTTCATTTGTAAAGACTTACGTATATCGGTTAAGTAAATTATGTGTATGTGTATGGTAATGATGGTGTTGAAGTAGTAAGAGATGCAGAAGTAGTACATGTAGTTGTGGTAGTAGTGACGTTAGAAGTGGTAGCGGTGATGACGATGAGGAAGTTGTAAGAGAAGTTGCAGGTAGTTGATGAGATGGTGGTGGCGGCGGTGGTGGTCATGGTGATTATGGTTGTGATGATGATGATGATGATGGTAGTGGCGGTGGTGGTGGTGGTGGTGGTAATAGCTTTTTTATATTAATTATGTAGTGGAGGTCATGGTTGTGATGTTTGCGGTGGTTGCGGTGATGGTAGTGGTGGTGGTAGTAGTGATAGTGGTGGCAGTGTTGGTGGTAGTAGTGGTTGTAGAAGCAGCTGTAATTGATGACAATTTTGATGATGAAAATGATGTTGCCAATGATGTTAAAGATTATGATGCTGCTACTGCTGCTGCTGCAGTGACGATGACGACCCGATGACGATTAAAACGACGACGACGACGATGACGACGATGATCATGATGACGACGACGATAATGATCAAAATAATAATTTGTATTTTCATAGGTTTTAACGCGTAATATTATGTAGGTCACCAGATTACTACGTGAGCTACTTATCATCGGGATGAGGCCGTGTTAACACAGGACAGAGATAATACCTGTCCGTCTGTGTGCTCTATCGACCTTGAGCGTCTTTTGATTCACTTAAATTACTATTATCAGTAGAAAAAGCAAACAAAATGACTAGTCGCAGTGAATCATTGTTTGACAATAACTGATACGTTACGCGCATGTTGACATTGGGATGATTAGTAATGGGGTTTTGATAAGCTCAGCTGGTACGAAGTGTGCACACGTTCGTTTTCACTATCGATATAAGTTGATAAAATGGAGAAAGTGATAGTGCTTTAAAATAGACTGATCCCTCCATCGTTCTTGACCATTTTCCCAACATCGTGTCTTACTGTAAGTGACATTGCAGATCAGCTTTCCTGACCAGACCCTACTTTATATGGTATAATCGTTATTTAATGGCAACGCGTATATACTTTAAAAAATGCCGTTAATATAGGATCACTCTGTACCCAGGTTTGGCGACAGGTAAACCGGAAACTGATTCGAACCCAAAATAGTCTGATAATTGCCTGAAACGAGAACCCTTACTGCTTAATAAGGAATTTCCTTTGCCTAGTAAATGATCAATTGATAATTAAGTTTGAATAATCCGTCGACTGGTGAATAGAAGTTATGAACAAGCCCCACCAGTATGCAATAAATACCACTTAATGTTTTATATAAAACTTTAGCATACATGTTCCTTGCACATGCAAAACTGGCTTGATTTTGAAAGGTTTAGAGATCAAGCCATCTGCATATATGATGTTTGTATATTACTTAATTATAGTGGCTGCAATGGGTAGAACCAAGTGCGTGATGCGCTTTTTGAAAACGAGGCCGCTTTTGACAACACTCGTTTAGACTGCTTATGATTATTAACCAACAAGTCTATGGACGTTCAAGATGTCCAAGCATGCATGCATTGACTAGTACGTTTTATACCTGCACAAATAAAAGGGATGGTAACACGTGTTCACACTATTAATACGATAATATTGCCGGCATTGATTGTATAATACGTCTGTACCGTTGATAAACTCTACCTTTTCTTTGACAAGAAGAACGTCACTTACTACAAATTCGGACCGAACAGGGAATATTTTTTGGGAAGCTAATAGTTATCGCTATAAATATGTCATATGCGCAAAGGAAAAGGAAATACTGAGTCATCGATGCCCCAAATTTTAACGCGCGCACGACATTTACACCACAAATTGCAGACAGTCCAAATAATGGAAGGGGCAATCCATAGTCCACGGCACTTCCCGCTTTTATTGTGTTTTACGTTAAAAGGAAGACTCTTCGTGACGAAAATCCACTTAAGGTGGAAAGTTTCGTCCTGATTATCATGTGCGTACTGCATTAAACCCCGTTTTCACAGAGCGAGGATCAAATATTGAACGGACAGCAATCGCGCATATGACTAAGCGCCAACGTGGATCGGTGGTGCCCAATTTTTTTTTGAATTCGCATATTCAGTATTACCAAATCAATTAACGAGACCCTGTGACTGAAATGAGTCAAATGTGGACCTCCCGGAGAATTAAAGAGGCACACACAGGCACACACAAAATGTGGTAAATGATCTAAACAAATATCAATCGTTTAACGTAGATAAATTAACATACGGAGATAAGCAAATAAAAGAAGACAATACATTAGTAATTCAATATATTTGAGTTTAATGCGATTTACTCGTGCTTAGGCAAACGCGAGCACGAATCTATGTTAAAGTTGTCAACTTGTTCACAGCGTTATTTAAACTTGTGAAAGTAATGTGCCGTACATTAAAATTGTATTAAAAATAATTCTTTTCCATATATAGCTACATCCACAAATATGTGGGGATTTAAGATGCATAAAGCTCACCAATGATCATATATCGGATTAGCATGGCAAGGCATGTTATACATTTTAAAAAATACTTTCATCAGCGTACTCATTATATCTATCGAATCCCATTAGTTTTAACGTATTAACCGTCTGTTTATCGCCAAACCTATATATGGGCCGCGCTCTGAGTAAAGGGGGTTTAATGCATGTTCGTAAAGTGTCGTCCCAGATTAGCCTGTGCAGTATGCACAGGCTAATCAGGGACGACACTTTCCGCTTAAACTGGATTTTCGTCAATACGAGATTTCTTTAAACAAAACATATCATAAACGCAGAAAGTGTCGTCCCTGATTAGCCTGTGCGGACTGCACAGGCTAATCTGGGACTACACTTTTCGCACATGAATTTCACAGAGCGTCGCTCATATCAAGAATAGAGTTGTCTTTTGGTCATGCAGTGTCTTGTCATTTGGTTTTGCCTTTTTTAAATGTGTCGATTTATAGTGTGTTTTTGGTCTTGCATTTTGTCTTGCCTTGGGAATGGCGATATGGTATGGCTTTATAGTTTCCATATTTCAATTGTGGTTAAACACCGTACCGCACCCATTTTATTAATAGTAGAACATCTATTATTGATATCACGTTAATGTTGATGAAGCAGTTCTTATTTAATGCTCTGAGCTTTTATGAGTACATTCGTACCAGCGACCCGGAGGGTCAATATAGCTGGGAGTTGGATTATTGCAACTAGTTGATGAAGATGATAATAAGGAGGAGGAGGAGGGCGACGACAACGATGATGATGATGATTATGATGACAATGATAGCGATTTTGATAAATTCCTATATAAAAACGTACTGACTGTGGAATTTTGCATAATGCGCCTTTAATTAATTTCATGTTTGTGTGCGGGATTTTGCATAATGCGCCTTTAATTAATTTCATATTTGTGTTAAAAAAAATGTTTTACAACTCGTACGATACCTTTCGTCAGCATTAGTCATTCAAATGAAGACTTTCCCGGTAATTCACGATCATATGCTAATAGGTAATGCGCATTCCATAGACACTAATGCCTATATTTGTATTCGCCCAATAATCCAGGGTCGTATTATATAGGTCAATTGTGTTTTCTCTACGCTCGTATAAATATAATTATAACACGGGACGAAAAAAAACTATGTGTTGTAGATAACTTTTTATGGGAACCAAAGTAAATAATCAGAAGAGCTACCGGTCATGAAAATAATAACAATTATACAAAAGCTTGGCAACCACCTAAACGACTGTGTTTGGACTGATCCAACGTTATCAAGCGTTATATATCGGGACGAGTTCATTGGCGAACGACGGTATGTCAGATAGTTGAGATATGTAAACAAATACAACGAACAATCGACTGTTTAACAGCTGATGAGTGTAATTCGTATTTTCAAAAAGAACTATTTTCCTGATTAATAAATGAACAAATTCTATCAGACGAAAACTGATTCAAATTCGCGAATGTTCTATTTGGTCTCCCGCGAAATCAAACATTAATGATTCATGTTGCCACCGTGGACAGAAACGCGTCTATGTTTACATTTAAAGTTCATCGATCACGTGGTACAAATATATGCGGTAATGTTCTAAAAATAGATTCAATATGTTAGTATCGCTGTAACTGTTATTTCCTCGATAAAATATGAGCGCAAAATCGTATTTTGATAAGCAAAAGTAGGAGCCTGCTTCGCTTTGACATTGCATACAAAATGAGTCACAGTTATCAGCTTGTTTAACCGAAAACAGTCGACGTGGCCTTACTTATTAAAATTAGCCGATATGCATATTTATAAGGCAATTCGAAGTCACGTGATCAGTCTAAAAATAAACCATTGAGGTCAATGTATAAATATAACGAAACTATTTCACAACGATCAGAAACGTTTTTCATATCGAAGAAGAAACATCTAATAGACGTATAAAACGTGCTAGATATACGGATTATACTTATCAATTTGTAATTTATCGTGTTCGGAAATAACGCTGACTAAAATGTAAGTTGTACATACATTTGTTCATACGTATGTATATTCGTGTACTAAGTATAGTGTGCGTACTTTTATTATATTCGCATGTATTTTCATGCGATGCCCATAAAAGATACAGTGATTTTTGTTGTATGTTCAATATGCCACTGTAGAATAAAAACGTTTAAGCATGCATGGCTGTATCTGCACTTTTGTTTGTAATAAGATGAGTTGCGAATAAATAAACAATCAGAACCATGGTTACACTATGTTGCGCGAGAATCGTTTTAATAGAGAAAGACGTGTGTTTGGCTTTTGCTTTTATAATATGCCTTATTCAAGTGAAAAAGTATCATGAATAATGATGCATACTAAATTATTTACCATCATAAACAGTATGATGACACAGCTAAATTGAACCGGTAAAGACAATTTGCCATTTAAATTCATCAATGAATTTGCGATGATAACGACTTATCAACGTTTTTAAATTACAAAATTCTACTCTTTTCTTTTCCCTTTCCTTCTACTTTAAAGAGATGGGAAGTATGGGTGTCCATGGAATTGTTTCCGGGCGCATGTTTTGGTTTTGCGGTCGAGGAATGTGGTTTTCGCGGTTCACTGAATCTGGAAATTACCGTTTTTCCAACGGCACTGCGCATGCTCAAAATACGTCATGGGGCGGAGCTTGGGATAATGTTTCTACAGCGTGACCTATGTAGTAAATCGTTACAAGCACGGGAGCGGCCGTCGGAATTTCATTCATAAATTCGCTGTATGTAGTATAGGCCTAAGTAGTATTATATTAAAGAACATAAATACATTTTCAAAGAAACATCAATATTTATTGCTGAAAGCAATATAACACAATATAATCGATGTTCTTGTAAATCTGCATAGACTTGTCTTAAATTGTTTACGTTTGTTTATCAATATTTGTAAACAGTAACCGAGCTTCGAAGAGTAGAACAGTATTGATTTTAGGAGACAAGAATATACCTGTATTTTGTTAGGTCAGTCAAAATATTCCTGCACGGAGTAAGAATTTGTAGACAATGCTTACTTAGCATTGTTTTTATGATTAGGCTGATTTTTTTTTTATAATTTAAGGCAAACCTATTTGAACCATGCGACTCTAATAAGAAACTGTCAGTGTTGTTGTTAAAGTATGCGCATTGAAACACTGGCCATACACCATAAAGCACGTTATTTTTCCGGACTTTCGTTTATATTGTGCTCGATTTTCTATTTCCAGATCAAACCATGGTGATGCACGAACTGTCCGATTTTATCGACATCCTGTGCGGAAAAAATGCAGACGAGAGCTTGAACCTGGACGAGTTCCAGTATTTTCCCCCGCCAACCAACCGTGACCAACAGCTGGACATGGATAATCTTGACACTATCATAGACCCGTGCGGAGAACAGTCATATATAGGACAGATCACAGGTATGTGTGCTGGGTGATGGTCCGTAGAAAGGTTGTGTCACAGTTTAAATAAATTACTTATGGTGCAGACTTTATTAATACTAAATCGTTCGTTGTTGTTTTTTTCTTCAAAATGTTCATCAAGTCTTGTCAATTATATAAGACGTTTAGCGTAATGAAATCCAAAGGCGAATACAGGGACCTATACAACATAGGTATAGGTCCCTGGCGAATATTACCAATTGGAAGTCAAAAGATATATTCGCATCTTTATTTGCAAAACAGGAGACCATTTCAAAATGTTTCGTACGATTCGTAAAACAATTTCGTTATTTTTTCAAACCCCCCAAAAATGTGAAGTTGCAAGAATCGTAACTGGCTTGCAAGTCATAATTTACTCACGAGAGCTTATCAAAACTGTCCCCAGACTGATGACTTTAACGATACGAATTTTGTTTTCTTTACATGTACACTGCATTTTTAATTTTTTGTATAATAAGTATTTACGAATGCTGATAACCATTCACCATCATCTTACAGATGACCAGTGTGTACAGGAAGTGGTCGTGGAGAGCGAGGTGCCTCAAGAGACCCAGGTTATCATCTCCAACACACTGGAAGATGAGTCCTATCTAAACGAAGGCAGTCTTGTGTTCCGGTTCCCACCGGACTCTCACTTCGCCGCCAGCGTCGACAACACGCTGGATTCCGGCTATATGGAGTATTTGACCTGCGTCGGCGATGACACCCGGACGCTGAGCGAGTCCACTCAGGATAGCGACACTATGTTCTCTTGTACCACCGTCCCCAACACGCCGTTTAGTCCATCCCTCTACTCCGCCCCTCCGACTCCCGACACGGCGTCTTCGTGGGTGTCGACGTCATCGGGCAAGGGCGGTAACATCCCCAAGGTCGTCAAGGACACGCTGAAGATGGCCATCAAAAGGAAGCGTTTAAGCGAAGGAAAAGGCGACCTGAAAGTGGAGTTTGTCCCTCCACCACCGGAACAGGTAATTGCTGAAAATTTTCCAGTTTTTTTTGTGGAAGTGCTTTTGTAAAGTACTTGTTTCTAATGAGCGTTATTTCACTTTTTTTTTTGTATTAACCACTATTCATTTTTAGTAAAGACAATCCTCTTGTTCAAAGAAATGCACGTACGTACGGGGTTCATAAGCGATTGCAAAATACTGTAAAAAAATGCAATTGCAGTACATCAAGTGTTAAACTTATGGTGATTTTGTTAATTTGCAGCTGACGTCCGACGAACAGGCAAAACGCGAAGAAAAGAGACTTAATAATAAGTTAGCTGCGCAGAGATGCCGAGAAAAGAAGCGCCAGCGCGTGGAAGTACTAGAAGATGTAAGTGGCGATTGTTTCCGATATTTTTTAATAGAATGCTTATGAATGTTCGTAGTTAACAAAATTATTTAAAAAACATCATTTTCTTTCACTGATTCTTTTTTTAATCGTATAGTTTAAAGTCGTAGGCGTCGAGTTGGCGATTATATTTGAATGCGTTCATCCTTGTGTACTGATTTAAGTAGACAAATGTAAACCTAACAAATCGAGTTAACATGTGGTTGATGCAAATGTAATTGTTCATTTTCACTGGTTTTCAGGAGATCAGAAAAATGCACCAAAAGAACAAATCTCAGCAGAATGAAATACAGAAACTCATCAATGAACGCGACTATCTTCAGGATTTAGTCAGCGTCCACAAGCAGGTGTGCCCTAACTTCCGGTCAATGTCGTCCTCGTTTTGACCACTGGCATAGCTGACCGGACTACTTTACGGACTATGCAAACGTCTAACGGTTTGGGTCGATTATCTTGACCGGCCGAATTCGCGAGCAGCCCGGGGGATGGGGCACAACAGTCTCGTGCCAGAACCACGTGACTTTGTAAATGCTTGGACGAGAGGGACCTTGCATTTCATTATAACAGATATTCTTTAGAATTATGTTTGTTTCTTGCCGCGTAAAAATACTTGACAGGAAATGGCGACCCGCCCTACTTTTTCCAGTTACTTTGTCGTGTTTCTTGCGCGCCTCGGTCCAGCTTTGATGGAGAATTGATATGGTATGACTTTGGAGTGGACTAAAACACCTCAATATTTACATAGACTTGTATTATATCTAGTTATGTATAATCCATGTTGCATCACTGCCATGACTTTATGACTTCATTATAGTGGGATACAACGTTTAACGTTATTCCACAATGAGTTTGAATGTTTAGGTGTTTTGTGTCGTGTATGTAGATTGCTTGCAAACCTTTCGGTTGGCGTGGACTTGTCCTACGAGAATTGTTAATGCAGATGGTAGTTGTTTGTTGTTTCAATAAAAGGCATATAAATGTATGTCTGATACGTATGTCTAAGCTTTGAAAGAAGTGTTTTATTCATCTGGTATCGTCTTGATTGTTGTGGGTACTGTATATCGAGCGTTTGTAAAAAGCGCGGGCGTTTTTTTATAATGCTCATTTAATTCATTACAAAATATTATATTATTATTATTATTATTATAAACATTATTATTAGAAAAATTATCATTATCAATAGTACAATTATAATAATTACCTGTATCATTATAAGGATTGCCATTCGTAGTCTTATTATAATTATTGATTTGGTCATTCTTAACATAGCGATTAAACAAATTGCTGACACAGGAAAAGATCTATTTCAAGGCCGAGATCACCTCTCCGATAACACTGTATTTGCTTAAGTTCACAAACTTTTCAAGGAGTGGTAATATATGTTCTAAAATGTGGACTCCGAACAAGAAATGGGAGTGCCGACATTTACTACGGGCTTTGTAATGGATATATCTCGTGTGTGTGTGTGTGTGTCATTTGTGACTTCGACATGCCTAATTGAACAGGGTTTTGTTTTGAACTGTTTCACTTACCTCATTACAAAAATCAAAATAAAGATTTCTCGAGTGGAGTTCACTTATGTTTCGGAATACTACATTCAACACAAATTTGATGAACGGTTCTACAGTTTAATTAATTGGAATGTTTGTCAAATTGTATGATAACACATGTAGTGTTGTTCATTTTGTAGCAAAGTGACCTGCATTTGTTAGTTTATGGGACCTAAACATGTAAATGACCTTGCTGTAAGAATTGAGTCACATTCTTCAATGTTGTATGGGGACGAACACTCCGTTTGAAAATGACCAGGCTTAGTTGACAATGTTGTTAAGTATATAACGTGATGTAATAGTGTTGGTTGGTTATTGCCATTTGTTGTTGTTGTTGTTGTTTGTTTTTAGCTTTGTTGTAGTTGTTGGTTTTGTACAATTTTATATACAATACAAGCATGTGATATGGATCTACAATAACTTCAAAGGTACATGCATTAAAATATACCTTTGATTTATCAGTTTCTTGATGATTGCAGATAGCAATATTGTTTAATGTTGGTATTTTGTATTCTCTAGTTTGTTGTGCTTTATTACAATATGACCAGTCGAGACTTAACATTAGAGCATTGTTAATTAAAATGGCATTGTTTTTATAGCGATATTATATTAAACGTAGTGTGATAAGGTGTTTCGTCAGGGCACTATTTACATGAAATATAACTGAACACCTTTTGGCATTAAAAAGACATATTCATGTGTTCTGATATTCTGTTTATGTTAGAAAAGTACAGTAAATGGATAATTCGTTCTACATCGGAACTGATATGATTTTTTGCATTAAAGTATGTTTGATTTTTTAAAGTTACATTATTTTTTACTAAATACTGTACCGAGATAAAAGTTGGCAGCTAAGCTTATAGTATGGTCGTCTGATTAGGCGACTCGCCAGACGACTTTGTATATTGATATTTTCAGAGATATTTTGACTTATTATATCAAAATGTTGGACGTATGTGTACAATTCTATCACTTGTTGATAATATACTTACCACAATATGATGTTTAATAAATTAGTTCGAATGACATTAATTTGTTTGAGTCGTTTTATGACGTCATGTGATGTGTGAGGCACATTGAACTGAGTGAATAAATAGGACTTCGTAGCGCATATACTAAGATGTTACAAGAGTTCACATGGACACTGCACATCAGTGTACTAGAGTGTTACAAGAGTTCACATGGACACTGCACATCAGTGTACTAGAGTGTTACAAGAGTTCACATGGACACTGCATATCAGTGTACTAGAGTGTTACAAGAGTTCACATGGACACTGCATATCAGTGTACTAGAGTGTAAGCTCCTATGCAAATATTTAGTTACCGTTTATGGTTGTGAAGGCCCCATTAAAATCCTCACATTCGTTGTACATACGTCAATCAGACCCTGTTATATATGAAACAAAAGTAATGAAGCTTGTAAAGGCGTCCAGTAAAATGAAAAGCATAAACATAATCTATTTGTTTGTTTGTTTGATTTCTCATCGTTTTCCACGGTATTGCAGTCATATCACGGCGGTCAGTTTATTGGCTGTTATTTACGGGTATGCCAGTACTTTGTGCACATATGTGTCGTGTTCTGAGAAAAGTGGGCATAATGCTTGTGCGTAAATTGTCGTCCCAGATTAGCCCGTGCAGTACGCACCGGCTAATCAGGGACGATAATTTCCGCCTTTATGGACTTTTTCGTTTAAATGATGTCTCTTCTTAGCGAAAATCCAGTTTAGGCGGAAAGTGTAGTCCCGGATTAGCCTGCACAGGCTAATCTGGGATGACACTTTACGCACAAGCAATTTGCCCAGTTTTCTCAGAACGCGACACATATACATGCCTTCTTGAATCTGAAGTAGAGGGGAGAACGGTCCGGACCGGCGATCGAACCCGCGATCCTCATATTGTATTGTCCATTAAACATACAATGAACAAGTTTTTACCACAATGTCTGGTTAATATTCAGTCAATATTGTATTGTCTAGGTCAGGTACGGCTCCACGAACAGTTACTGAAACTCAGTGTGCATGGGCTATATACATTATCTTGGGTTAAGTCTGTTTTCACTAGAAATAAAATATCTTTATAAAAAAAAAGGTAGGCATGTGGCCCCATGCAGGCTTAAACGAACACAAGATGCGTCCATGTCTGAATTTCCGGACGGATACCAACAATTTAGTGAGTTAAAAATACAAGTATTTATCTCGTATGTATAAACAAAGTATACCCAAAGCAACAATCGAATAATTCGAGCATTTAGATCTTCACCATCATTTGATGTTAATTGTGAACATGTGCCAGTCAACCTTGAAACGCTGATTGTATACTGTTCCATAAAATATATGAGCATGGCTCTGTGAAAAGGTGGTTTAAAGCATTTGCGCAAAGTGTCGTCCCAGATTAGCCTGTGCAGTCCACACAGGCTTATCAGGGACGACACCTCCGTATAATCTAGATTTTTTGCTAAGATGAGACTTTCTTTGAACGAAAAATATCATAAAAGTGGACTGCACAGGATAATCTGTCACGACACTTCACGCACATGCATTAAACCCCCTTTTCACAGAGCGAGGCCCATATTTATTACTAGCAATTCATTACTGTTTTACCAAGCACAAAAATAAGAAAATTTAATATTCCGATTTGTTCACAGAATTTATGAAAATGTACATGGTATGTTTATCAATCAATACAAACGCGTGCACAATAATAAACCCTGACATTACATTTCTGTGAATACATGTACTGTGTTGATTGTGGATATCTACCTACTCAAAACTAAGTTAAAAGTATGCGATTTGGCTATAAAGTAGGGATGGAATATTCGAATAATAAAACATCTTATTTAAATATGTGTTTGTTATGATTTGCAAATAACGGTTTCTGTTCTTTACACTACTTGCACTATTATCCCCTATTAACGGACATTCCTCGCCGCTTAGGGTTCTCGAGTAGCATATGTGCCAAAATGGATTAACTAATCACCTATTATTGTGCTGGTGACAATGTATGGCTAATCCCTAAGTGCTGACAGCGTGTTTTTTTCAAGCACATGAAGCACATTTAGGTTCGATTAAAACATGCTTTTCGGCGATTATCTTTAAAAAAAAACTGCAACTTTGAAACATTGACATAAACAGAAATTATAAAAGAGGTCTTTAAGTAATTACGCAATTTTAATCTTATCCCACATATAAATAGCGATCTGTCTTTTATCCACAATATCTCAGATCTTGAGTATATATAAAACATATTGAAAACGAGACGATCGAATATTCGAATACTTTAAAGACCGAATATTGGATTAACAATTTTGCTATTCGTCGCCGCCCCTACTTTAACGCATTTGAAGGCTTACTGCTTTTGAAAAGATCTTTAGAGTTATGATCGTTAACTGACCAATGTATCGTTACTGGGTTACATTCAGATGCTTTGAATGAAATTTGGCAATCCAATGGCCCAAATAATGTAAATTGTTTGCTGGAGCAAGCAAACGTTTGGTGGAATTTTCTGGACATGGTCCAAATCTAAACTTAAATCTGTTAAGTCATGGAATGACTAACTTAAAACTATATCAAAATATGTGGAGAAAAAAACAGCTTTAATTTAATGTCGCGTGCGTACGTGTGAACACTTTTAGGCGAGCGAGTTGCGAATGTCCGAAATACTACGTGGATATTCTCTTAAACGCATGCATAAGCATTTTGTGTGGCTGACGGATTTTTCCTTTATTTGTTACAGGTTATTTAAGTTTAATTTAACAGTATCCTGTATAGGGCGATGCATGAATTTTACGCTTTTCAATTATTGCAAGTTCACGTTATTCTAAACGAACTGGCACCATGACGAAGATTCCCTCGCAAGCGTATACAACGCGCGTGTTACATTTGTACAACTTCCATTAATGGATAAAATTACACAGAATTTATCTTTTTCTTACTGAGTGCAACTAACGTACATAAATGTTGATAATAGCAACCAACGCTGTTGCTGAAGTTGTCACTTAACATTAATTAATATTTGTTTGTGGCAGCGAATCGAAGTTCCCTAGCAACCCACAGCAGCTGTTCACTCATGCAGAAAAGTCATGTGGGCAAACGTCACCTTCGTACGACCTCATTTTAAACCCGTCAAAACGATGACGAAATCTGGCCAGACGTTTTCGAACACGCTGGAAGTAGGTTTGTAAAGGGGTTTTCCGATTGCGCGATATTGTAGTGTAACTGTCACACTGAATTGAGTCATGACATGAATATTTATATATGCAAACGAGCTATGAATATTCATAATTCTAAATTTAGATTTGGCATGGTCTTTCTAAATATAGATACATTAGTCCGTACGCAGAATAAATAAGGGACGTAACTCTAGGCAATTGATAGACATATCGCCTTATTTATAATACAGTTAGTTCCCTTTTATAACTCCTATCAAACTCATTCTTTTATAATACAGTTAGTTCCCTTTCATTACTCGTATCAAAATCATTCTAATATTTTGCGGCTAATTTTAGGAGAATATATGTATCCCGGAAAAAGCTACTTTTTGTAAAAACCCAATAATCTGCTGGTACAAATAAATATGACCCTTTTATTTCCTTTCAAAATCACACACCGTATCAACCGTTACTATTTAAAGTAAGCTAATGATATCATTGGTTGATATAATGGACCAGCGTTATTTGTACCGGGGTGATTAGTGGGTTTTTCTAAACTCCTGCTTTTCCGGGATCAGTCTATTGCCGAATGTCATATTTGCGCGTTCTTCAGTTTTTGTGACCTTCAATTTCGCCGATACGCCGCAACGAACAAGCATTATCAGCGACCATATATAGCAGTTCGCGTAAAATAAAATTTAGTTAATTTAATACTTATATTAAAGGAACTTGTCCATAAGTTTTCATCAAATTAATTCAAATCCAAAACAGTACCATTTGGAATAGTTTAAAATAATGCTATGAACGAAGAAGAAATTAAAATGAAAACGTGTGACTGGTTTGGAGATCGAACCCGGGACCGCTACCAGCAGAACCTTGCTCGGCACGATTACACCAGCCAGACCTTTTTACCTGCCATGTAGTTAAAACGCATCCTACGTTATACATGTTTTTTGCTAAATTATCGATGAAAAGCTTTTACAAGCTTTCACGCATTCAATTGATTATACCAGTTTGTCTTTCAATTAACGAACATATATTTGATAAGTTTTCGTTGTGAGGAGTCTGGTTTCGCTTGTTTGTATACAATACATACATTCTAGGCAAAAAATGTAATCGTCATTTTGCCAAACTGTCAACAAGTGTCTTTAACCTAAATTACTGGGCATGAAATATAACATAAGTATTGTATTCACCCCATAATTCACTCGAAACACATTGCATTCAGACACATCAGTCATAATTGATTTGTTTTATTAAATATGTAGTAAGTGGATAATTTGTGTCTCTTCGTAAGTGGGCATATCAGCGCGATTTCCGGTAATATCCTCGTCACGCGGCACTGGCGTTCATACTGCGATCCCAAAGTTTTTTTTCATGAACACGCGATATTCGCATTATCATGCTACTATAAATATGTATCTGAAAAAAAGAAGAAGAACAAACACAAACACACATTTTGCACGTGGGCGTTCTGCAGCTAGAGACGTCCAGAGTGAGTGAATGAGTGAGTGAGTGAATGCGTGAGTGAGTGAATGAATGAGTGAGTGAGTGCATGAGTGAGTGAGTGAGTTAGTGAATGAGTGAGTGAGTGAGTGAGTGAGTGAGTGAGTGAGTGAGTGAGTGAGTGAGTGAGTGAGTGAGTGAGTGAGTGAGTGAGTGAGTGAGTGAGTGAGGGAGTGAGGGAGTGAGTGAGTGAGCGCACCGGATTGCCAAGGTTCTCATCTTTGTGCTAGAGCAATGCCTTCGACACTTATCAACATGTCTTTTGTATACATCATCAGCTATTTAAGAAGCCCGTGTAAATGTAAGGGCGGCTATAATTTAACAGCGGTTGTACTTGTGGTGACATTTATATCTCCGTGTCGCGTACTGTATGACGAAACCAGCTGTGGAATTCGTTATTATTTCTGACCGGCTAAGGTTCACCAAACTTATCAGCCGTGTATCTCTCGATCTCTCTGTATCTAATGGTACGTATACAAACAAGATGCCATTGAAGCGATCTGCAAACGTTGTGAGCGCTGCATTACTGTTCTATGTTACGGTAACGTATTCTTATTCACAAAATCAACGTATTAATAACCTCTTTAGGTCCATGCTGCAATAACGCTAAAGCATGTCAGGTATAGCGGTTGATATACAATAGTCGGTTGATATATATAAAAGTTCGCTTGTCTGGATTTTAATGTCCTTATGACATTGACGAAATAGTTCAGAATATTTCACAAGGCAAATCACAAGTCAATTGATGTAGTAGAAATGAGAAATATGATTCCTAATTCAAGCTTATATTTTTACTATGAGCCTCGTTCTGGGAAAAATGGGCTTTATGCATGCGCGTAAAGTGTTCTCCCAATTTAGCCTTTGCAGCCCGTACAGGCTTATCTGGGACGACACTTTCAGCCTTAACTGATTTTTTGTTTAGAAGAGACTTCCTTTAAACGAAATATTCCATAAAAGCAGAAAGTGTCGTTCATGATTGGCATGTGCGGACGGCACAGGCTAATCTGGGTCGACACTTTACGCACATGCATTAAGCCCATTTTTTCCCAAAACGATGCTTCTATGATAAGTCTCAAGAAAAAATGAAAGTATAGAATTTAAAAGAAAGTACATATTTGTGTGTCGTTGTAATTGACGATGGGACGATGGCTTTTATGGCGCTGATTGCGATTTTGGTTATTATTTCAATACTTACATGATGATAATTATGTGCAGTCCGCACAGGCTAATCAGGGACGACACTTTCCGCTTTTATTGTATTTTTTATTAGAAGAAGACTGTTCGTGACGAAAATCAAGTTTAGGAGGAAAGTGTCGTACCTGATTAGCCTGTTCGAACTGCACATGCTAATCTGGGACGACACTTTACGTACATACATTAAACCCCTATTTCGCAGAGCGAGGTTCACATAGTGTTCCTTGGAATCCCGGTTTTAGTGCACGTAAGTTATTAGTCACAACCACAACAATTAAATGAGACACGTGTTTACAGCATGTTTCTGTATTCAATAAGAGAAAGTTCGTTGATCTCTATTCACATGTCGATTACCGATTATCAGTGTGATTACGCCAGCAATATTCCACCTATTTGTACTTGCGCGTAACATATCATCATATAGCTGATTGCGAAGCTTTGCGCTTATTTTGTAAACCAACTACATAGCATACTGAACATGTACGAGTGAGTCCATCTATCAACACTTGGGGAGCGTTCTCAGGGTCTTTCCAAAAGGCACCACATTTCTGGTGCTTCCCAGATAATCTCTCTAAAAGCCAGAGGTTTTCGATCTTATGGAGGTAACATAAACAATTTTTAACAAAGCTGCGATGATACAAATTCGTTTTTTTTTATTTAACTTATTAGTATGCATTTAATGAAAGCTCGGTAACTTCTAAGCAGTGTAGTAGTAGACAATGGCCATGAATATTATGTAAGAACACGGTTTAGGATTTTAAAAACAACAACATTTACTGTATATAAAACCCTTCCCAATGTCAAATAACCATTTGCTACGCGGCTGTAACTTGTTCTACGCGTTTGAATGGCAAATAGACCAAAATTAAACTGCAGAGTATATAAATTATAAAAATCAACAGTCCACAATGATGGATTAATTGCAAGATGCTAACAAAAGCGTTCATGCGTAAGTCATAAAACGGCGGTGGAATAGGTGCGTCCCCACGCGCAGCTTAGTTCGCAGTACAAGCGTCCGGAACAACTGCTGAACAGAGAGAGTAGTGCGTACACCGTTCCACAGAAATCGGTCGGGCGTAACGCGTTCAGGTATAGAACCAGGAGCAAACACTTATTTATCGTTTATTTATAAACACTGAAAACAAGTCCAGCAAAGTTGATATCGTTTGCAGGAAACATATGAAAACTGCACTGAAAGAAGCGCGTAAACAGCTCATCGGAAATCGGTCGAGCGTTAAACGTTCAGGTATAGCACCAGGAGCAATATCGTGCAGGAAAGTATTCGAATATCGGGCCGATGAATATGTAGTTCAATCGGTCACAGGTCAGAAGTCCAGAGAAGCGTGCACTGACTGTTGCATATGTAACACTAGTAGTATGACCCATTGTACACTGCACTGGGTTTTACAATTGAAAAAAAGGGAAACATGGTTTCTGCAAATAAATTCGTTCTTATAATAAAACACAGTCGCAACTCCGTTTATTGTTGTCACTTATCGTTTACGTATGTCCTCGCATTGATTTATGTGCATGTCTTGTCAGACATGGGCTAGTTTTAAATATCAAATATTTTGGATTAAAAAACATGAACAGCGTCATGCGAAAATGGGGCTTGTGCCAAATGTGGCGATCGTAGCTCCAGACCAGCCTGCGCATTTGCGCGGTCTGGTCAGAAGCTGCCCTGTCCGCTTATGAGACATAGGAACCTTGAGTGAGTTGAAAGCAGACATGGTAGCTCATGACCAGATTGCGCGAATGCGCAGGCTGGTCTGGAGCTACACTGGGCGCATGTTGCATGAGAACGATTTTCGCATGAAGCGATTCTTATCCAATTAACTTTAACCAGTATATTTGTATTTTCTCATCTTTATTGTCATTTGCATGTTTTTAACACATATAGTTTGTTATTCTGTAAAATTAGGCTTTTGTAATTCTGCAAAAATGAGGTTGTTATCATTCTGCAAAATTTATTCTGATTATTCTGCAAATTGAGGTTGCTATTATTCTGCAAAACGAGGTTATTATTCTGCAAAATAAGGTTTCTATTATCCTGCATAATGAGGTTGCTATTATTCTGCAAAATGAGGTTGCTTTTATTCTGCAAAATGAGGTTCCTATTATTCTGTAAAATGAGGTTGCTATTATCCTGTAAAATGAGGTAGCTATTATTCTGCAAAATAAGGTTGCTATTATTCTGCAAAATGAGGTTGCTATTATTCTGTAAAATGAGGTTGCTATTATCCTGTAAAATGAGGTTGCTATTATTCTGAAAAATTAGGTTGCTATTATTCTGCAAAATGAGGTTGCTATTATTCTGCAGAATGAGGTAGCCATTATCCTGCAAAATGAGGTTGCTATTATTCTGCAAAATGAGGTTGTTATTATCCTGCAAATGAGGTTGCTATTATCCTGTAAAATGAGGTTGCTATTATTCTGCAAAATGAGGTTGCGTTATCATTCAAAATTGTGTTATTATTCTGCAAAATGAGGTTATAATTATTCTGCAAAATGAGGTTGCTATTATCCTGCAAAATGAGGTTTCTACTGTTCTGCAAAATGAGGTTGCTATTATCCTGCAAAATGAGGTTGTTATTATCCTGCAAAATGAGGTTGCTATTATCCTGTAAAATGAGGTTGCTATTATTCTGCAAAATGAGGTTGCTATTATTCTGCAAAATGAGGTTGCTATTATTCTGCAAAAAGAGATTGCTATTACACTGCACAATGAGGTTGCTATTATCCTGCAAAATGAGGTTACTATTATCCTTCAAAATGAGGTAGCTATTATCCTGCAAAATGAGGTTGCTATTATTCTGTAAAATGAGGTTGCTATTATTCTGCAAAATGAGGTTGTTATTATCCTGCAAAATGAGATTGCTATCATTCTGCAGAATGAGGTTGCTATTATCCTGTAAAATGAGGTTGCTATTATCCTGTAAAATGAGGTTGCTATTATCCTGCAAAATGAGGTTGTTATTATTCTGCAAAATGAGGTTGCTATTATTATGCAAAATGAGGTTGCTATTATCCTGCAAAATGAGGTTGTTATTATCCTACAAAATGAGGTTGCTATTATCATGTAAAATAAGGTTGCTATTATTCTGCAAAATGAGGTTGCAATTATTCTGCAAAATGAGGTTTCTATTATTCTGCAAAATGAGGTTGCTATTATCCTGTAAAATGAGGTTGCTATTATCCTGCAAAATGAGGTTACTATTATCCTGTAAAATGAGGTTGCTATTATCCTGCAAAATGAGGTTGCTATTATTCTGCAGAATGAGGTTGCTATTATCCTGCAAAATGAGGTTGCTATTATCCTGCAAAATGAGGTTGCTATTATCCTGTAAAATGAAGTTGCTATTAATCTTCAGAATGAGGTTGCTATTATCCTGCAAAATGAGGTTGCTATTATCCTGCAAAATGAGGTTGCTTTTATCCTGTAAAATGAAGTTGCTATTATCCTGCATAATGAACTTGCTATTATCCTGCAAAATGAGGTTGCTATTATCATGCAAAATGAGGTTGCTATTATCCTGTAAAATGAAGTTGCTATTATTCTGTAAAATGAGGTTGCTATTATCCTGCAAAATGAGGTTGTTATTATCCTCCAAAATTTCGGTTTCTACTTTTCTGCAAAATGAGGTTGCTATTATTCTGCAAAATGAGGTTGCTATTATCCTGCAAAATGAGGAAGCTATTATCCTGCAAAATGAGGTTGCTATTATTCTGCAAAATGAGGTTGCTATTATCCTGTAAAATGAGGTTGTTATTATTCTGCAAAATGAGGTTGCTATCATTCTCCAAAATGTGGTTGCTATTATTCTGTAAAATGAGGTAGCTTTTATCCTGCAAAATGAGGTTGCTATCATTCTGCAAAATGAGGTTGCTATTATCATGTAAAATGAGGTTGATATTATCCTCCAAAATGAGGTTGCTATAATTCTGCAAAATTAGGTTGCTATTATTCTGCAAAATGAGGTTGCTATTATCCTGCAAAATTAAGTTGCTATTATTTTGCAAAATTAGGTTGCTTTTATTCTGCAAAATGAGGTTGCTATTATTCTGCAAAATGAGGTTGCTATTATCCGGTAAAATAAGGTTGTTATTATTCTGTAAAATGAGGTTACTATTATTCTGCAAAATGAGGTTGCTATTTCCTACAAAATGAGGTTGCTATTATTCTGTAAAATGAGATTGCTATTATTCTGCAGAATGAGGTTGCTATTATTCCGCAGAATGAGGTTGCTATTATCCTGTAAAAAGAGGTTGCTATTATTCTGTAAAATGAGGTTGCTATTATTCTGCAAAATGAGGTTGATATTATTCTGCATAATTTGGTTGCTATTATTCTGCAAAATGAGGTTGCTATTATTCTGCAAAATGAGGTTGCTATTATTCTGCAGAATTAGGTTGCTATTATTCTGCAAAATTAGGTTATACTTATTCTGCAAAATTAGGTTGCTATTTTTCTGCAAAATGAGGTTGCTATTATTCTGCAAAATGAGGTAGCTATTATCCTGCAAAATAAAGTTGCTATTATTCTGCAAAATGAGGTTGCTATTATTCTGCAAAATGAGCTTGCTATTATTCTGCAAAATGAGGTTGATATTATCCTGCAAAATGAGGTTATACTTATTCTGTAAAATGAGGTTGCTATTATTCTGCAAAACGAGGTTGCTATTATTCTGCAAAACGAGGTTGCTATTGTTCTGCAGAATGAGGTTGCTATTATCCTGCAAAACGAGGTTGCTATAATCCTGCAAAACGCGGATGCTATTATGCTGCAAAACGAGGATGTTGTTTGTCTGCAAAATGAGGTTTGTCCAACCTAATTTTTTATCGTAACAACCTATTTCATTACCGCATACCACCGAACGGTTTAGGGTTAATAAAATTACTATCAAACGCTTATGTAAGACGCACACAACAGTGTAATAGCAAAGGCGGCTACAGGATTGTTGGTTAGAGGGTGTGGATATGTGTTATTGGCACAGACTCATATTTACATACAACTAGTTACATACATCCTGTAAACTTCTCTAAAATACCAATGTGAGAAGAGGTCGTTGAATGTCTTTAAATTCATAGCTCTGACATTTACACTCCTTATAATTACGCGCGACATAAAAAGAGACACACTGCCTTTTGTTGAAAGAAATTGATACATTTGGTTAGTTGGCATTTAGTTGAGTCAATGCGGCATTTTTATGAGTCAAGTTAACATTTTGTTGGGTCGAGTTTGCTTTAAGTTGGAACCTTATCAGCGATAATACCATTGTCGTTAATTGGGTCATTCTGTTGAGCAAAGTTGGTATTAGGTTTAGTCAAGTTAATATTAACGTGATGTTCGAAAGTTCAAGCGTTTTGTTATTTTAGGTTTATTCGATCGGTGTAAAGTGTCCGCAAAGTGGTCTAATTGAAAGCCGTGCAAAGGGTCTGACAAAGCGGTGAACACAGTGTTAAAACTATGCGTTTTAAATTTTGTTTACGAACTTTTTTATACTGGGTTATTAAGCCCATCGTAAGAACGCTGTATTGAGTAAAACATTGAATAGGGTTTACAAGGAACAGACCATGAAATAAAACACTGAAAGAATGGTGTTAATCTATGTGTCTATGTATAACTGTGTTGATGTTGTTGCATCGAAACAGGATGTGGTATCAGCGAAAACCGAAACTGAAACTCAACATCAACATCTTTGTAGGAAAGACAGTGCACGAGTCCGCATTCCAGAGCAGTGCAGAGGAAAATATAACTTATACAATATACTTTTTCCAGAGCAGTTATTTCCAAAGGGTGGTATAAGAGTGGCGGAAGTTGAGATCGCACCTTTAAAAGTGCCTATTGATCTACATGTATTTTCAATTCCATTACATCAATGTGTAAGTGGCATGATTGAAGATCGATTTATTGCAAATACATGTATTTCCATTTCTGTGATTGTTTCTTTAGATTGAGTCGGTCTTTGGGAAAACGGGCTTAATGTATGTACGTAAAATATCTCCCCAGATTAGCCTATGCTGTCCTTACATGCTAATCAGGATCGACAATTTCCGCCTAGGCTGGATTTTGGTTTTGAAGAGACTTCCTGCACACGGCAATTTCCATAAAAGCACACATGCAGTCCCTAATTAGCTTGTGCGGACTGTATATGTTAATCTGGGACAAAACTTAACGCACATGAATTAACCCTGTAGTCAACATGTTATTGCTTGTTTTTTTGTCAAGTTCGTCACAAAGGTATATAGTTCAGTGCGCACCGACCCTGTGTTGTGCGGAGAGAGGTGTGCAAAATATTCCCCGTAGGCGAACCACAATTACTTATTAGTAATCGGCGGTTTTCTATCGGTTTATCACAATGAACATATTAACCCTTTGCATGCTGGGAAATTTGTCGACTGCTAAAATGTTGTCTGCTTAATTTCTAAAATTAGCATTTTCTTCGATTTTTTTCAAAGACTACTATCAGAATAGCAAACAGCTGGATCCTGATGAGACGCCACGTTCTGTGGCGTCTCATCTGGATCCAAACTGTTTGCAAAGGCCTTTAAAATTCGGTTCCAGCGCTCAAAGGGTTAAAGTCTAAATAAAATGTCTGGTCTGTTCTATTTTATTACCAGTGCATTGTGTGAACTGGGAATATCATTATTTCGTATTGAAAGAAAAAGTTAACATCGCATAATGTTTGATAAATTTGAGTTTTGTTTTAAATATACATGTAGTCTGTTGCTGCTGAAGACCAGAGAAAATATAGGCAAAGCTTCTGGGGGAGAAACTTAAAGTGTTTTTGTCTTTCTTAAAATCACGCATTTTCTAAAATCATAAATTGTTTCATACATGAATCTTGTGATATAAAACTATTTTAGAGTAGCGAAGTCAACTTCAAAGTTCTGTATTGTATGCCTTTGTAAACAAACTTTAATTGACTTCTCATAGCAAATGTGTCTGCAATTTTCGTGTTAAAGTACAAAGTACAAACAATTAAGATTATCCTAAGGAGTTGTGTGACTAACAGCCCATAGTGTTATGTGCGATCCTACTTTGTTTTATTTCATAAAGCAAACCGCGTCTCACGCAATCTTGTTAGAACAAATACAAAAGCTTGTCCTTTGCGTAACCCTGGCGTCGAATACATTTTAGTTCAAATATTCAATATGCTGCAATAGGAAGTCGTGTTGCAGTAACCATTGAATATCGCGCAGTAAGGCCTCACATACAGCAGCGCTGCATTTGAAATGGTTTTCCTACAAACATATAGGGATACGGATACATGCATTAGATTTTTTTATTTGGCTATTTAAGTGTGGTCGTGCAGCTGTTTCCGTTTCATGAAAAATGTCGTACAAAAATGTGTCCTGTGGACTGATTTCCGCAGTTCATGGTTTCATTATTAAAGCATGCCCTTATCTTCGGGCGATAAACGTCGAATAATAAAGCCTCGTTTTTGAAAAACTGGGCTTTATGCATTTGCGTTAAGTATCGTCACAGATTAGCCTGTGAAGTCCGCACAGGCTAATCAGGGATGGACACTTTCCGCTTTAATGGAATTTTTATTTAAAAGTAGTCTCTTCTAAAAGAAAATCCAATGTAAGTGGAAAGTGTCGTTCCTGATTAGCATGTGCAGACTGCACAGACAAATCTGGAATGACACTTTACGCGCATGAATTAAGCCCAGTTTTCCCAAAACGAGGCTCAATTTATCTTGTGACACCGAGCCATGCTGCCTGTTGCACAGTGAAGTCAGCTGAACATTGTCGGCAGTGTTTTCTTCAAAAAGGTCTTCTAAACAATTGACAATTTTAACTTCTCAATATAATAATACAATCACGTAAAACTATTTTGAGGATTTTAACGTTAAAGCTACTCGATAAAATTGGAGCTTCTCCTTAAAACAAGGGAAGCTTGAAATGGCTGGATATAGTTTGATGCAACCCCTTCGACTATATTTCTTCATTAAAATTTAATTGTATTTTTTCTCCGCATTTATGCCTTCATGCTTTTTCGGATGTCAACATGACCACATAAAGTCGCTGTAGCATCGCATGTCATCCCGACTTCGGTGTTAAACACAAATGTGCGTTCGCCCATTTTCCAACACCAACGTGCATTGCATGTTTGTTCAAAACCGAAGTGCGTATATTTAATTGTCGTCTGCTAAAGCGGTGTTCCTGTCATGTATTGTGTCTACGCCCTCAAGGTCAAAGCATACAGGCTCGATTGATTATGAACTAGAATTGAACAAAATGTATGTATGAGTTAAATCGTGCGAAAATGGGTCTTTTGTCATATGCGGCCAGCGTAGCACCAAACCAGCCCGGGCAAAGATTTCGTGGTCTCATTATTAGAAAGGGTAGCTCCAGACCAGTCTGCGTGTATGCGCAGGCTCGTATGGATGGTCGCTAGCCGCATATGGCACAAGACCCAGTTTCGCACGATGCGGCTGATATTAAAATAAATTTGTTTTAGCAAGGATTAAGCAGTCATTCTAACTTTCTAAGACAGTCAAGACAAGCAAGTCAAGACAATCAAGCCAGGCAGTCAAGTCAAGACAATCAACTTTGCAAATGAAATGTAACTTGGTAAGATTACAAAAAAAAAACGAAAATGCATTTGCCAACCTGTACATTTTAATAGCTCAAGATTATTTTCTTTAAGACTAAAATTTGTCTACCAAAAATGGGAAAGTATGAATCTACGAAATTCACGCATACAGATAGGCAGATATTACATAATTGCATACCTTTATGCACTCGCAAATACATGTACCTCCAAAAGATGACAGATAAGTACTCTGCATGGCAAGGTTGACCGCTTTCCGCCCAGTTTATGGCCATGCATACACAGTTAGGAATACGTGTACTAAGTTTATAGTCTTTGTGTTGTGTTATGAGAAAACAGGGCATATTGCACGTGCGTATAGTGTCGTCCCATATTAGCCTGTGCAGTCCGCACAGGCTAATCAGAGACGACACTTTCCGCCTAAACTGGATTTTCGCTTAGAAGAGACATTATTTAAAGGAAAAATTCCATAAAAAAGAAATTGTCGTCCCTGATTAGCCTGTGCGGACTGCACAGGCTAATTTGGGATGACAATTTACGCACATGCATTATGCCCAGTTTTTTAGAACACGACTTAGTTCATAGTCTTTATGTAATGCAATGCTGACATTGCGAATTATTTCGAGCGTTATCGTCTTGACCTTTCATTTATTGGAGATTGGTAACAAGTTCACAGTCTGTAATATGAGAACGTGATTGTGCACTAATATCTGGGTCACAAATTATAACTAGATACGGCTCTTGTCCTTTGCGAAGACGTAACTATTCAGGCATATTAACTTTCTAGGTGATTCAATTCGGCATTTATTTTACATCATTGTCTTTGTTTCAACAAAGAACAAACATAATTATCGTTGTAAAACTACTTATAAAAATACGCGGAAAAAGTCCCGATTTTAGCCACAGCGCATTAAATAAAAAATAGTCACTGTTACCGTTATAATGACAACAAATATGTGTTACATATTTATTTATTTTTTTAAATTCTATTCGCATTGGCTTTGTTAATCGCCCAATAAACATTTGTTTACTTGTGGTTTGCGCGATATTTAACCCATTTATGCCTAGTGGACTCTCCCATCCTTCTAAATTGGATTAATTTATTTCCAAAAGTAGGGATGTCTAGAATGTTTATTTCTATATTAAGAATATTTCTTACAGAAATTCCTTTAAGCGAACAGCGCAGACTCATCTGGTTCCAGTCTGTTTGCCAAGGCTTTTTTTTCAAGACGCTAGGCAAAAATGGGTTAACCGTATTTTAGTCAAATTACAGCGGTCTGTAAAAAATCTCACACTTTTCCTGAGAAAGTACTAAGTACCAGTCAACAAACTTGAATCAGGGGATAATGTCCGTATAAAGGATTTCATTACCACGTTTTCTAGCCGGGCCGGGGAGTCGAACCCGCGATCCTCGGATGTGTAGTCCAGCGCTCTACCAACCGAGCTAGAAATCATGTACCGGTAATGCAAGTCGTATGCATCGACCATTCACATCGCTGTTTAGACATGCCAACAACAACAATAAATCGAACATTGTTCGTTAGGTAAACACTTATTGTTAACATTTCTGTACCCACGAACGCTATGCATGTTCGTTTCAATGCAAATGTTTTTCGCATGGCGTACTTTCATATCGTATGCCGCAAATATCCTCTAAACCATTGAACGTATAAACACTAAACAGCAAGCTGACGTAATTTGTCTTCAAATTGTAACAAAACTTGATCGAGAAATTATTGCTAATCTTTAAAGCTGTATGTATACTACTGAAAATCGGTATCGGGGGCAAGTTGAAACCAGTTGCACCTTCTATCTAATGCGTGTATATAATAATATCCATTTTTATATAAAGTACTGATTGGCAACAAGAAATATGTTACGGTAAAATCGCACACGCACACACGCACAAATTCCCAGTTTATTAAAAGTTTAATGTTACCATTAAACCCACTATTAAATGCGTCGAAACATTTGACCGTCAAGAACATTTTGTTTATAAATATCAATATTTCGAAATTAAATGTTCTTTTAATAGTCAATGCTAGTTCGTGTGATTATAATTTAACAGAATACTTTATTAAACCATTAAAATCCGATGCTCGTGTAATATATAATAGTAAATATAGTAATAGAAGAAACCGTTGAATAGTGAGCATGTCACTTTAATGCGTAAATGTAATTAATATGCGCAAGCCTTTAAAATACTGGAATTGCATGGGCTGGGTTTCTTTGCGAATTGTCTGCAATATACGTGTTCCTATTTATAAGTGATTCATATCGAATTTCTTGTAAAAAAAATATACATTGTACATGAGTTCCTTTGTAATCGCCACATAAATAATGTATATTTCAAGAAGGCAAATGTATTGAAATTTTAATTGATCAATTGTTATTTTAACTTCTCGGTCGTTGCACAAGCGGTCTGAAATCTGAACAACAAATTGCTTTCCCGTTTCCGCATAGACCTATTTTCCTCAAATTATCTACACACAAGTATGAAACCGACAGGAGCAAACACCCGCGTTTGCATATAATAAAATAATAACTTGTGAAAAACAAAGCACATGTCCCATAACCCTTACGTGACAGGTCAGTCACATTTGAACCGAGCTCATTGTACAACTTGCACAAACAAAAACACGCTTTAAACCTAGACCTAGTTCCTACTGTCTGAAGTAATCTTTCATCATACACATTTCACTCTTATTGGCTTCATGGCTTTTTTACCCACAAAGTAATGATTTAATATGATGTTTTGCCCTCTAAAGGACACGTTGGTGTTATAATCTAAGTTCTAGAGATTTCTGCGTGTCTTTTGTGAGCGCCCTTGCAGTGTTCGGCTGATGCAAGCCCGAGTTGACTTAAACCAATTTATTTATAACCCCTTACTAAGCGATCACGCACCGAATGCGTGGACCCAATATCATAAACAGCTGATCGCTTCGAGCACGGCACATACGCTGCGTTGAATCGATATAGGACAGAACGCCGGTTGGAAAGTAAACCATACTATATAGCAGTGCAAAGACTGTGTACACTGGACGTTTTGTGACATTAGACAAAGGAGGGAGTTATTGAAAGTGTTAAAATTGAAGTTATTTTTAAATCATTTTTTGATTTTGTGAACAGAAAAAAATGGTTCGAATCGTTAGCCAGGGATTTAGCACCCCCAGGAGTCGGCATAGCTCGGGTGAGGATATGATAGAAAGGTTTGCTGCTTTAAAGTCATCAACATCGGCGCACAGCGACGACGAAAAACTGTCCGTTCGCGAGGACTTTTCGCCGAAAAGTTTAGTGATTGACTGTAACACAGACACCAACGACTCGTTTAGCGGCGTAGACTCCGACGACGACAGCAGAGGTTTCAGAAGCAGAGACCGAGAAAACAACAATGTGCACCCATACCCGGTAAGCCAATTTTTTTTATTTTCCCATACCCGGTAAGCCAAATTGTTTATTTTATATATTGACCGACTTACTTTTTCTCGCTTAAACTCTGTTTATAGACTATAGGCCGCGTATGTCGATCAGCTGTTATTATTGCGAAATAACAGTAATAACCGATCTATGGCGGTCACTAATATACACAGAGGGTCAATATTCGGCTAAGATACAGACCACTCGGTGTATCGGTGATGAAATATTGGGTTAGCGTTCGCAGGTCCGTTGAAATTCGGTCGCCTAGTAGTTTAGTCAGCTGTGAATCAGCTGTTCTGCTTGTGTTCACGATAAAGCGGCGCCCTCTATCGGATTTTCCCAAGCTTTAAGTACAATTTGACGCTGTTGCAATACTGAGGTATTGACCAATATGGGATAATCGATATACAGCTTTAAGACATGGAGTATAGAATGCGAAGAAGGAATGTTGGTTTTCTACACTGAATAAATCTGTCAAGGCCGCCTTGCCTATAGTCAGTTAGTGTTCACGCGAAGTTAGATAACATCTATTTTTAGCTGACGGCTATTTATAGATTGCGTTTTGCAATTCCATCAATTGAAACCGATCAAACACATTTAATGCAATGCGTAATTGATTTGCAAAATTGTGCAAGGCACGTGTGGGTAAGATTAATGGTTAACGAACCTAGATTTATGGTGAACGAACCTGGTGCCTTCTTACTCTTCATTTGACCTCGTTTCGTGACAAAGAACGGGTTCACCTGCAAAAAACTATAGTTGGTTACAAGACACCAATTAATCGTTACATGCATACATGGGGCGTAGCTGTTCTGCAGTATTCGTTACTTTGGGTACCTAGGGACTCTTTTATGAAAGTGAAATATTAATTTTTATAACTTATTGTTTTCAACAGTAGTTGTGTTGGCATTTATATAGAACTTTGTTGAAAATGATCGTCAACACGTTGAATGTCTTAAAAACAACTTTTAAATCGGAAGATCTGAGCTCATATATTTCAATGCAATCATGTATAAGTATAGAGGAATAAATATAAGATTATCCGCGCGAAAATATTAAAATGTGCAAAATGTTTCTAGTTTTTAGACACTGATAAATGAGAAATTTGAGACGCGAGTTTGTGCTTCTTTTTATGAAACTGAAATGAAAAGTATTGTCCATATTATAAAATATAATATGTCCTGCCATTATGGGCTATTATTATCACATTTCATACAAGTCAGCGGTCAAAAAGCGCGCGTGATGCACAGAGAATTTTAAATATGTTGAACACACGTTTTAGTGTGGCCATGTTGGCCTTGAAGACTACCGGTAACTAGTTCAAAATAAATGGAAAACTATTAATGACGAATAGTATTATGTTTACGTCGAAACTGACAATTTTATTAAATAAAAAAGTAAACTACTTTATAAAATGAGTTAAACTGTTGAATTGTTTTGATTTTTCATTGATTTCATGGAAAACCAGATTAGGAAAAAAGGAAATCTGAGTCGCGTCATGCGAAAATGGGTCTTATCAGTTATGCCATATGCGACCACCGTTTCTCCACACCAGCCTGCGCATTCGCGCGGACTGGTCATGAGCTACTCTGTCCGCTGATGAGACCAGGAGACATTTCGGGACTTCATAGCGGACGTGAGAGCTCCTGTCAGACTGCGCGAATGCACAGACTGGTCTGGAGCCACGCTGGTCGAATATGGTATAAGACCCATTTTTGCATGACGCGGCTCATATATGAATGGTCTGTACAAAATGAACAATAATTTTAGAAAGCAGAACCTTTCATCACGATGTTTAATTATTCTTGGTGAAACAATATCAAATTATATATAATAATAATTATATTTATAATAATATGAAATAATATATTGGTACAAGTAACCTTAATTAAAAAAAAAGTATCTTCAACATTTTGTATTATTCTCATTTAAGGAACCATCTGTGGTGAAAAAAGAGCGACGTCGCGAACGCAACAAGGTGTCCGCCCAGAATTACCGCCAACGTCGACGTCAGCAAGTCTCTGCTGCTCAGAAGGTGCGTTATTTTGGTAACAACGATACGTAACATAACGTCAACTTGATCGCTTGTCAAATTGACGCCCTATTATTTTTAAATCGTTTCACGCGTGGAATCTTTGGTAAATTTCGACTGATGTGGTCCAGAAATTGATACGCTTGATATGTTAACATAACTGAAGATTGAGTGATTGTGATTCAAGCGTCGTTTGGTTTCTCAAAAAGAAGTGCATTTTATGTGTGTAATTACGTGTTTGTTATAAAAAAAAAAATGTTGTGGTTAATGCATTGTTACAATAAATGTTCAGAAGTCATCATAATGTTACCACACTAATCTTTGTAACTATTTGTTATTTCAGACACTTGACACACTCGAGGTTCGCAACAAGAACCTGCTCGATACCGTCCGACAACTCGAGGCCGAAAAACACATCGTCGAAGAGTATCTGAAGAACTGCGTTCGCATGCCCTGGTGTCCCTTCCACCAGACCGGAAGCGTCCCAAGCTCCCTGCGCTCCACGCCCACCATTCCCGAGGACCCTACAGATCTCATGTACACGGCGGGGACCTCGACGGGTACCATCAATGCGACCGAGTCGACTATTGTTCCTATGGGCGCCTCCTCCGATATTCGGCCCGCGCAATCTTCTCCCCGTAATTTCGTCACGCCAATCTCCACAACAGCGCCGTGCTGCGGCGGGGCCTGTAACCACCCACCACCGGCGACACTGGACAACTGTCGTCCCATGGCGCTGGCGATGCGTGACGACAACTCAAACAACAACAACGAGGTTAACGGCAACCGGAACATGCCCATGTTCATGCCAGGGTTTCCCATGGTGATGAAAGGAAGTTCGGCATCGTGAGACCCCAATATCTCATGTCGGCAGCCAACTTTCGCGCGGATATGACGTCGAACATTCGACCGCGAATGACGTATACACTGTGGTAATTTCCCAGTGTGTTGAAATGGGCATTAATGAACGTTCAGCGATCGTATGACGTATGACGCTTGGTCAAATTTCAAACATGTATTCAGTTCATGTTAATTTGTTCATATAGTCTTTGTTTTAATGATAACGTCATCATTGGACATGTTTTCTCGGAAGACACTCAAAAATGTGCCTGAATACCATGTGTACGAGTATTAGAGCGGGTCTGATGGATCAGGGAACTTTTCTACAAAGTAGCTTTTATATTTTCTTTTTTTACCATTTACTTTTAATATTTTAAACATGTGGTAGGTGATTTTGTTTTGATTTTTTTAATGCAATGCGTAGGCTTTATATTGTTGTGTATGTACTCATAAGCATGGTGATGGTCGAATAATTGAACAAGCAAACAATGAGATGATCATGAATATTGATAAAAGATCAGGACCGGATTTTTAATGTTATTTGCATTGAGATTAAGTGAAATGAAACCAGTTAGAAAGAAGTCGCTCTTGGATGCACATTAATGGACTACTGAAATCCACATGTTCAGGGGCCGTAACACGGAAAACATCTTTACTAATACACTAAGGCTTAAACGGATTTCTTATGCATTTTATAACATGTAAATTTGTAGTGTGCACGAATGATCAAGTTATTAATTACTACTATGTTATTGGATTCGCTAATGCATATATTAAAAAATTAATAAACAACTGAAAAATATCTGAACTTTAGTGTACAAATTACATGTAGAATTTCTGATGTTTCTGCAATATGCTATCCCCCCATATAAATAAGCCGCAATTATGTTGTTAGATCTTAACTAACAGTGTGTGATATTAATATTTTTGAGCACATTGCATTACTTGATTTTTCAATTTTGTAAGCTTTTCTCATTGCCCTATATTTTTGTGTATTATGATTTGTCACATTATGCACTATTGTTGTTCATGTTTTTAGCTCGTCTGAGCATAACTTGCTCATGGTGAGCTTTTGTTGTCGCCTTTTGTCCGCCTTTCGTCGTCCGTCGTCAACATTTCCCTTGTCTTTAAGCCAAATATATTGCCCAATCTTCATAAAACTTGGTTAGAACATTTGATTTGTCCTAATTATTACTCGGTCAAGTTTAAAACTGGTTATGAAGGTAAACAACTATGTCACAATGTCAAATTTAAGAAAAAGCGTGTTAACACTCTTGAAGTCACATTACAAGTCCAATAGATTCATGGAACATGGCCAGAACATTTGGTTAAATGATATCGCAGCCGAGTTCAAAAATACAAATGTGCCTACATAGTTATTACTTATGTTTCATTAGGTACTTTTATTTTTCTGAATTCCACCTTCATGGAAAAAGTTAAATTCCTTTGGGTTTCAGGTGAGCGCCTTAGGGTCCATGGCTCTCTCGTATTCTCTTTTTTACTTGTACTTTTACTTGTACATTAATAGTCATGTGTCGTCATCGACTCACAAGTTGCAATTATCCATGTTTCAAGACGTGTATATCGATCTCAACGTGTTCACATGTATTGTTGGTTGTATTAACTGCTTATACTTATTCCATATTTATCATTTCTGTTTTAATGTTTCTAAGAACTGGAGACGGTCGCCTTGGTGTCCTGGCAGTAGCTGTAATCTTGGCTTATGTACTAGATTTGAAGTTTATGAACATTTTCTCATCAGAAACAATGCAAACTGATAGTTTCAGTGTATATACGTAACTCGTCAATTGAATGGTTAATTCATCAGAAATATCATTTGCATCGCTTCATTGTTGATCAATGCAAATTTTCTGTTTTTATTTTTCTACGTTTTGATTCACAAGATATAACTGTCTTCAATACTTGAATCATGTTTTGTATCTCATTGCTTTAATGTTAAAGACTTTGTGTACGTTTGTTGAAATTTATATATTTTATATGATAGGTTACTGTAATGCACTTTTTCCAAGTATGAAATAAAGTGTGAAACAATATTGAAAATCTTGTGTTCTGCTTGCGATATCACACACTGAAAGACAAATCTAAACCAAATGGACCCCATGGTGTTCAGAAAGCATATTAATACAACTATTTAATATTATATTTTGTTATTTCGACATCGAATTCAAACACATAAGTTTAATACCGTCAAAGCTTCAGATATTTGCACCCTACTCAGAACACACGGCGACAGCGACAGAACTAAGATAACAAATGAGCCGCTTGGAAAACCGCACTTAATGCATGCGATTAAAGTGTCCGCACAGGCTTATTAGGGACGACACTTTCCGCGTGTATGGGAGTTGTCGTTTAAATAAGTCTATTCTACACGAAAATCCAGTCAATGGGGAGAGTGTTTTCTCTGATTATCCTGTGCGGACTGCGCAGGCTTATCTGGACGATAACGTACGCACCTGCATTAAATTCCGTTTTCGCAGATCGAGGCTTATTTATATAACATGCACAGTTGTTATAATAATTATTATCTCTTCATCACATTTCACCTGACCTATACTACATAAGTATGTTTATCAAACACAAATGAAACTGAAAATGAAACAAATCCACGTTTCAGTGCCATTGCTGTGCGAACAATTAGTACACACATTTCAGGATAATTGTTTGTGAACGATTTGAATGAACCACTTGGGGCCCGTTTAATGAATTTTCTATACGGATCCAAATGCTTAATTTACCACCTAAGTAACCATATGTGATGTTTTATGGTGGTAAAACGGGCTGAAAAGGCCATTTTGTACGCGTAAATCGAGGCATTTCTGCTAGAAAAAATGTGTTCTCAACATTAATTGACTAATAAGTAAATACTAGTACGCAAATAAGGATTCTTATCATGCCTATTCTCGAATACTGACCCATACTATCGCCTTCGTTAGAGTACGTTTTACACTGCTTACCAAGTACATTGAGCTCATGTTCACAGTTGACCTACTTGAATGTTGGAGCAACGCCTGACTGATGAAATATTTCGCCAGAAACAATTCACATTCATTGAGGTCGACCAATAATGTCCTTGTCAGTTTCGCTCCGATCGATTGCTAGGCAAATAGTTTGGACCTAATTGGAGCATGCGTTTTAAAGTGTTTTTTTTTCCATATGAGTGCAATGTCAATGCTATTGTTCGTACGTATAACCAACATATTGTTATGCATGTGATGGCGCCTTACACATTTTGCAAGTCATAATAATATAGAAAACCCGCAAAAAGCAGTGAATCAAGCGTCGATTGACCTAGCGCGCAGACACTCTGACATCTAGCGAAACATTTGCAGTAGCGATACGCAAAAAAGCCATTTAAACTGTGTTGTTTTTCTTCAGTCATGAATTTTAACAAACACATCGGTGTTGCACAATGAAGTACCGGTAATTTGGCTTCAGTAACAATGCTGGCCTAGAATTGCGTTAATGACCGGGAAAGGGAAACAACTCGCACACGGTTTCAAACAGAATCGACAAGGTCGCAAAAGTGGCCTCCCTGTAATAACCGCAGACGATTCCTCGCAGTACATCAACTTCAGACCGTTAGGTTTCTGAATTTTAACAAAATATAATGCTTAATATATCGTCGATTATTTATTGCAAACGAAAAATAAATAAAACTGTTATCTTAAGATACAAAATGAACATTACTCTTAAAAAAAATGCAACATTGAATAACTCGTGATTACGATTTTTCACGTGTTATCTCGTAGTTTCAAGTATCAAGTTATTATGGGTGAGCTACACGTTAACTAGAATAATTCGAGTGAGAAATTATGCTTACATAAGACTCGTTCTGGGAAAATTAGGCATAATGCATGTGCGTAAAGTGTTGTCCCAGATTAGCCTGTGCAGTCCGCACAGGCTAATCAGGGACAACACTTTCCGCTTTTATGAACCTTTTCGGTTAAAGGAAGTCTCCCCTAAATAAAATATCAGTCTTTGCGGAAAGTGTTTCCATCCTTATAACGTTTCTGGAGTTAAATTACTCCAAAATGAGCACTAATAGATTCAATTTAGTTGTACATGTATATATGATCGTTATTCAATAATTGCATTTTTCACATTTCAACATTTCCTGAATTTGAACAAGGAAAAGCCCCTTTAAAGTTTCCCGGTTCAAGAAAGACCCGCTTTGTCCCCTGGTTGCGTAGGTGTTTTAACAAGTCGAAACTTGTCTGTTACCAGATGCTGTTGATTATCATCGTTCAAATATTAATTCATTGTCTGCTGTCGAAAAATCTCGTAAATAACAACGTTTTACACATTGCATTTAAACCATGGTGTATTTATCGACTGATTGCAAAAGTTGCCAAGCATTATGCAAAGCAATTAAACGAAATTTAAAGCTTTAATGTAACAGCGGCTATATTTAGAGCTGCAATTGCACCATGGAAGCTGGGTTCCCATTTAGCTTTAAATATAAATTTCTCGTCATTATTCATGACGTGGCAAAACAAGCGATTGGATCCTCTCAGTTCTTATCGTTCAGGACTCGGTTCAGTTACCCGCAGTAATGTTTACAAATTACCTCCCTTACAAAACCGCACGTGTTTCCAAAACATGCCCAGACTCGTCAAAAAACTGCTGATTTTGCTTCATTCATACGGTTAGACGTTTAAATATCCCAGTCGTCGATAAATCGATTTTACCTATCCTGATTGGATTTAAAAGACACAGACGCACTACTTAACCGAAGTAAGATGCTTTTTGATGAATATAATTAAATTACTAATTGTATTGCTAATTAAAACTTTATTACTGACCATTTTGTAAAAACGGTGATGTGTTATTAGGGTTATTCCCTAATTATGACGATTTATATTTTGAGATGTGCCATTTCGGTTTCTAATGCACGTGTATTTTTATTAAAGTGACCATTGATTTATTTGAGTAAAGAAATGTGTTTGTTATAAATATTAGTTTTGAACATGAAAAGTTCCTTCCAGGCCTGTTAATTTTTAAGCAATTTGAGTCAATAAACATGTTGATGTTGTAATTTAAATATTTCCCTAATTTTATCTACGCTTTAATTTTCGTGCATTAATATTATTTCGCTATCGTTGCAACATGTTTTAATACCTGCCAATGCTGCACGAGTGTGGGAAAGCACGGGAAAATAGAAAAACGTGTGATGTGCGAATATTTGGGAAAAACATCATTATTAGCATATATTCTAAATAAATAAATGCAAAAATGGGGATGATTCCTATATTTAAAACGCACATTTTGGTTCCAGAAAATATGGTTATTAATCCTCATTATTGTTTTTTGGCAAATGTACAAAAAGGGAATTTCCCCGTCGCCATATTGGACGCCGTGTGTCAGCGAAATTGAAGGCAAAATACGTTTGCCCTACGTTTGCGCAGAGTAGGCCGACGAAAGCGTTAAACCAGCGTAAATTTACACGGCAGGATAATTTTGCAAATTAATAGTGTAATATAATTTTCAACCAATATATGTATGTACATACTTGTTATAAATCGCTTTGTTAAAGGTTATTAGTTTGTTTGTTTATTTTTGTTCATATTAATTATCGTGATCTTCATCAGCGGACCGGAGTGACTCACTGACTGACGAGTTCCTCGGATTGCACAACGCACACGGTACTATCTTGGCTAACATTTATTAACCGTGCATGCATTGCATTTTTAGGTGAAATGCAATCCGAGTATTTGGCTTGCATTAGTTCGATTGCAAGATATTCGTGTCGAAAACGGTTGTAACTTATTTTGACTTTGACCCTGTTCAGGCTGTTGCATCAGAAACCGGGACAGCTAAACAGTGTGTTGCGTTTTGTTTTCTAATCGAGCGTTTAAATTCAGTTGCAAATTATATACAATGAGGATATACGTTTATTCATATAGGTAGAGTTTTGTTATAAGTTATATATTATTTATCTAATTAATATTATTGTACATTTTATACTACATCTTCCAGTTAGCGTTTGTAAGTTTTGCCTACTGACCCATGTGTGAACTGTATAACTTTTACATGATATGTTTACTATTTGCATGTATTTTGTTTAGCGAATTATGCCCAAAATTAATACAACGATTATACTTATAAATAAATTTTACATTAAATTCAGCATCCACTATGGCCTATGTGGAATAGGTTTCATGTTACAAAGTGATATAATGATATGTTGTTTATCTTAAATAAAAATAATCATTAAAAATCACATACAAATAAATAAAACAATCTAAACGTGTCAAACATCCCCATTGTTTTTTAACAAAAGGATTACTTAGGATGGTGTATTTTTATTTTAATATATTGAAACATATCAAAGTCTAATATCCAAATTAAAACGATACTTATTTGCACTCAACAATTATCTTACGCGGCCTAAATATATGATGCTATTCTATGCTACATTTATGCAATAAAATAAATAAATAAATACAAAATATCAAATGACATGCGTTTTTTTAAGGAAAATATCAGACCATAAAACAAGAAACATTCACTATAAAGATGATTTAATTTATAAGAAATAAGATGCAGTTATGCTTCGGTATGTTTATATGTAAGGCATTTGAAGGAAAGGAAACATGAACCATTTGATAGATTATATCCAATGGGGAAAATTTACCACAAAATGGATTAGAATTGACACATGCGTCATAATAAATATATATAAAAATTAGTATAGTATTTGTTAGAAAACAAAACAATTAAATAACCAAATTTAGACGTTTAGTTGCATGAACCTATCGTATGATATATAACATCAAACGTTTCTTCTTTTCGAATAACATTTCTTATGACCATATGATAAATGTGATCATATCATTGTGTTTAAATATGCATTATTGTACAAATAAAATAGAATTGATCATTATATGTTTATAGGAAAAAAGACAAATATAAATAAGATAAAATCTGTTGATGGATAATGTTAACTGCAACTAGCATTATATTATACACGTTATATTTATCAGAATCAAATGAAACTATGATCCATTATGTAGATCAAATAAGTCAATGTATAGTGATATGTGAAGATTTATTTCATCCCGTGTTTAACACGTTATAAGAAAAAAAGAGAAATCAAATGCATCATGTTGCAAGGAAAACTGTCAAATTATCAAATCAATCATGGAATTTTTTGACAATATAAGAGGAATACAATATAAATATCAAAATATTCCTATACATTTATACATGCACAAATATATTATATGAGAAACACGAATAACCGTATCAGTATGCTTGTCATTTTACTGTATTTTAACTTATTTAACATAAGATAAAAATAAAATTAATGCTTAACACAAACGACTTCGTATAAAATATTGCCATTTGCTGCAAAAATGGCATATTGTAATGTAATGTAAATCAGGTAGTTAATTCCAGCATATTACTTTTTAAGAACTTTAAGAAAGAAAGACCACATTATCAATTTCCACATTGTGTTAAACTGTTTTAATGAAACCGTGTGCGTTGGGGATCCACAAAATAAACTTCTAAGATCAAATTACCAATGCCCGTGATATTAGCAAGTCAATCTTATTAATCTGCGATAAAATATTACAGATAGACATACTTTATAACTTGACCGCATATAAGGTTTAATGCATGTGCGTAAAGTGTCGTCCCAGATTAGCCTGTGCAGTCCGCACATGCTACTCAGGGACGACACTTTACGCACATGCATTAAAACCCCTTTTCACAGAGCGACGCTTAGTCNCAATCGACCAATCAAACGACTCGTTTTCAAAACCATACAGTATGCATAAAGGCGGTGTTCGCTTTGTCATATTTACCGTAATCCGCTTAACGGATTTTTGTTACAAAGGCTTCAGAGAATTTAATTTTCATTGGTCATTAGTTGGCTCATGAATATTTACGAAACCGAAATTTTACAATGCATTTCCTACACGATATATTATGTAGAGACACCGTCCGGTTGGCACAGTGGTTGGTACACGCGCTACTTCTCACCTAGGCGTCCCGAGCTTAATCCCGTTTACCGGAAGCATGTGAGTTTCGTTGGTGGTCATCATACCGGACAGGTGTGTTTTCGGCCGTCCGCCCCCTCCCCCCCCTCTCATAACATAAGACCCCACCAAAATGTAAAATCATTCAGCAACAACTAAATAGCCTTACATTGCAGTTGTAATTCAACTTTCGTGGGTCTAGACATTTAACTAGGAATGGATATGCTGGGAAACACTTCGGTTCCTCAAATAATGGAGACTCAGGCGCGATATGCTCTCATAAACTTCGAATTAAACACAATGTCGCCGGGTGGTGAAAAGTGTGCGGCCAGTCCTAGACTCGAACCCGGGACATCTCGCTGACAGGGCGAGTGCTCTCCCGACTGAGCTTACCGGGCCGCCACACATCTTTTCAACAATCCTTAAGTTCGGTACCGTGATATTCTCCCCTGCCAAGTTGGATTTCGTCCTCGAATTCGAGTCACAGGGAACAGTGAATTACTTATCCCGACGAACCCACGGGCACGTTCTATGGAGAACTGTAAGCGATTGCAAGCGCCACGGCCCCACGTTGGGTGCCATTGTCGCCGATAGGTGAAATGTGTGCGGCCAGTATGGGACTCGAACCCGGGACACCTCGCTTACAGGGCGATTGCTCTCCTGTCTGAGCTAACCGGGCCGCCACACATCTTTTCACCAATCCCGCTTAAGTTCGGTACCGTGACACAATATATACCATGCGTTCCGACCATTGGCACGAATGGAATATATACTATGTAGTAAATATACATGCGGATATACTCAATATTCATCACCGGGAGTGTAACCGGTCAAATTAAACAACATCCTGTAAGCACTCTAGAAGTCACGTGTGTGGTCCAATCATCATGTAATTTTCAGAACATTTGTTGAAATGCTATCTTAACCGAGTTTGAACATAGTTTCGCTCAAACACATGACCGACAAGGAACATGCAAAATACATCGATTTCCGTTTAGAAACTTCACCATGCCACCACTTAAAAAGGTCATCAAGTTTCCAAATGGTTTGTTATTATATGTTTTTGTAGATTTTTGGATGAATAAATCTTCGCTGAATCGCACTACATTGCCTGATTTTTTTTTAAATAATGCGAAATATGTTGAACTAACATATAAAACCTACTCACCCTACACATCCGGTCATTAGCGCCACCTCGGAAGTAGCATTGGCTCATTTATTAATACATCGCAAAAAAGAGGTGGCGCCCGTGATTACCGGCCGTGTACTTGCTCCGACCCGCTTAGTACCTTCGGGTCTCTGGTGAGCGCCCTATGGCCTTTTTTTTTTTTTTTT
>VMBQ01000344.1:63887-118727 GCA_007657795.1 Dreissena rostriformis | reverse complement strand
ATATATATATATATATATATATATATATATATATATATATATATATATAACTGAATGGAGGTTGGAAACCTCATCTATAGTTGACCTGCTTTTTCTTAACCCAAACTGCGCTTCGGAAATATCATCATTAGTTTCATACAATACTGATATTCGCTGGTTGAGTCCACGTGACAACAATTTTGCAAAAATACTTAATAATGCAATGCCTCTATAATTACTAGCATCTGATTTATCACCAGTCATATGTATAAGTTATACTACCCTTAGCCTATTTTTAAAATCAAGAAAATAATCATCGTGATATAACCAGCTAAACTATCGCAGGCATCTATAAAAGATTCGTTTAGCAATAGATCTACACACGGAAATTAAGATTGTTTAAAAGGGCAATAGCCTTAATATAATATATTACAGAAATGTTGTGTTCTGCGTTTACGATATTATTTTGTATTCTGAAATACGTATTAATTCCACTGAAAAAATCGCAGAGTTTATTGTATAGCGGCTAATATTGGACTGAAAGAAAATCAACACTGAAGTTGATGAAACAATAAACAATAAAAACAGACTCACAATTTGTTATGTGGATAAGAGTAGAATGTAGTATTGAGCACATCGTTTCGTACGTGCTTTTACTTCATTGGTTACTTCTTCGTAGTTATCTCAAGAATCCCAGATTGTTCATATATCCGATATTTATATCTTGGTTTCCCAGGTTAATACAAATACTAAAGAACTAAATGTCTAGACAAAAGCACTTTGCATATACGTTTGCGACCTTTGAATGATGCTCTTATTCGCATATCTTCCACTTACTTAACCCTTTGCATGCTGGGAAATTTGTCGTCTGCTAAAATGTTGTCTGCTAAATTTCTAAAATTAGCATTTTCTTCGATTTTTTTCAAAGAATACTATCAGAATAGCAAACAGTTTGGATCCTGATGAGACGCCACGTTCTGTGGCGTCTCATCTGGATCCAAACTGTTTGCAAAGACCTTTAAAATCCGGTTCCAGCGCTCAAAGGGTTAATTATACATAATTCCGTACTTGTAGCTTCGAATTTTATGGAGATCAATATCAATGATATGTGAATTAAATATGGAATGCTAGAAACCAACGATATCTGTAGATTTGTGTATTGTTATTTTATAAAATAAAGTTATTAATGTTATGGAAATGTAACAATATATTTATGTGTTACATTGAGTTAGGATGTGTTTAAAGTTTTTAAATATGTGCAAAACATGGAGACATGTATTGTGGTAAACAACCTAACCTACGAACACAACGAGGATGTTTATTATTTGTATACAATATAAACATAAATCTTGAGCATAAAAACAGGTGTTATCCGGATGAGCTCAATTTTGGAAAAAATCCTTTAATCTCTAAGTACAAACAAAACAGGACTATTTCATTCACAATTTATAGTTGCATGCCAATTAAAAGCTTTGTTTGTACCCACAGGTNTTTTTTTTTTCCCCAAGGGTTGGGGGGGGGGGGGGGGTCTTCCAAAAACCAACTCAATTCGGAGTAAGTATACATGTAGTATGCATCGTAAACAATTTATTACTCTAAATTACATTACAATTTAACACTAACATTATCAGTATTTATCCATGTTTGCATACAGGATTGTCATAGAAATAATGGAACACATCGGTTGAATTCGTATCCTAATGATGTGGTAAGGAGTTCGTTCACTGACTGTACAAGTTGTTCATTACTACCAATATAACACTCAATCATAATTCGCATGCCCTTGACATTGAACGCATCCTTTACAGTCTCATTTAATGCATCCTTCAGCTCAGATTCATCCAAGTATAAGCTTTAGCTTTTGACCAAGTGAATACAGCGATTCATCTCGTTGGAATGCCAGCGACTGCCATGGTAATCACAATGAAACAAATCAATGTCATTGTATGTTCTCACTGACAATCATTTAAACTTTTTTGAATGACTAAACAAACACTTGCAGGTAATATCTTCATCTGCTTACTGCACCAACACTAATTGCGGACCCATTAAGATCCTCACAATTTCAGCATAGAGTGTGTCGCGTTCCGCTTCCAGCTTGCCTACTATTTCCTGCAGCTCGGCATTCTTTCGTTGCAATACTTCACATGTCTGAAGTACAAACAATAGATAATGTTGCTAAACGCAAAGAGATATATTTCTAGAAATGATTCGTGGTATTCATATTAATCCTCTCGTTTTGGAACATCAGTGTATTTTTTCTGCCTGACATTACTAATGATGGCACTCCCCTATAGTTAAATCTTCATTTTTGTCTGTTATCCAATCAAGAATAATTCTGGTGGATATCTTTAGGTTCAACTTATCTAGCAGACTTATATATTGTTACTGTTTAAAGCAATCATGTTTGTTTAAATACACAATACATACACTATTAAAACGTCTAACTACATTAAGTTAATTTGTGTGGACAACGCAGTAAAAAAAAAATACATTTTTTTATATCTGTAAAACTATATCTGAACTTAATTGAATAACCTTCATCAAATCATCCACTTCAGATTTTTTCCTGTTTCTAAACTTTGTAGATGCCCTTCTGTTCTGATATTTTCGTCTGTTAATTTTCTCAAGTTCTTCTGCCCCTATTTCCTACAAACAACAGTACAGGTAAATTGGTGAAATCGTATAAAGAAACAATCTACAAAAGTGAGCATTAGACCTTAATGTACAAAAGACAGGCTACTGTGTTGTCACAATTAAAGAGTTTGTTACGATTGTCGTGTGAATGCTTTTACTCTGGAAAGTATGCCAATATTGCCGCAGTAGGCATTAATATTTCAACCCAAGTGGTTGATGATCCCATGCAGTATATTAACTGAATATTTGTAGGTTGGACCATAATGTGTGTGTTTTTTTTTAAATTAATAGTCAATAATTTTATCACGTGAGAAACAATAAAAATACACCAGGCTTGAACGTGATCCTTCTAAACGTGAAGACCAATAACAGGCAAGTTATAAAGCGTTTAATATAAGGGCAACGCGACCAAATACCAGCGAGGCCGGATTGTTGAAATACGGATACAGGTGATTCGAACAAACAGCAAGTGCAACAGTCAAAATAGACAATTAACCCATGCATTTTATGCATTATATTAAATTTATATTTTATCGCCGTTTACCTGAGTGCTGTGGTTTTCGTCCGACTCTAAAACAAGTTCGGTCTTGCCTTCGGATAAACGTCGGCTCTGTATATAATATTTGAGTTCTTCCTTCAGTAACGGAAGGATTTCGCCCGTTCGGAGTGACATAAGCACCGCCTGATGAAATCTCAAGTCTTCTGCAGCGTTTGAAGACCACATGTTTCTCAGAAGCTGTCACGTTAGTTGAAAATTAGTTGAACTAGTTGAATTACGCGTGCATCAGAATTTAGGCGAAACGTTAATACTGAGATCTCGCTGTGACGTAGATGAAGTCACGTTAGTTATTTTTAGACGTTGGATATTTTGTTAACGACGCGGGTAAGCACTATTTTTAGGTGACGTATTTTTAGTTCAAAGTTTAAGGGAAACAACTCTTGCTTTCTTAGTGTTTTGTTTAATAAGAGTTATACGTTATGAGTTTGAGCCTTGAAAGTATGGGTAAACAGGTGTACTTGTAGGGATTGTTTTTTAGCGAAAAATACAACGGTAATGCATCAGATAAATTCATATAAATACACTAGTAATTCTTATTCATACGAAGTATATAGCAGACTTGTTTACTTTAATGTCTACTGGTGTCAAATTGGTAGTTGTCGGCTCAGGCACTACTTCAAAGTAGCCCGGGTACGATTAAGTATACTACAGAGAACCCGGTTTACGGAAAATACGCTTAACGGCATCCGTCCATACTCCTGAGTACTGATTACTGAACAGGCTAATCTGGGACGACACTTTACGTGCAACCTTGGCATGATGCTCGTGGACTCGATCAGCAAAAATACTAAATTTGAATTGATTTTTGTTCTTACAAGTGTTTCCCGAGCTCAATGCTAACAATGTAACTAAATAAGAGCTTCATGAACTAAATTATGCTAATAATGTTTATAAAACTGGTCACCTAATTAATTGTAATGTATTCATTTACAAATGATTCTCATTGATTAAACGGATGAAATACATCTAGTATTTGCCGCACAAACCAGATCGATATTTTGTTCTTACAAGTATTGCATGGTTAACGTGTGAAAAAAACTACATTTTTATTTGTGAGTATTAGCAATTTTGCAATCAGTATTGGCTTAACTACGCTAGGAACCGTAACCCGTGACTGCCTGTGTGGATAACTGCAGTAAAATTATGCAGACGACGAATGCTAAAAGCGTCTGCTCTAACCACCGCATGTGCCTGTTTATAGTTCCCACTGTACACTACATAGTGTGTATGTATTCAAAAGTATTTAACAGCTTGTAAGACAACGTTGGCCAGTCTAGTGTTTATCATTGAAATCTGTACATATTGGCTGCTTTCATGGAAAACTGGGCTTAATGCATGGCAAAAAAGATTAGTCTGTGCACACTGATTAGCTGTATCAATGATTTGGAAAAAAACACACATATTGACCTGTGCTTTAAGACACACTCTTTATAAATGTGAATGGGTTGTGGTCATTTCAAACCTGCGATATAAAATGCTATAACATAATTTTGAAAACTGAGTTGCGTCTAAGATTATACAACAGCGAACAAATTCAGTGCGTTCAGCGCTTTGATTTACTCATTAGTGCATGTTGTGTTCTATGTGCTGGCCTGTACTTGCTAGGAAATTGGTCACTTGCCAAAATTTACGACTAGCGGGGATGTTTCCCTCCTGATAATGTTTCTTGGGTTCAAGTACTCACAAATGAGCATGAATAGTTACGTTCAATTAAGTATGTAGATCAAAGCAGTATTCGATAGTTACATAGTTATCATATCAATAAGATACAAGAAAAAGCCCCTTTTAAGTTTTCGGTTAAAAAAAGGCCCGTTCATCCTCAGGTTTGCATAAGTATTAAAACTAGTCAAATCTTGGCATGCTCATAACGAGATGCTGTTGATGAACGTCGCTCTAATTATCATTGTGAATCATGACCAGATGTCGAACATGCATTTAAATAACAACGCTTTAAATTTTGCATTTATATAATTGTGTATTTGACGACTGATTGCAAAAGTTGTGAAGTGTTATGCAAATCAATTAAACTTACTATAGGCCTAACATGTAATACTGTTACAGTGTTTATATTTAGAACTGCAAAACGGCGCATCGAAGCTGGGTTTCCATTCAAGCTATAAATAATAATATCTAGTCATTTTTCGTGACGATGCAAAACAAGCGCTCGGATACTCTCGGGTCTTATGGTTTAACACACGATCCAGTAATGTTTACAAATTACCTCCCTTCCGACGACGCGCACGTGGTTTCGTAAACATGTCCAGACCCGTCAAAAAAGTGCTGATTTCGCGTCATTCATACAGTTAGACATTTAAATATCCTCGTCATCGATAAATCGATTTTACCTATTCTGATTGGATTTAAATGACACCGGCGCACTACCTTATCGAAGTAAGATGCTTTTAATTACATTTGATTTAAAATGCTGATTGCTGATTTCAATAATAATACTGACCGTGTTTTATAAAGAGTTCAACGGTTATTTGAAACGGGGGTTTCCCGATAACAAAGAAGTTTCCTTTTTAGAATACACTGCCGTTTTTATGGCTAATGCACGTGTATTTTATGCTTGTGATCACCTATTAACATTGCGCGTGACAAATAATACAAATGATAATTAATTGAATACGTAGTTGGAAGGAAGTCCAATGTTGTGTAGACTGACTGAGTCTTTTACATTTTATTGTTGCTATTTCATTTTTTTTTCAATATTATTGTCAGCCGTTTTTACTTTGCGCTATCATACTATTTCTATCTTTACAGTATCATTTATATCACTCATTCTTCCATGAGTACGGAATTGAAAGCGCCCAAAAGTAGGAAAATCTGTGATAAGACATTTTGAAAAAAATATGTATATTTCAAATTAATACACGCAATATTTGGAAAAATTCATATACCGAAAATGCACAAATTGGCTGCAGAAAATATTGAAATTAATAAACGATTTATTATATATTTGCCATATTTTTTAAAAGGGGAATTTTCCCGTCGCCATTTTAGACGCCGTGCGTCAGCAAATTTGAAGCCGAAAAACGTTTGTCGTACGTTTGTGAGAAGTAGGCCAACGAGAGCTGTAAACTAGTGTAAACCTAACAGTGAACATAATTGTGCAAATTAATAATTTGTAATCATTTTCCGACAATCTATTATTGTGCATATTTTATATTTGTTAATTTGAAAAGGTAATGAGTTTATTTGCTTGTTTATCTTTGACATTAATACTCGCAATTTAGCAGCGAACTGGAATGACTCACTAACGGACGAGTTTTCTCGGATTTCATAAAGCACACGCTTTTTTCAAATAGAACGGTTTAATTGAATAACACTGCATGTATTGCATTCTATAGATATTGCAATCCAATTGTATGCATGGAATTGAAAGTTCAACTGCAAACAAACACTATTGCACAAAAAACAACAACTTGTTACTTTGACATTGACCCCGTTGCATCAGAAACCGGGATGGCTAAATAGATGATTGCGTTAGTTAATGTAGCGTTTACGAATTTATTACCTACAATGAGGATACACGTGTATTGATATAGGTACCGTACTACTACATTATATATAATTTATATTATTTTACATTTTGCACTACATTTCAGTAGTTTTCGTTCTGCTTGTTCTGCTGAATGTTTCATCGACCCATTTGTAAACTCTATTACTTGTACATAAACTGTTGGCTACTTGCACGTATTATTTTAGGTAAATTTACGAATCCAGAAGGAAATCAAAGTTAAATTATACAGTGCAGACGGGCATGTCATTGTGTTTAAAAATGTGTCATTTTGCAAGTAAAATACAGGTACTTATAAGAATCATTTGATAATTTAAGATCAAATTCGTGAAAAAAAATTAATATCTCTGATAAGTCGCCGCCGTGCATAAAATAGAGGATCTACCGAAACAAAGATATATTCCATATTTCCTGCAGATCTATCACCAGCAACACTCAGCTATGCGATTAAAAGTTCCCAAAGCATTAGTTTTATACCGACATATTTTAAGTGTGCATTTTTTATGTTTTTACATAATTACTAAAGGTACAATATTTGAATAAAAAAATTAAGTTACATAAAAAACATATAAATACAATTCTAAAAATTGCTTGATTATTAAAAAGATAACGGTTCTGTGCAATATTGTTGTAAAGAACACAAATGACGTTTATTCGAATGAAACGGTGTCTTATTTACAAACATCAATGCATCGTTCCATTATAACTTCCATATGTATGTTTGAAACCACTCTGTACGAATGGAATATGTAACCTGTCATGCGATAAAGGGTCTTATGTCATGTACGGACAGCGTAGATCCAGATCAGCCTCCGCATGGTCAGTCGGGCAGACAGGCGTGTAGCTACACTGTCACACAAGGTTTCGTGGTCTCATTAGCGGACAGAGTTGCCTGGTCAGACTTTGCGAATGCGTTGCTGTGTTAAAAAAAAGATACAACTATGATTTCCATCATTGTTTTTGTATGAATCGATTGCAAAACAAGATCGAATTATGAAATCCATATTGTTTTTTTATAATGATAANGGAAAGGGGGGGGGGGGGGGCAAAACTAATTAAGAACGTCAAAAATGAACTTGCCAAGAATCATGAGTAACATGAATACTTAAAACTTACCATGGTATTTATAAAGGATGGTATAATAAATATGATCATAATAATCGCATAAAAAGAAAAAATAAAGCATCAAAGTCATCAGTGTGCTTATATGATATGCATCATATGAGAAAACATTGTATAAATATATTAAACATAATAGTATACAACTATCGTTTCAGAAATACAACATCAGCTCATTAGCAATTGCCATGAAATTGTTTTTATCCTACGAGAAACTCACGTAAACATAATGTATTTATTTTTTCACGAGGCAATTTAAAATAATTACATTATGTAAATAGTATTATCCCAATCATATACAAACTATGATAAAACAACAAATGTTAAATGAAGTTTATTAGGATAATATTAGAACCCAACATTAAACCTCGTGTGATTATGATTTTGGGCCGCGCTCTGGGAAAACGAGGTTTAATGCATGTGAGTCAAGTTTCGTCCCTGATTAGCCTGTGCAGTCTGTTGACGACCCTTTTCGCGTTAACAGGATATTCTCTAAAAAGAGACTTCCATAACACAAAAAACAATAAAAGAGGAAAGTGTCGCTCCATGTTATCCTGCGGCCACTGCACAAGATAATTCGGGACGACTTCTTACAAACGTTCATTAAGCCCGGTTTTGCCAAAGCGAGGCTCATTAGGAATATCATTCAAGTTACACTTCTATTCAAATTGTGGTATTACATTACACAACAAACGTAGACTTCTAAGTGCATTTTCACAGGGTCACAGGGGCAGGTCCGCACATTATATTGTCGTGAAGACTCAGCCACGACCTGTAAATAAACTCTGAATTACACATACATGCATTTGGTCGACCCATAAGGTTCTAACTAATTACACTATATGTGATATTAGATTAGAAAAATGGTACCATGTTAGTGTTCATGTGTCGTGTGAATAGATATAGTCGCGGGGTTATACAATGGAATTAATTGGGTACGCGAAAAATTAAAAACGAGCATTTTATATCTACAAACATCCTTGTTACCAGAAAACATCTCGTTATGAAATTTTGGCTTTTGCTATAAGGAACACTGATTTTTTATTGGGTAACTTTATTTTACGAAATACTTTACGAAATTTCCGTTGATTTTTTAGTATTAATTTAACTTTAAATGTCAGTACTATAATTTGAGTTTTATTTTTTTTAACAACGAAGTTGCGACTTTGTGTTAATGTTCGAGGCCATGGTCCCTTAAAATCATCGAACAACACATATCAACATATTCATAATTATTATGTTGAATTTTTGTATTTACCTTCTTTAAACATATATGTTTACACATTAAATAAGTTTTCACACAGAAATGTGAATACGTCGGTTTGAATAGCCCGGACTGATTCCATTTCAAAAACTGTCCACATAACCTTGAACACGTTTTGAACTTTATTTTTAACGTATTGCTTTCGCTGAAAATAGATATTAACCTTACACATATTTCACGCGGAGAATATATATATATAGCACATTCATCGTTTTACTTATTTCTTTGGGTTTCCAATATATTATTTCCGATGAACGTAATGGATTTCAAAAATAACAGTGTCACTACACTTCCAGTGAAAGTCAAGCCAGGTCGCATTGCCTCGTGTTAAAAAATATAAGAGAATAACAGTCAATATAACCATAACCTGTCATCATGTTATAAATGTTTGTGTTTCACAGAATGTATAACGCGGATTTCTCGACCTTGAGCTTCGCCGGCCTCGACAGCAACCTGGTTCAGGCGACCCTGGCTTCGATCAGCAGCAACTCGATGACGCCGATCATCAAGGAGGAGCTGAAACTCAAGATCCAGTCAAAGAGGCTGGCCTCGGGCAAGGAGGAGCTCCCGAAACCCATCTTCAAGGAACCCGAAAAGTATGAGGTATGTGTTCCGTAGTTGGGAATTCAAGGGCACCGCGGTTATCATAAACCTTTATACACGCTTGCTTAAAGAAGACAGCCATATTTCTGGCCGGTTTTAACTTTTCATTATCAAAACTGCTAAAAGAAAGATTGTAATGGATACTTTAGCTAACCAGAGCACAAAGTTCTCATGGCCAACTATTGCGGTTGGAGGCTGTCAGGCGTCCGTCGTCACGTGTTGTGTGACGTGTGTCTTTGCTTAAAATGACATCTCCTCCATAATCGATGAGCGGTCTTGTTTTCCGTTTATGTATTTAGTGAAAATTTTAAAACTCTTCTCCTGTGAAACCATAAGGCTCAGAGATTTGGTTTTTGTACTGTAAGATTATGTGGTGGACCCTATTACGTTTGTTCAAATCATGCCCATTGGATCAAAGTTGGTACCGTCGTGGTTGTAACTTCTTTTACTTGTATGATTGAAGTGAAAACCAATTTGGAACTGCAAGGTCTAGATCGTTGGCATTTGTTTAGTAACATAATAATCACGATGGTCCTCTACAGAGTTTGATGAAATCATGTCCCTGGGTCAAACTTGGTCCCGAACTGGAGAAAACTCGATAATCTGTATGTGTATAAAGTGTACTATATCAAGCTAAATATAAACCTTGATATTTTGTCTTTATCATCATTTAGTGGTCCTGTACAAAGTTTGATCAAATTATGCCACTGTGATTAAAACTGTTGACGCCCCAGGGTGTCACTTTGAATATAGTATCATTTAGAAAAAATAATTTACGAATCTTATATGAAACCACACGTCCTAGACATTTGGTATTTTTTATGTAACATCATGTAGTGCTCTTCTACCAAAATGTATTCAAATCCTTTTTTTCTGATCACATTTTACACACCCTGCTCGTAGGTTGTTTTTCTTAGTGTACATAGTGAAACAATCTCTCAGCTTGGTCTAGTTTTGACTCTAGTATCAAAGTGTGAATTCTTGTTTCAATTATTGTTCTTTTGTCAGTAAATACTATGTTAAAAATGTTCGTTTATCTGTATATATTGTAATTTCATATGCGTCATGTTGTAAAAAATAGGCAAGCGTGTTGTATTACGTTTATTTCAATTTCAGATGACGCCGGAGGAGACTGAAAAGCGTAAACATAGGCGTGAACTCAATCGGGTTGCTGCCCGGAAGTGTCGTAATAAGCGGAAACTCAAGCACGCAAGTGTTGAAACTGTAAGTTGTATAAAGTACACCGTCCTATATTGTTTAAATCAGGCGTCAATGTTATTACTTTTACTTTGGTATTCAACATGATTTATTACAATTTTTTGTTGATACTTATTACTATATAGTTTATGACTTCGTGCAACTATTAGCGTTTTAAATTCCCACTAAGGGAGCGTTCCCAAAATTCTTTTCGTATTGGTTCTACCAAGGAAATGGACGCGAAAGGGTCCCTAAGACACTCTGGCCTTCCATGAAATTAAGCTTAAATGAATCTTTTTTAATTAAATGTATGGTTTGTCATCCAATGTTACTTGCATATAATTATCGGCCTCTTTTGTATATATCAAGTCTCAATGAACGCATAATATTAAAGGTGAATTCAACTAACAACAACAACAATATATTAGAGTACAAAGGGCGTGGAACGCGTGTGTTTTAATGCTTTCTGCTTTCATTGGAAGTATTAATCAATTGAACATTTTGTCGACATGAATGTATATTTAAAGTGATATTAGACGCATCTAACAGTTTATAGGTGTCTATCGCAACCGTTGTTTATTTTTGGTGTTTTCACTTCATATAAACTTACATTTGTTAATGCAGCATCAACATACTAAAACAATATCCCGGAAAGGGAAAAATAATGCATTTGAATTTCAACCGTACTTTCATTTTGACAACTGACAAAAGAAATGATTTGATGTACGATGTGAATCTAAATTTAGTTTTAGTGCAGATTCTTTCATACGACACAAAGACATAATTTTGTTTTACGGATATTTATTAAATTTCCTGCAACGATATCTACCATACGACACTCGAACACTTACTCCGATCCTAATAAAAAGAAAGCTTAGAGGACTGGGTTAGTCATGTAAAATATCGAATATAATGTATATTTTTTATAAACAACTGGTAGCAAGATGAGTTGCAGATAATTGGTAAGTTACCACATTTTAACTAACTCTTTTGACCTGTTAATTCTTTTCAGCTCAATGCAACAGTGAACAATGCGTCTAATATCACGTTAATAGCACACTTGGTAGACTTGATTGACTATTTTAAAGCACAATCCTTCGACTTGAATGTATATTTTATAGCACACTTCGTAGACTTGAATGTTTATTTTATAGCACACTTCGTACACTTGAATGTTTATTTTAAAGCATACTTCATGGACTTAAATGTATATTTTATAGCGCACTTCTTCGACTTGCATCTGTAGCACACATAGTCGTTTTGAGTAAATAACTCACTTATTCGATTTGAATTTATATTTAAAGGCACACTTCGTCGACTAAAATATATGGTTTATAGCACACTTAGACAGATACAAGTCGACGACTTGAATAGGTACTTTGTAGCACACTTTGTCGACTTGACTCTGTAGGACACTGTCGAAATTGATGTATATTTAATGAGTTTTTTTATTACAGGTGCAAGCTGAGCTTGAACTTCGAAATTTCATTTTGAAACAAAAAGTTGAAGATTTGGAAAAAGAAAAACAGAATTTGATAAGACAACTAATCGAACAACAAATAGTCTCGGTACCGACACAAACGCCAACTCAGGAATTTATAAAAGACGAAGACCTGATGGCGGAACATCATTCGGCAAGCATTATTCCAACCGATCAGCCATCGACCTCATCTGGAATTTTCCAACAGAACTGCCCTCATCGAAGCTTCTCGGAGGAAGCTGTCCGCCCACCACCACCGCCATATCCATACATACCAAGACGACATAGTGGGGAGGTTCTCACGTACCACTCACCGTATCCAGACGAAGATCACCCTTGTTTCACCCAGTCAACAAATCCATTACCAGGAGATCATCATTTCTTCATGACGATTAACCCTTTTGATATCAACGACCAGTGCCATGCTGGAGATCCACACAAGCCACCTGCTTTTACCGAAGTGGCCCCTTTACAGGTACAACAGTGCACGTTAAAAGATGCATTACAGATCACGTGTGAACTGTTTGACATTCCAAATTCGGGCAATTTCGCTGCAGTCGATCTAGCGCCTACAGACGGCAAGCAAGACTTACCGTTTACAAGCAATCACTTTTCAGACGACCTACCAGATTTTCTGGATGAGGATTTTTACTTTACTATTAATTGTGATGCACAACGCGTGTCGCCTTGCTCGTCGGGCTTCAAGTGTGAAACACCGCGAATGGAAGATCAGACCATCGTGCCCAAAGAAACGCGAAGTTTAGGCAAAGAAGAGACACCAGAGAATACTTTCGAAATGTACTTTCGCCCCCTGCAAGTACATGCATTGGGCGAAGATGAAGCTACAGTTCCTGGTGCTTACACAACCTGCGTCACCCCTGTCTCACCATCGCTTTATTAAGCCCATTGGTTTCTTAGATTTATGCCAATAACATGTCTCTGATAATGGTACCTATTAGTATAAGGGTATCTTTTATTATGGCAGTGTTATTAATATTTTCAAAGTAAGATCATATCAGGTTTTAATTCTTAGAACAAACATGAATATTAATCATGAGGCTAATTATTTGAAAACTTTTTTACAACAGTAATGTTCCAAACTAATACTTTTGGAAACTTGCATCGTTTTCCTGTTCAATTTCATATCCATTCCAAATTCAAATACGTATTCCCTTTGACCTTTCATTAAAATTTGATTTTCTATCATTCTTACCTTCATTGTAATTTTTTGGGTCATCATGTACTTTGTACCAACTGTAGTCATCTATATTTCATGTTGGTCATTTGTCATCACACTTTATATACCTAGGTGTGTTCTATTGCGATGTATATCGACATGTAAATTGTAATCGGAGATATATTTTATAGTGTATTTTCGTAGATAAGATGACATAAAGGTTATACTACATATATAGTTTGTGACTATAAAGGTTTCACGTGTTATATCATAATGTGTAAAATAGTTATGCCTTTGTTGTACAATATAACTCTGAACAATGACTAGTTTGATGCAAAACTCACCATGGACACATAGTATGTATGCTTCATTCCATTATTGAATAAGGAGGGCATGAGTTGATTTTCATAGGGCGTTGTTGCTATTAATAAATGGTGTTTCATTTAAAAAAAAAGTAATGTTTAGTTGAAAAGTTTCATTTTCACTTACTCGTATAGCTGTTTTTGTTTGATGTTTTCTTTTTGTGTATTCACGACTTCTTATGAATCATATTATAAAGAATTATTATGTCATATTTTTTCGGATATCATGTATTGTTAAGAATTCGGTATTTTCAGTCATTCAGTTAACTGTCTAGAACCGTGACAACTCATTTAAATATTAATTAAATGTATCTTTCAGTATTAAGAATTACATTAGGAAAATAATCTTCACGGGACAAAAGTCTGAACTACTTAAAGTTTTGATAATTAGAATTAAAATAACTGTATCTCTTTTGATAATACATGTTTTTTACTTCCTGAAGTAGTTAAGCGTATAACATAAAATTTAGCAAATGTTTAAAAAAAACTGTTATGCTTTTATACTGCTAGATACTCTATTTGTATATACCTCTACATATTCATAAAAAATCTGTTTCATATACATATATGTTGGTTTATTGTCATCGGTGTAAATTGTTTATCCGATTTTCCTTTGTACTGCTTTACTTGCAACTTATTTCTGTTCATAAAAATCTTCGTCATATTTACAACAACATCACCAAAAACGCTCTGTTGTGTAAAACAAACATTATCATCCCTGTACTATATATGACATTGTGCTCACGGAAAACTGTACATAGTCACCATATGACGTTGTCAAAAACCGCAGGCTGTGTTCAAATAAAATATTGTTATACCTCGATCTACATGTATATCCGGTGAATGATGTGAAGTTTTCAAAAGTATACCTGCTTTTCTGTTTGTTTTACAAAGTAGAAATGTATTCTGTGTTACGAAGCAATGTTACGATTCGCATTTAAAAGTATGTTGGGTTTATGCATCAAATGTTGATGGAGAGGTTGTGTTATTTGATAGTGCTCACTAAATGGTGCTGACTTTAAAGTGCTTATACAAAGACTTGGTCTTTAATTGTAGATACCCTACAAATATGTATGTAATACTAGTCCGTAGTGAAAATACATGTATGTACAAAAGACACTCTGCTTAAAGATACATGAATGCAATTTATATTACTGATGCAAGAAAGCACTTTGTCGTCACTTTGTATTTGATGGCATATTTCTAGTTGCTTATTTACAAGTTTTATACGTGTACACATGTTTGTTTTATAAAGAATTGTGCATTATTTGTGTATATGTTTATGACAATGTTACCATTTATTGTAAAGTGATGTCTTTGTAAACAATTTATTCAACTGTTTTATCGTTTTGAACATTGTCTATTTGTCTCTGTTACATGTTATACATATTATTGTTACACGTATGAATAAAGTGTTTAACTGACGGGCTGTTTGCTCTGTTTGTACTTTGAGAACAAATAAAACGCGTGCTTTAAAGTAAAGTAAAAAACAATATATTTTCAAAACATGTATTAAATTAATGAAGTATATTAAAAATAATTCAGCATGTAATATAATTCATTTCTTTAATCTCAAAAACATTTATAGAAATTAAATACAGTGTTTAAATGTTGCACATGAGTTAATTAAGACAGTAGATAAAGGGTAATTCATACTTCTACTTTTTCTTCTTCGTATATTGTACAAGATCCATCTATGGGGCATTGTCGTACAAGAAAAACGGTATAAAAATCGTGGCGTGGCATAGTTAGTTTTCTTTTTTTTAATATTTACAAATTCATTGGAGGTCTATTTTGGTACCATCCCTTCCTTGAACGCTTCAAGGCTGGGAGCCATCACAAGGTGGTTTGGCAGTTGATTCCACAGTCTTGTTGCTGACGAGACGAAGGAATGTCTGAGTTAGTCTTTTCTGCAGAATAGGATGATGCATCTAATACTGCTGCCTCTTGTGGATGATATAGCAAGGCGGAGGTAGGGGTCAGACGGAATATCAATCAGGTTGTAAATTATACGGTACATCATAGTGACCTTAGCTATTTGGTGTCTCTCCTGAAGGGGTTGTCACTTTATGTCTACTATCATCTATGAACTGCTGCATGTGGCCCTGTAGTCCCCTAACACAGAGCGAGCAGCGCGTTTCTTAACTGCTTCTAGTTGGTCAATACATATTTGAGTAAGAGGGCCCATGCGTTTGCAGCGTACTCCAATATTGGTCGCACTAAGGTGGTGTATATACGTTCTTTGAGGCTAGTTTCGCATCTGGACAGGAAGCCTAGACTGTTGATTACCTTCCGGGTGACTGCTGCTAAATGCGGTTTCCAGGACATGTTTTCCGAAATATTCAAACCAAGTTATTTGCCTTCCATTACAGGTACAAGCTTCTGTCATGAATTACTTTCTGCGACTTTATTGGATCCCGTTTTTTCGAGATGTGTATGACTTCACACTTTGAAGGATTGAAGGACATCTGCCAGTCCTTTTCCCGCCTCTGTAGGGAATCCAGATCAAGCTGAAGTGTTTCTGCGTCCTGTGCTGTCTTGATCCTTCTGTATAGGAGAGTGTCGTCAGCAAAGAGCCCGGTTTTTGAGGTTACAGTGCCTGGAAGGTCATTGATGTAGACAAGAAAAAGCAAACGTCCAGGGACAGTGCCCTGGGGACGCCTGATGTGACGTCGGCTGAGTTGGAGAACTGTCCTTCAACTAAGACACAATGGCTTCGACCAGTCAGAAGCTTTCTATCCAGGTTAGGACTGATCATCTGATTCCGTAGTGTCTCAGTTTCATGAAACGTCGTTGATGCGGAACAAAATCGAAGGCTTTCGAGAAGTCGAGTATGATCGCATCGATCTGTTCACCAGCATCACGGGATGCAGCAAGGTCCTGTAGGATTAGGATCAATTGCGATTCTCAACTGCGTCTTCTCCGAAAGCTGTGCGGTTGGTTGGCCAGGACCTTGTGCTTGTTTAGGTCAGACATGACTTGGCTGTTGATGATATGTTCTATACGTTTGCAGCATACGGATGTCAGAGAGATTGGGTGATAGTTAGCCGGATTACGTCTGTCACCTTTCTTGTAGACTGGGGTTACACGTGCAAACTTCCATTCAGCAGGGGCGCGTCCTTGCTATTATACTTATATTAAAACACAAAACACATCAGAGCGTGTCAGTATTCACGATGAAAACATTTCATATGCTTAATAACTCGTATAAAAAATACCTTTAAACATGCGGGCGTCTATTTCGTGAAAATGTGATTTTAAGTGCTTTGTTTAAAAAAAATATACTGTATCCTTAACATCTTGTTTCCACTCTTGTAAGTATTCATCGGTAACTTTGTTTAAACAAAGACAAATAATCAGTCTCATTGCTTTGTTGGTAATGATACCACACATAATCAAATCCATATTCAGATAGTAAGCCCCTCACCTTTTCGAAATAGATCAACTTAGTATGTTTTGAAAGTCAATCTTCCAATATGAATCGTAATATGAAATTGTCACTTCTAGTTATTTTTAACCAATATTTTATTATAGGAACATATAATGCTAATATATAACGGGAATCTACCAAGTTCGCCGTAAACGGCTTTAATTGAAGTTGATTTTCTGACACCAAGAACAGCTTTGCAAACTTTTAGATGCAATTTTTTTAAACTCGCTACACTTAAAGAAACCCAAACCCAGGAAACCCCTATACTTTCAAACTGCATACAAACAGAATAAACATCATTAGTTTCATAACATACTGATATTCGCTGGTTGAGTCCACGTGACAACAATTTTGCAAAATTACTTTATAAAGCGATGCCTCTATAATTACTAGCTTCTGACTTATCACCCTTCTCATGTAAAGGTATAATCCGTTTAGCCTATTTTTTAAATCAATAAAATAATCGTCATAATCATAAATATTACCAGCCAAACTATCGCAGGCATCTATAAAATATTCGTTTAGCAATAGATCTTCACACGGAGATTAAGATAGTTTAAAAGGGAAATATCATTGATATCTAAAGGAAATTGTTCTGGATTTAAGATATTGTTTCGTTTTCTGAAATACGTATACATTCCAGTGAAATAAAATAGTTTTTCTCATATTGTATTATATAGAGGCTAATATTGGACTGAATGAGAATCAACACTGAAGTAGATAAAACAATAAATACAGCATCACAATTTGTGTTGTAGATAGGAATAGAATGTAGTATTGGGCAATAGTCTCTTACGTGCCTTTACTCTATTGGTTACTTCTTCATAGTTTGATCAAGAATCCCAAATTGTTCATAACCGATATGTATATCTTGGTTTCCCAGGTTCATACAAATACTTAAGATTGTAATTTCTAGAAAAAAAAGCAGTACGCATATTACTCTAGTGACGTTGCTGTGACGTAGGTGAGACCACGTTAGCTATTATACATTAACGTTCTTTTACGTTCGCGTGTTAGCATTATTATTAGACAACGTGTAAAGCAAATTTACTCGTGTACAGTTTAACGAAGAAAACACACGATTGCTCGGTTACTCTTCAATTCTCCGCAAATGCGATTTTAAGTTAACTTGAAGTGAGTAACACGATAATATATGTGTTTGAACATACAACACAAGAAAGTGTAACTGCAATCCGGAAGCAAATGGTGTGTGCAAACTGTTACAAGACAGTACGCAAATGTTTTGCTACCTTATACACTGACACATTATGTGATTTCGAATGCATTTACATACAACCAACTTATGGAAAACTGCGTTTTACTCTGAAAGACAATTTTAAACAAAAAACAGGATGCCATGTTGTACGCATTCCCAATCGAATGAACTGAGAATTTATTGAGATCAATATCAGATGAAATGTGAATTAAATATTGAATGCTAGATACCATCGATACGTATAGATGTATTTTTATTTTATAAAATTAATCAATGTTATTAAAATGGTATTCTACATTAATGTGTTATATTGGATTTGAATGACAATAGATGTTAATTTTTTTTTTTTAACAATATTCGAAAAACATCGACACTTGTAGTTTTTGTTTTTTTTTTACTTGTAATTACCTAACTGAAAACCAACGAGGATGTTGAATAATATTTATTTGCAATTTAAACATAAATTTTGAGCATATAAAGACGACAGTAAAATCCATCTTAACTGTAGGTTCAAACAACACTTGCCTATTTTATCCACCAATATAGGGATAGTAAACGTTTTCGAGGGCATGATCATCTGCGGGCGCTCTCAAAATCCGTTCCTGCCCTCGTGCTGCGCACTCGGAACGGATTTTGAAAGCGACCGCAGATGATCATGTCCGAGAAAATGTGTATTTTCGCTATTATTGCATTAACAAATCACACATACCAAAAATAAATTAAAATAATAGTGAAAACAATATGTCTTGTTTATTCGACATCGTCAAAATAATTCGATTATTTCATATAACGTCATGCAGTTCAAGGTTGTGTTTTACATATGCCTCACACGGTCATCATCAGCCTTGAGGAGGCTTTACCTTCGGATAGGCAGTTTTCGATTTAAAATGTGTTTAAACAATAGATGAACGCAAATTTGAAATGCAGCCGCACAAAGTAAGAAATGAGGAATTATTTTGTCGATATCGAATGAACAAGACATATTGATTTCAATGTTATTTTAATTTATGGATATGAAAAACACATAACGGGGCTTGGACGGCACGTGAGTCGCCTTGTTAATACACGATTTCTCCCGTTCTAGCCCTTTTTTGCCAAGTTTCTGCACCCCGCCAGCGGGCATTATAGATAAAGTTTATGCAATAATGATAGTTGTAGTTCAATAATAATGATTGAAAAGGTGTTTGATTGTAAAAGAATTTGAAATGTGTCAGCTTGTTTGTACCTAAAAGTATTTTTTTGTCTCCAAAATTGGGCCCATTTCAGAGAAAGTCTATATGTTGTATGCATCGTATGTGAACAATTCTTGACTGAATTGCAGTATAATATAACACTAACATTATCAGCATTTATCTATGTTTGCAAAGTAGATCGTCCTAGAAATAATGGAACATTTGGTGGATTCGTACCCTGATGATGTGGTAAGGAGTTCGTTGACTGGCGGTGTACAAAAGGTACATTACCACCAATAGAACAAACAAACATTATTCCGAAGCCCTTGGCATTGAACGCAGGTTCAGTAACAGCCTCATTGAGTGCATCCTTCAGCTCAAATTATCCAAGTATAGGCGATTGCTTTTTACCAAATGATCAAAGCGACTACGCGTTGCTCGCTGGAACGCCAAAGTAATGAAAATGAAACAGATCAATTTAATTGTATGTCCTCACTAAGCGTTTTCCAGTCAACAACTCACACTTATTGAATATATGAACAACGATTGCATAGCATATCCTCATCTGCTTACTGTACCAACACAAAATGGGCACCCATTAAGATCCTCACAACTTCAGCATAGAGTGTGTCGCGTTCCGCTTCCAGCTTGCCTACTATTTCATGCAGCTCGGCATTCTTTCGTTGCAATACTGCACATGTCTAAAAGCAACAAAAGTTATTATTGCTCAATTGAAAAAGATAGATTTTTAGAATCGATTCGTGGTACCCATGCAAGCCGTCTCTTTTTTGGAAGTTTGATCAGCGTATTGTTGATGCCTTACATAACTAATGATGGAACTTCACATACGTTTAACCTTCCTATTGTTTTGTTTTTACAATTATGAATAATTATAGTGGATAACTTTAAGTTCAACCTATCAAGCTTCTATGTTGTAACTGTTCAAACTTTTAAAGCAATACTATTTAAATACAACCCATACACATGTATAATTGCTTGAGTAGCCCAATGTAATGCGTATTTATAAAGTTTACTTGTCTAGACAACGCAGTTAAAATACAACGGTAGTATAGCTGTAAAACTATATTTCAACTGTATTACATTACCTTCATCAAATCATCCAATTCAGATTTCTTCCTGTTCCTAAACTTTGCAGATGCCCTTCTGTTCTGCTCTTTGCGTCGGTCAATTTTCTCACGTTCTTCTTCCCTAAGTTCCTAAAACCAATAGGACAGGTAACTTCATGAATTAAAAAAGCAAATATCTACACAAGTAGCATGCGCCTTAGTGTACAAAAGACAGACCATTGTGTTTTTACAATTAAAGAGTTTGTGTTATTTTTCGTGTGAACGATTTTAATCTAGAAAGGGCCGATAGTGCAGTAGGCATTAATATAAGCATGCAGTATTGTAACTGACAATATGTTTTTTTGTACCAAAGTGTTGACTTATATAAGTCAATAATATTTTCACGTGAGAAACAATACAAACTACTTCAGGTCGAACCTGAGCCTTCTTAACGTGACGACCAATAACAGGCAAGTTACACAACTTTAAATAAAAGGGCAACGTGACTAAATAACAGCGAGATTTTATTGTTGAAATACGGATACAGGTGTTCCGAACCAACAGTCAGTGCAACAGTCATGCATATATATGTCGTGTTCTGAGAAAACTGGGCAAAATGCTTGTGCGTAAATTGTCATCCCAGATTAGCCTGTGCAGTCCGCACAGGCTAATCAGGGACGACAATTTCCGCTTTTATGGATTTTTTTTGTTTAAAAGATGTCTCTTCTTAGCGAAAATCTAGTTTAGGCAGAAAGTGTCGTCCCAGATTAGCCTGTGCGGACTTCACAGGCTAAACTGGGATGACACTTTACACACAAGCATTTTGCCCAGTTTTCTCAGAACACGACACATATATTACAATTCACCGGTTACCCATGCATAATATTACATTTTTATATTTTATCGTCGTTTACCTGAGTGTTGTGGATATCTTCCGACTCTAAAACAAGTTCGGTCTTGCCTTCGGATAAACGTCGGTTCTGAATATAGTATTTGAGTTCTTCCTTCAGTAGCGGCAGTATTTCGCCCGTCCGGAGTGACGTAAGCACCGCCTGCTGAAATCTCAAGTCTTCGGCAGTGTTTGAGTTCCACATGTTTCTTTGAAACGTCCACGATAGTTGGAAATTGCGCCGTTGTTAAACTACGCGTGCGTCAGCATTTAAGCGAAACGTTAAAACTGAGATCTCGCTGTGACGTAGATGAAGTCACGTTAGTTATTTTTAGACGTTGGATATTTAGTTAACGACGCGGGTAAGCACTATTTTTAGCTGACGTTTTTTTAGTTTATAGTTTAAGGGAAACAACTCGTGCTTTTTCAGTGTTTTGTTTAATAAGAGTTACCCTCTCTATACTGTATGAGTTTGAGCCTTACAAGTATATACATCAGATACATTGATATAAATGCACTACACATTCTTATGCATAGAAGGTAAATAGCATACTTGTTTACTTTTATGTGTACTGGTGCTCAATTGGTCGTTGTCGGCTCAGGCACTACTTTAAAAGTAGCCCGGGTACGATTTAGTATACTACAAAGTACCCAGTTTACGGAAAATACGCTTAAATGCATCCGCCCATACCCCTGGGTACTGCACAGGCTATTCTGGGGCGACACTTTACGCACATTACGCCCGTTTTCCCATAGCGAGTCCCAATCGCATAAATACTATAAACATTGTCAACCTTGACATGATGCTCGTGGACTAATTAATAAATATTTATTCATTATCGAATGCTTCTTATTGATTAAACGGATGAAATACATCTAGCATTTGCTACACAGATCGACATTTTTTTCTACAACTATTGCATGGTTCATATGTGTTCTGTGCGCTGTTCTGTACTTTTCAGCGAAATGGTCACTTGCCTGAAATGAAACACTAGCGGATATGTTTTACCTCTTGATACTATGTAAGCAGTTTAAGTACTCAGGTATGAGCAGGCATAGTAACAATCAATTTATTATGTAGATTTGAGCATTATTCTATAATTACATTCTGAACATTTCAGTTAGATCCAAGAAAAGCCCCTTTTAGTTTTCCGGTTCAAAAAAGGCCGTGCGTTCCCAGGTTTGCAGTATAAAAACAAGTCAAATCTTGTCTTGCTCATAACAAGATGCAATTAATGAACGTCGCTCTAATTATCATTGTGAATCATGACCAGAAGTCGAACATTCATTTAAATAACAACGCTATAAATGTTGTATTTACATAATTTTGTATTAAACGACTGATTGCAAAAGTTGTGAAGTATAATGCAAATCAACTAAACTTACTATAGAAAGTAATACAAAATTGAAACAGTGTTTATATTTAGACCTGCAAAAGGGCGCATTGAAGCTGGGTTTCCATTCAAGCTATAAATAGTAATTACTTGTCATTATTCGTGACGTTGCAAAACAAGCGCTCGGATACTCTCGGGTCTTATGGATAAGCACACGATCCAGTAAACCGCAACAATGTTTTCAACTTACTTCCCTTCCGTCGACGCGCATGTGGTTTCGTAAACATGTTCAGACCCGTCAACAAAGTGCTGATTTCGCGTCATTCATACAGTTAGACATTTAAATATCCTCGTCATCGATAAATCGATTTTACCTATTCTGATTGGATTTAAATGACACCGGCGCACTACCTTATCGAAGTAAGATGCTTTTACTTACATTTGATTTAACATGCTGATTTAAATTATAATACTGACCGTGTTTTATAAAAGTTTAACGGTTATTTAAAACGGGGGTTTCCCCATTACAAAGAAGATTGCTTTTTTAGAATACACTGCCGTTTTTATGGCTAATGCACGTGTATTTTATGCTTGTGATCACCGATTAACATTGCGCGTGACAAATAATACAAATGATAATTAAGTGAATACATAGTTGGAAGGAAGTCCGATGTTGTGTAGACTGACTGAGTCCTTTACATTTTATTGTTGTTATTTCATATTATTATTTTCAATATAATTGTCGGCCGTTTTTACTTAGCGATATAATACTATTTCTATCTTTACAATATCATTTATATCACTCATTCTTCCATGAGTACGGAATTGAAAGCGCCCAAAAGTAGGACATTCTGTGATAAGACAATATTTTGAAAATAAATACACGCAATATTTGGGAAAATTCACATACTGAAAATGCACAAATTGGCTGCAGAAAATATTGAAATTAGTCAACGATTGAATATAACTTTGCCTTTTTTAAAAGGGGAATTTCCCCGTCGCCATTTTAGACGCCGTGCGTCACCAAATTTGAAGCCGAAAAACGTTCGTAATACGTTCGTGCGAAGCAGGCCAACGGGAGCTGTAAACTGTTGCAAACCAAACATTGGACATAATTGTGCAAATTAATAATTTGTAATCATTTTCCGACAATCTATTATTGTGCATATTTTATATTTGTTAATTTTAAAAGGTAATTAGTTTATTTGCTTGTTCATCTTTGATATTAATAATCGCAATTTCTGCAGCGAACTGCAATGACTCACTGCAAAAAAACTACTTGTTACTTTGACATTGACCCTGTTGCATCAGAAACCGAGAGAGCTAAATACTGTACAGTAGATGATTACGTTAGTTAATGGAGCGTTTAAGTAAGTATTACCTACGCTGAGGATACACGTGTATTCATATAGGTACCGTACTATTACATTATATATATATATATACTTTATATTATTTTACATTTTTCATTACATTTCAGAAGTTTTCGTTCTGCTTGTTTTGCTGAATATTTCATCGACCCCTTTGTGAACTCTATTACATGTAAATAACCTGTAAACTATTTGCATGTTTTATATTTGGTAATCATACGAATCCAGTAAGAAAACCAAAATTTAATTATACAGAGTAGACGGTCATATCATTGTGTTAAAATATGTATCATTTTGCCAGTAAAATACCAATATGTATAATAATCATTTGAGAATTTAAGATAAAATTCGTGCAAATATTAATATCTCCGATCACTCGACGCCGTGCATGAAAATATGTGATCGACCGAAACAAAGATACATTCTAAATTTACTGCAGATTTCATCACCTGCTATTGCAAACAGATATGCGATAAAAAATTCACAAAACATCACTTTTTATACCGACATATTTTCAGTGCGTATTTTCTATATTGTTAGATATCAACCATAGGTGAAATTTTTGGAATCAACATTTTAAGTTATACAACAAACTTAAAAATAAAATCGACTGAAACTGTCTCTTATGTACAAACATTAATGCATCTTGCCATAAATATGTCCGAAACCACTCAGTACGGATGGAATACGAGACCTGTCATGCGATAAAGGGTCTTATGTCATGTACGGACAGCGTAGATCAAGATCAGCCTCCGCATGGTCAGTCGCGCAGTCAGGCGTGGAGCTACACTGTCACGCAAGGCTTCGTGGTCTATTTAGCTGACAGAGAAGCTCCAGGTCAGACTGTGCGAATGCGTTATTGCGTTTAGGAAAAAAGATACAAAGATGAAATCCATCATTGTTTTTGTATGAAACATTTGAAAAACAAGTTCACATTTGTGAAATCCATAAGTGTGTTTTATGAAACATTTCCAAAACAAACTCGAATGATTTAATCAATTTTGTGTTTGTATGCACCACTTGAAAACAAGTTAGCACGATAAAGTCCTCTTTGGTGTTTATATGAAGCATTTAGAAAACAAGTTCGAATTATGAAATCCATAATGGTGTTTATAATGATCACGGGGGACACAAATAATCAGGAAAGTTAAAAAATCAACTTGACAAGAATCATGTTATGAGTAACAGGAATGCTTCAAACTTATCATATTATTTATTAAAGATGGAATACTAAATATGAGCATAATAATCGCATGAAACGGAAAAGATAAACATCAAATTTATCAGTGTGCTTATATGATTATGCATCATATGATAAAAACATTGTATACATATCTTTAACATAATAGTATACAAGTATCATTTCAGAATTATAACATATGCTCATAAGCAATTGTCATGAAATTGTTTTATCCTCCGAGAAACACACGTACAAATAAAGTAATTAAATTTTCACGATACGATTTAAAACTACATTAATCGCATTATCAAAATCATATAAAAGCTACGATCAAATAATAGATGTTAAATGAAGTTTATAAGAAAAAATATAAGAACCCAACATAAAACCTCGTGTGATTATGATTTGAGCTGCGCTCTGGGAAAACGGGGTTTAATACAAGTGAGTCAAGTTCCGTTCCTTATTAGCCTGTGCAGTCCATTGACGACACTTTCGCCTAAACAGGACTTTCGCTAAGGCAAAAATTCAGTTAAACAAAAATACAATAAAATCAGAAAGTGTAGTCCCATATTATCCTGTGCGGACTGCACAGGATAGTCTGGGACGACTTTACGCATATGAATTAAGCCCGGTTTATCCAAAGCGAGGCCCATTTACAACATCATTCAAGTTACATTTATATCCAAATTGTGTTATTACATTACAAAACAAACGTAGACATCTGAGTGCATTTTGTTCAACCCCTACGGTCTTGACGCATACACTATATATGATATAAGATTGTATGCGCTTTAAAGTGACATGTGCCTGTACTAAATAAAAAATAATAGACTGTAAGATATTTTATATTAGAAAGTCTGAACAAAAGGGATAGAGCTTACAACAAGGAAGAAGAACAGTCGATAGGGTTGTAACCAACTTCACCATACTTTGTTATAAGTGATTGTAAACTATGTTTAACAAGAATACTCCCAGTTGGGATGTCACCATTTTAATAAGAAAAGTTACAAACAAGACCAATATTAAAAATTGATTTCAGCTCCAAATATGTGAACTTCTTTTTTTATTTTTGTTTTCATAACATTTTTCAAATTATTGTTAAATGTCAGTTCTATAATTTGAATATTTTTTTTTTGCAAAGAAATTGCGACTTTGCGTCAATTTTTGATGCCATCACCTCTTAATATCGTGAAACAGCACACATCAAAATAATCATAATAATGCTGTTGCACATTTTATTTACCTGCTTTCAACATATATTTTTACACTTTCAATAAGGTTTCCACAGAAACGTCGCTTTAAACTGCCCGGACTGGTACGATTGAAGACACCGCCCACATAACCTTGAACAGTTGTACACTATATTTTTAACTAATTGCTTTCGATGAAAATAGATATTAACCTTACACATGTTTTATGCAGAGAATATATATAGTACAATCAGAGCGTTTTTTTTTTCTTTGGGTTTCCAATGTATTATTTCCGATGAACATAATGGATTTCTAAAATTACCGTGTCACTACACTTCCGGTGAAATTCAAGCCAGATCGGATTGCCTCGTGATAAAAATGTAAATATTCATATAATTTTAATTATTTGTTTACTTTTAAACGAATTTGTCATCTATTAAAGGAGAAAAATGTAAGGTAGGTCACGTTCGAATCTCGGACAAGAGTGTCCAAAACTAGGTCGTCAGGTCAAATCATAGCAAATGCATTGTTTCTACTCTCGAAGCCACATGTATGACCCAATCTGGATGAAACTTGGTCAGAGTGTTTATCTTGACAATATGTAGACCAAGTTTGAATCTAGGTAAGGTGCGGTCACCAGGTCAAATCAAAGGGGACCCATATCAACTTTCTCGAAGCCAGATTTATGACTACACCTTGATAAACTTAGTCAGAATGTTTACCTTACAAAATATCTTACGGCCTCTGTATTACTTTTCCGATTGGAGCCAAATCCTTATCAAATGGATGTTAAATTTACTCTATTATTTCTTTAATAATAATACCATACTTGTTTGATCAAGTGCCCCACCTTCTAACGTAATGAAATGTTGCCAATGCTCTCCATACGGCTCTTGTCCACTTGTCCACAGACATGTATACACTACATGTCATGTCACTGTGTCATTTTGTCTTCTTTCATCAATGATGCCCAAATCCCGCAAATATCGCGTCATAGCTACTCGAACCGTTCTTTATCTTCTTCACGAATGGTGCCCGAATACTTACAATTATGTAGTACTGTACAAACCATTACAACTTTTTACAAATGCATTATTTTGTCTATGTTTAAGAATAGTGACCCACAATATCACAGAATAGCATTCTACTTGACCATACGCACTCACCATGTTATCCTTGTTTGTGTTTCCAGAATGGAGTCCACATATTTATCGACCTTGAACTTCGCCGGTCTCGACAGCAACCTGGTGCAGGCGACCCTGGCCTCGATCAGCAGCAACTCGATGACGCCGATCATCAAGGAGGAGCTGAAACTCAAGATTCAGTCCAAGAGGCTCGCCTCGGGGAAGGAGGAGCTCCCGAAACCAATCTTCAAGGAGCCCGAAAAGTATGATGTAGGTATTCCTTTTGCTTGCTATAACAGTTGAATGGAATGGGAAGAAGAGCTCCCTGAACCCATCTTCAAGGAGCCTGAAAAGTATGAGGTAGGTATTCCTATGGCTTGCTATAACAGTTGAATGGAAAGGGGAGAGGAGCTCCCTGAACCCATCTTCAAGGAGCCTGAAAAGTTTGAGGTGGGTATTCCTTTGGCTTACTATATCAGTTGAATGGAAAAGGGAGAGGAGCTCCCTGAACCCATCTTCAAGGAGCCCGAAAAGTATGAGGTATGGGTTCCGTGATGGGTTCCGTAGTTGGGAATTCAAGGGCACTGCGGTTATCCTAAATTTGTATATAGGCTTGCTTTAAGATAGAAGTAAGCCATATTCCTGCCCGGTTTTAACTAATCATTATCAAAACTGATAAAAGAAAGCTAAAAATGGATATTTTAGCTCAACAGCGCACAAAGTGCTCATGGTAAGCTATTGCGGTAAGAAGCTGTCCGGCGTCCGTCGTTACGTGTTGTGTCACGTGCGACGTGTGTCTTTAACACTTTTCTTTAAACGACACCTCCTCCATCATCGCTGAGCGGAATTTGTACCCTTTTACATTTGGTATTTTGTATGTAACATCATGAAGTGCTCTTCTACCAAATTTATTCAAATCTTAATTTTGTGATCACATTTTACTCACCCTGCTCGTAGGTTGTTTTCCTGATTGTACAAAATGAAACAATTTCCCAGCTTGGTTATCACTCTAGTATCACAGTGTGAACTCTTGTTTCATTTATTGTTCTTTTTTTCAGTTAATAATATGTTTGATTGGAAAAAAAACGTTAGTTTATCTGTGTCATGTTGTAAACATAGCCAAATCAAATCAAAGTATGTCACACACTTATCAAAACAACATCAGTGCAATCATATTTGTTTCAACTTTCAGATGACGCCAGAGGAGATGGAAAAACGTCAACATAAGAAGGAGCTCAACCGGGTTGCGGCCCGGAAGTGCCGAAATAAGCGGAAAATGAAGAGTGAAAGTGTGAAAACTGTAAGTGGTATTAAGTACACCATCCTGTATTGTTTAAATCAATCGTCAATGTTATTACTTGAGTTATTCTTGTACGTTAGTAATCAACATGATTTATTAAAATTGTGTGTTTGATACTGTATAGTGAATGGCTTCGGGCTACGATTATCAGTTGTACTTTTTACTCAGGGAACGTTGCCAGGATTTTTCCGTACTGGTTCTATCAAGGAAATGGACGCGAAAGTGTCCCTTAGATACTCCGGCCTTTCATGATTTTTTATTCAAGAGTTTTAATGAATCTCTTAAAATTAAATGTATGGTTTGTCATCCAATGTAACCTCCATATAATTGTGTAATGTTGCTTTCTGATTTCATTCGAATGAAGAATCTGTAGCCCAATTAGTCAACTTCAATGCATAATTTATGGTTATTATCCCCCGCCAAAGACGGAGGGATACATAAATTGGCGTTGTCCGTCCGTCCGTCCATCAGTTCGTCCGTCTGTCACAAAAGTTTACGGGCTTTATCTCGGAAGTATGTTATACTTCAACCTGGGTGTATACATATCAATGAGGAGAAGTGCCATGCACAAGAACCATAATCCTACATTTTCTGAAATAAAAGTTATTGCCCTGTGTTGTGTTTGTATGATTAAACTTGTCAGGGCTATTAGATAGAATGCAAGATTTTAACATGCAACTTCATAGTTGTATAGATAGCAATGAGGAGAAGTTCCATGCACAAGAACCACAACCCTTCACTTTCTTAAATAAGCGTTATTGCCCTTTGTTGTTTTTGTATGATGTTACTTTTCAGTAATATATCTCAAATACGATACAAAATTTCAATGTGAAACTTCATGGGTGTATATATATAAATGAGGAGAAGTGCCATTTACAAGACCATAACCCTAGACGTTCTTCAATAAGAGTTGTTGCCATTTGTTTTTTTGTATGATGCAATTGTGCTGGGCTAGATCTCATATACTATACAAGATGTCAACATGCAACTTCATGGATGTATAGATATTAATGAGAATATCAAAGAATTACCATGCACAAGAACAATAACCCTACACTTTCTTAAATAAGAGTTATTGCCATTTGTTTCTTATAGTTCTGCACCCATCCAAACACACAATTTATTTTGCGGGGATATAAATTCAACGAATTCGCTCGTTTTATATTACAGGTGCAAGCTGAGCTCGAACTCCGGAATTTTACTTTGAAGAGAAGGGTGGAAGATTTAGAAAAAGAGAAACAGAGTTTGATTAAACGTCTGCTGGAACAACAAATAGTCGCGGTCCCCACGAACACGCCAACTCATGACGAAGACCTCATGGCGGAACATGACTCGGCGTGCGTCAATCAAACCGATCAGCCATCGACCTCATCTGGTATTTTCCGACAGGACTTCCCTCACCGACGCTTCTCGGAGGACGCTATCCGCCCACAACCACCGCCATACCCATACATACCAAGACGACACAGTGCGGACGTGCTCACGTTCCAGTCATTGCATCCAAACGAAGATCGCCCTTTGTTCAACCCGTCATCAATCCCAGTATCAGCGAATCATCCTATTTTCATGACGATTAACCATGTTGATATCAACGCCCAGTGTAATATTGGATATCCGCAAGGGGTGTCTGCTTTTGGTTTTCCGGAGAGTAAAGTGGCCTATGTACAGGCACAACAAACCACATTGAAGGATGCATTACAGATCACGTGTGAACTGTTTGACATTCCGGATTTGCATAATGGCGCTGCGGGCGACCTAGCGCCTACAAACGGCAATCAAGACTTACCGTGTACAAGCCATCACTATGAAGACGACCTACCGGATTTTCTCGATGAGGAATTTAACTATACTTTTAATTGTGATGCACAACGCGTGTCGCCTTGCTCGTCAGGCTTAAAGTGTGAATCAACCGGAATGAAATATCAGACCACCAGAGATATAGGCAAAGTAGGAGAGACACCAGAGGACTTTTTTGAGATGTACTTTCGCCCCCTGCAGGTAAATGCAGGGGGCGAAGATGAAGCGATGGTTCCTGGTTCAAACACAACCTGCGTAACCCCTGTCTCACCATCGCTTTATTAAGCACATTAGGTTCTTAGATATATGACAATAAAATGTCTCTGATAATGGCACCGATTAGTATAAGGGTATCTTTAATATTGGATGTGTAATTGGTATTTTAAAAGTAAGATGATATCAGGTTTTAATTCTTAGAACAAACATGAATACTAATCATGAGGCTATTGATTTGTAAGCATTTTGTTTGCAATAGTAATGTTTCGAACTAATGTCGGAAACGTGCTTCGTTTTCTAGTTTAATTTCATTTCCATTCCAAATTCAAATACGTATTCCCTTTGACGTTCAATCAAAATTTGACTTTCTATCATTCTTTTTTCATTGTAATTTTCTGGTTTATCATGTACTTTGTACCAACTGTAGTCATCTATATGGCATGTTTGTCATTTGTGTCCATGGCGGATCATATATTTGCAATATATTCAGTACATTCTTTTCACATTTTATATATCTGAGTATTTTCTATAGCCATGTTTATCGACATGTAATCGGATATATATTATATAATGTATTTTCGTAGATTAGATGGCATATAGGCAATGCTATATGTATATTTTTTTGGACTATAAAGTTGATTTTCATAGGGCGTGTGTTAAAAACACAACAATGAATGTTAAGTTGAAAATTTTCATTTTCACTTAGGGTCCACCTATATTCCTTGTACCTGTTTTTGTTTGATATTTAATTTACGAACACTTTAAACCTATGAACGATGATATTTTAAAGATATATTATATAATATTGTTTCGGAAATTGTGTATTGTTAAGTAATCGGAATTTTCATTCATTCAATTTGCTGTCTGGAACCGTTACAACTCATTTAAATTAAAATGAAGCTTATCTTTCAGTTTTAAAAATGATAGCAGGAAAAATCACAAATACAAAGTTCAAGAATTATAATAGTTTTTATATTGATATATTGAGAATTAAAATATCTGTCTCTATAACATAAAATTGAGCAGATTTTTTAAATACATTCATGACATTATAATGTTATATACTTTATCCTTATACATCTTAAAATAATCCTACACATTCTGTTTCTTGACGTTTATATGTGTCGTGTTCTGAGAAAACTGGACAAAATGCATGTGCGTAAAGTGTCATCCCAGATAAGCCTGTGCAGTCCGCACAGGCTAATCCGGGGCGACACTTTCCGCCTAAACTGGATTTTCGCTAAGAAGAGACATCATTTGAACGAAAAATTCCATAAAAGCAGAAATTGTCGTCCCTGATTAGCCTGTGCGGACTGCACAGGCTAATCTGGGATGACAATTTACGCACAAGCATTTTGCCCAGTTTTCTCAGAACACGCCACATATGTTTACATGATTTTTGTTGGTTTATTGTCATTGGTGTACATTGATTATCAGATTTTCCTCTGTACTTCTTTACTTTCAACTTATTTCTTCTTCATAAAATATCAACATATCTACAACATTGTAAGTCTTCATTCATATCTAGTAACAAATATTTATATTTACCTCCACCAAATCTGTGTCCATCTGGACATTTCACCATAGACGCTTTGTTATTAAACAATACATTATCATCCCTTTATTATATATGACTCTACGTAGCTCATTTGCCATTATATCTCGGAGCGGAAATTAATTACTGGAACCAAACCTGTAATTGTGAGTTCCCATTCAGGAACGAGGGAGCTACCTTGTGTATTTACATGATATATATCACCCCCTGTACGTCGATAATCCAAACTGAGTTGGATAATTCAAACTGAAGAAAAAAATGTTGGCCGAAACTGAAACTGAAACTGAAAGGTAGTTGATTATTTTATCATTTTTGATAATTTAGTAACTATAAGGACGTAATTGTTCTACACATGTGATAATGAATGTCTGACGCACACATGCGTTTTGAGTTTTGCAACGATTTAATAGTTTTCTAGTAAAAAACGATAAATTTGTCTTCGGAAAATGCTAATTTTCATTAAATGCGACCTATGTGTTAAATTATTAACACGTTAATTGACAAAAGAGCGAACGAAACTTAACAGAGATATGCCAAATTATATCATGAATGTCCTTTAAAATTTTACTTTTAACACCTAGTGTGTTTCTGTGTTAAAATCATGTGTTTGCAGGACGGGTATAAAAGTTTATGGATAAATCCAAACTGATACGAACATTTCTGTGGATAATAACCAAACTCAAAATAGTCTGGAATTATCCAAACACTAGTTAGGTCATTATCCAATTTGTATATTCTTGTCCCAAACAAATACGAATATATTGCGTTTTCGAGCATTTACGCCAATCAAATTGTGTACATACATATATGAAAGGTTAATACATTAAGTCCAAGCATTAAAACATTAAAATCATTCGATTATACTTGTTTTTGGCCTAAAACTTTCGACAATTTTATTTACTTTTTCCAGATTTTTAAACATATTCATGTCATTTTGACGTAATTGTTTTTAATTGTTATGAGTTTATAAGCGCATTGTATCCGACAAATAACATTTTATCAAAAATACACGTTTATTATGTCACAACTTACCTTAAATACACGTGTTCTTAGAAATAAATGACTGGAGTCTTTATTTATGTCGCCTTTTTTTCTTCAGTTTGAATTATCCTACTCAGTTTGAATTATCCTACTCAGTTTGGATTATCGACGTACAGGGGGTGTATATTACGTGATATTTTAAGGTTATTAAATATAAAGTCTTCGAATAGCCTAGGGCTTTGCATTTTGCTCATTAAAACTGTAGTCATTATATCACGTTTTCAAAATCCACAGGCTGTGTTCCAATAAAATTGTGTTATACCTCTAACTACATGTATATCCGGTAAATGGTGTGAAGTTGTCAAAAGAATACATGCCCTTCTGTTTGTTTTACAAATTAGAAATGTGTGTTGTGTAATAAAGTTATGTTTACGGTATGCCTTTAAAAGGATGTTGAGTTTATGCATCAAATGTGGATGGAGAGGTTGTGTTATTTGATAGTGCTCACTTTATGGTGCTGACTTTAAAGTGCTTATACAAAGACTTGGTCTTTAATTGTAGATACCCTACACATATGTATGTAATACTAGTCCGTAGTGAAAATACGTGTATGTACAAAAAGGCACTCATACATAAAGGTCAGTGCTTCAAGATACATGCATGTAATTCATATTGCTGATGCAAGAAAGCGCATCTTGTCGTCACTTAGTATTTGGTGATATTTTTCTAGTTGATTATTTACCAGTTTTATACTAGTACAAATGTTTGTTTTATAAAGAATTGTGCATGATGTTTGTACAGGTTTATTACAATGTTACCATGTATTGCAACGTGATGTCTTTGTAAACAATATAGTCACTGTTTTATCGTTTTGTAAATTGAACATGCGTCTCTGTTACATGTTATGAATATTATTGTTACACGTATGAATAAAGTTTTAATTGACACACTGTGTTCTCTTGTTTGTGTACATAGCTCTTTATCTTTGAGAACAAATAATACACGTGATTTAAAATAAAGTATACCAAAATGTATTTACAAAACGTGCCTTTATATAAAGAATTATATTTAAAATAGTTCAGTATTTAATATAATTCATTTCTTAAATCTGAATATCATTAACATACATTTAATACAGTTTTAACGCGTAAAGCGCATTTATACACTGTTTAAATTGTGCACATTAATAAATTAAAACAGTAAATACAGGATAATTCATTATAATATTAAAACAAAATATCACATCGTGAATGTATACACGATGAAAACATTTGATATATTAACAAACAACAGTAAATACAGGATAATTCAGACTTATATTAAACACAAAATACATCAGAGCGTGTCAGTACACAAGATGGAAACATTTAAAATATGGTTTAAAAACACGTTTACAATACATTTTAACATGAGTGCGACTATGTTGTAATCGCTGTTCTTAAATGTCTTGACACAATCGTTCCTAAATATGAAATCAGACGAAAATGCAGTTTTTAGTGCTTTATTACGATTTGTACCCAATTACCATTAACATCTCGTTTACACCCTTTTCTGAGTATCCATATGTAACTGTTTAAACAAATACCAAAAACTAGAGTCATTAATTGTTTTGTGAGTTATGAAGCTACACATAATTAAATCCATATTCAGATAGTTCCTCACCTTTACGAGGTCCCTCATCTTAACGGGTATCTATGGAACGCCAAAACTGCCTTTTGTTGAAAGAGACTGATATGTTGGGTTAAGGTGACATTATGTTGAGTTAAGTTGACATTATGTTGGGTTCATTTGACATTATGTTGGGTTAAGGCGACATTATGTTGGGTTAAGTTGACATTATGTTGGGTTCATTTGAGATTATGTTAGGTTAAGGTCATAATGTCAACTTAACCCAACATAATGTCAACTTAACCCAACATAATGCGAACTTCACCCAACATAATGACAACTTAACCTAACATAATGTCAAATTAACCTAACATAATGTCACCTTAACTCAACATAATGTCAAATGAACCCAACATAATGTCAACTTAACCCAACATAATTTCAATTCAACCCAACATAATGTCAACTTAACCCAACATAATGCCATCTTACCCAAACATATCAGTTTCTTTGAACAAAAGGCAGTTTTGGCGTTCCATAGGTATCTACCAAGTTCGCCGTTAACGACTTCATTTGAAATTGATTTTCTGACACCAAGAACAGTTTGCAAAATTTTAGGTGCAATTTTTCCAATTCGCTACACTTAGAGAAACCTAATAATTCGTAGGAGTACCCCGCACGAATATGTAATAATTGAAGAAAAATAAACTATTTTATAAGTTGATTAACAATATTTAAAGTTCTCTTAGGACCTAACCACCCGGGATATTGTATATGAATCTTCCTGCGTTTCACCTGTTACAATCATATCGATAGTGCATTAAAATGTATAGATTCAAAGCATTTTTTCGTATCAACGAAGCGACTATACAGTTGTTTTACACATTAGCATATGTTTGTATAACTGAATGGAGTGTGGAAACTGCGTCTATAGTTGACCTGCCTTTTCTAAATCCAAACTGCGCTACGGAAATAACATGATTAGTTTCATACCATACTGATATTTGCTATTTGTGTAAACGGGAAAACAATTTTTCTAAATTATGTGATGCCTCTAGAATAACAGGCATCTGATTTATACCCTGCTTCTGAAGAGGTATTATTATCCTTTAAGCCTATGTTAACAATCGTGTTAAATAATCGTCGTGATATAACCTGTTACCAGACAAAATATTGCAGCTTTCTATACAATATTCGTTTAGCAATTGATATACACACGGATATACATATTTCTTTAAAAAGAAAATAGACTTTATATCTCAAAGAAAATGTGTGATCTGCATTTAGGATTTTATTTCGTATTCTGAGATAAGTATACATTCAACTAAAATAAATTATTTTTCGCAGTGTTTATTGTATTTAGGCTAATATTGGACTGGGGAAAATCCACACTGAAGTTGAAAATCAGCATCACACTTTGTGTTGTAGATAAGACTAGAATGTCTTGATCAAATCGTTTCTTTGACTTCATTGGTTACTTCTTTATAGTTATCTCAAGAATCCCAAATTATTCATAACCGATGTTTATGTCTTGGTTTCCCAGGTAAACACAAATACTAAAGAACTTTCTAGAAAAATCAGTATCGTTATGAAACTACTTTTGCGATATTGTAGAGATGCTCGAATTCGCGTTTCTACGAAAAACAACGAGGATGTTAACTATTATTTATTTCCAAACATAAATCTTGAGCATAAAAAGGCGACAGTAGTTGTTGTTATTTGTGTTATTTGGATGTGCTCAACTTTGAATAAATCTATCGTATCTATAGTTAGAAACAAAACTGACATATTTCATTTATCTGTGATAGTTGTATTCCAATAAACATGATTGGTACGGTGTATTTATTTTACCCAGGTTATTGTTTTTTTCTTCTTCCACAATCTAGCCGAAGTCGGAGCACGTCTAAATGTAGTATGCATCGTATGTGAACATTCCATGACTGAATTGCAGTATAATGTAACACTAACAATATCAGCATTTATCCATGTTTGAAAAGTAGATTGTCCTAGATATAATGGAACATCTGTTGGAACTGTACCCTGATGAAGTGGTTATGAGTTCGTTGACTGGCCGAGTACAACTGGTTCATTACCGCCAATAGAGCAATCAAACATTATTCCGAATCCCTTTACATTGAACACAGAATCAGTAATAGTCCCATTGAGTTCATCCTTCAGCGCATATTCCTCCAAGTATAAACTATCGCTTTTGACCAAGTGCATACAACAATAAAGCGATGCTGATTGGATCGCCAAGGTAATGACAATGAAACAACTCAATTTCAGTGTGTGTCCTCATTAAGCGTTTTTCAGTCAACAACTCACATCTATTGAATATATGAACAAACCATTGCATAGCATATCTTCATCAGCTTACTGTACCGACACACATTGCGGACCCATTAAGATCATCACAACTTCAGCTTGGAGGTTGTCGCGTTCCGCTTCCAGCTTGGCCACTATTTCCTTCAGCTCGGCATTCTTTCGTTGCAATAATTCACATGTCTGAAGACAACACAAGTTAATCAATGCAAAAAGAAAGCTTGTCTAGAAATGATTCGTGGTTCCAATGCACATCATCACGTTTTGGAATTTCGATCAGAGTATATGTCTTCATATTTGTCTGTTATCCAATACGATAATAATTATGGTGGATGACTTTAAGTTAAATATATCTTGCAACCTTATATATTGTAACCGTTCAAAGCACTACTATTTGTCTAAATATACAATACGTACAAATTGTAATGTCTTACTTGAGATACAAAATGAAATGCGTTTTTATTAACTAGTTCATATTAAATAAACATGTGTTGACAACGCAGTTCAATGATAAAATTATTGTATATCTGTAAAACTATATCTAAACTAATTTGCATAACCTTCATCAAATCATCGAGTTCAGATTTCTTCCGGTTCCTAAACTTTGCAGATGCCCTTCTGTTCTGCTCTTTGCGTCTGTCAATTTTCACAAGTTCTTCCGCCCTTAGTTCCTACACACAACAGTAGAGGTAAATTCGTGAATTTGTATCAAGCAAAAATCTACGATAATGAAGCATGATACCTTCGTGTTCATTTGTTGTTATAATTTAAAAGTGCTGTTTGACAATACGTTAACTCTTGAAACTACGCCAAAAGTGCCGTAGAAGGCATACATATTTCTACTCAAGTTGTGGATGATCTCATGCAGTATGTTAAATGAGGTAATGTACTTTATTCCAACGAGTTCACTTTATATTTGTAAATAATTGTATTGAACCTGCGCCTTCTAAACGTGAAGACCAATAACAGCCAAGTTACAAAACTTTCAATATCAGGGCAAGGTGACCAAATATCATAGATAAGTGATCGTTGAAATTCGGATACATGTGTTCCGAACCAACATCCAGTATAATCAGTCATGAATACATATTTCTATTAACCCATGCATACCATTACGTTTTCATATGTTATCGCCGTTTACCTGATTGTTGTGGTTTTCTTCCGACTCTAAAACAAGTTCGGTCTTGCCTTCGGATAAACGTCGGCTCTGAATATAATATTTGAGTTCTTCCTTCAGTAACGGCAGTATTTCGCCCGTCTGGAGTGACGTAAGCACCGCCTGCTTAAATCTCACGTCTTCTGAAGTGTTTGAGGTCCACATTTTTTTCAGAAACTTCCACAGCCGTTGAAAATTGCGCCGTTGTTGAATTACGCGTGCGTAAGCATTTAGGCGAAACGTTAATACTGAGATCTCGCTGTGACGTAGTTGAAGTCACGTTAGTTATTTTTAGACGTTGGCTATTTTGTTAACGACGCGGGTAAGCACTATTTTAACCTGACGTATTTTTAGGTTTTAGTTTAAGGGAAACAACTCGTGCTTTTTTCGTGTTCTGTTTAATAAGAGTTACCCTCTCTATACTTCATATGTTTGAGCCTTGTGAGTATGGATATACAGGTGTACTTTGAATGACAGTTTTTGGAGTGAAAAATACAACGAAAATGAATCAGATTCATTGATAAAAATAGACTACAAATTCTTATGCATAACAAGTAAATAGCAGACTTATTTACTTGTATGTCTACTGGTGCTCAATCGGTCGGCCCAGGCACTACTTAAAAGAAGCCCGGATACGATTAAGTATACTGCATATTACCCGGTTTACGGAAAGCTCGCTTAAATACATCCGCCCATACTCCTGGGTACTAAACAGTATTGTAGTAGAATCATATTATATACATGAGTCTTGCTCTGGGAAAGTGGGAATTAATGCATGTAAGTAAGGTGTCGTCCTAGATTAACCAGAGGCTAATTAAGGACAACACTTTCCGCCTAGACTTGATTATCGTTTAGAAGAGACTTCCTTTTAACGAAAAAATCCCTAAAAGCGTAAAATGTCGTCGCTGATTAGCCTGTGATGTGGTTGCTGCACAAGCTTATCGTTGACGACACTTTACGCCCATGCATTAAGCCCCGTTTTCCCAGAGCGCGGCCCGATTATTTAGGAGATTCAAATATATCGTGAAATGTTGTGTTCTATGTGCTGTCCTGTACTTGCTAGGCACTTGTTCACTTGCCTTAGATTAAAGACTTGAGGATAGTTTTCCCTCCTGATTCTTTTTCTGGAGTTTCAGTACTCAGAGAGGAAAAGTAATAGTTACATCCAATCCAGTGTGTAGATCTGGGCATTATTCGGATATAACATAGTGAACATTTCAGTTGTAAGCAAGGAAAAGCCCCTCTTAATTTTCCGGTTCAAGAAAGGTCTCGTGCGTTCCCAGGTTTGCAGAAGTATTAAAACAAGTCAAAACTGGTCTTATCACAACGAGATGCTGTTGCTGAACGTCGCTCTAATTATCATTGTGAATCATGACTAGAAGTCGAACATTCATTTAAATAACAACGCTATACATAATGCATTTAAATTATTGTGTATTTAACGACTGATTGCAAAAGTTGTGAAGTATCATGCAAATCAATTAAACTTACTTTAAAATGTAATACTTAATTGTAACAGTGTTTATATTTAGAACTGCAAAAGGGGCGCATCGAAGCTGGGTTTCCATTTAAGCTATAAATAGTAATGAATAGTCATTTTAGGTGACGTTGCAAAACAAGCGCTCGGATTCTCTCGGGTCTTATGGTTGAGCACACGATACAGTAACCCACAGCAATGTTTAGAAATTACCTCCCTTCCGAAGCCGCACGTGGGTTTCGTAAACATGTCTAGACTCGTCAAAAAGTGCTGATTTCGCGTCATTCATACGGTTAGACATTTAAATATCCTAGTCATCGATAAATCGATTTTACCTATTCTGGGTGGATTTAAATCACACCGGCGCACTACCTTGTCGAAGTAAGATGCTTTAATTACATTTTATTTACAATTCTAATTTAAATAAAACAGCTGACTGTGTTGTATAAAAAGTAAATGGGTTATTTGACCCGGGTTTCCCCATTACGAAGACGATTAAAAAAATATAAAAGCTCCGTTTTGATTGCTAATGCACGTGTATTGTATGCATGGGATCGCCGATTTACCGTGCGCGCCACAATTAATATAAATGATAATTGCGTGAATACATAGTTCTAGGAAGTCCAATGTTGTGAAGACTGACTGAGTCTTTAACATCATTTTATTGTTGTTATTGCAATTTGTTTTCAATATTTTTGTCGGCCGTTTTTAGTACGCGCCATCGTACTATTTATATATTTGTAATATCATTTATTGTTTTATATCTCTAATTCTTCCGTAAGTACATGAAAGCGCCAGAAAGTAGGAAACCAGATGATAATAAAATATTTGAACACATTTTATCTATCTATCTAAATATATATATATTTCAAATAATTACAGGCAATATTTGGGAAAATTCACATATTTTTAATGTACATATAAGCTCCAAAAAATATTGAAATTAATCGACGACTACATATTAATTGACCGAAATTATGTTAAAGGGTATTCCCCCAACGCCATTTTGGACGCAGTGCGTCAGCAAATTTGAAGCCGAAATAAGTTCGCAGTACGTTTGTGCTTAGTAGGCCAACGGGAGCTGTAAACTAGTGTAAACCAAACAGTGAAAATAATTGTGCAAATTAATAATTTTAAATCGTTTTTCGACATTATATTGATGTGCATATTTTTATAAATTGCTTTATTTAAAAAGGTAATAAGTTTATTTTTGTTTATTATTCATTCACAGTAATAATCGAAATTTCTGCAGCTGACTGAAATGACTCACTTACGAACGAATTCCTCGGATTTTATAAAGCAAACGGTACTTTCAAATAGAACGGTCTAATTGATTAACCATGCACGCGTTGTATTTGTTTAGGTTGATTGCACGGGTAAATAAATGCACGGAAAAGTAAATTTAAACGGCAAAAAATATTGCAACAAACAAATTGCTACTTTGACATTGACCCTGTTGCATCAGAAACCGGGATGGCTAAATGGATGATTACGTTAGTGTATGTAGCGTTTAAGTATTAATTGTGGCGTGTTCTGAGAAAACTGGGNCCCAAAAAGGGTTAGAAATTCTGTTAGACATATTAAAAGCATAATGATAGCTGCAATTGAAGAGTTTATATGTATCAAAATAGAGTTTTGAAATTTCTATCCAATTTCCCTTGAAGGATTGAATTTTTTGAAGCCATGTTAGTTTCAATGCTGTAATAAAAGCATCCAAATTTATCATTTTTAATCCTCCTTCATTATATTCCTTTACTATTGTTGAAAACTTAATTTTACTATGCCCGTCCCAAATAAAGTTCATAATAGAAGATTTTATTGAATTTAAAATAGTATCATATGGGTTAGGCAATGATATGAACAAGTGATTGAATAATGAAACAATAAGTGTTTTTACAATTACAATCTTTCCGATTGGTGTTAGAATTCTTCTTTTCCAGTTTTTCAGGATATTTTCCATTTTGACAATTTTTTCATCATAATTGATTTTAACCATTTTTGATAGGTCAACATGGAAATTTATTCCTAACATTTTAAAGCTGTGTTGCATCCAATTAAGTTTCCATTTTGTTTTTATGGTGTAACAACTATATTTGTTTTTTCCAATCCATACAACATTTGTTTTATCAAAATTTACATTAAGACCTGATATATTTGAAAAATCCTGTATAGCAGTAAGAGTTTCATTTAATGATTGTTCAGTACCGTCTAATAAAATTGTAGTATCATCCGCAAATTGGGACAATTTATGTTCAATTCCATGTATTGTTATACCTTTTATATTTTTGTTATCTCTCAATACAAGTGACAAAACTTCTGCGCAGAGGATGAAAATATAACATGAGAGAGGATCTCCTTGTCTGCAGCCCCTTTCAATAGGGAAAAAGTTAGATAAGTAGCCGCACTGAGAAACAGCTGATTTAGAGTCTTTATATAGAACATGGAACCAACGCTTTATGTCTGAACCAAAATTAAAAAAAGAAAGTGTATTTTGTACGAAGGACCATGACAAAGAATCGAACGCCTTTTCAAAGTCTATTAGGAGAAGTAAACCCGGAATCTCATTTTCTTCGGTATAATGCATAATGTCATAAATTAACCTTGTATTTTCCCCTATGTATCTCCCTTTAATGAAACCTGTTTGGTCATTATGAATTAACTTATCCATAAAGAGTTTAAATCTGTTAGCTATTACTCCAGAGGCAATTTTATAAACAGTATTTAAAAGAGTAATTGGGCGCCAATTCTGTATAGACAGCTTAGATTTATCACCTTTTGGAATACAGGTGATGATACCTTGTGTTTGTGTAATAGATAAACTTCCACAATTGAAAGCTTCATTTAAGGATCTGACAACAAAAGTACCAATTCTTGTCCAGAACATTTTATAAAAATCTGCATTGAAGCCAGAACTGCCAGGGCTTTTATTTTTTTACATATTTTTTAACACTGTTGAAGCTTCTTCTTAAGTTATGATGCCTTCAATTGAAATGGACTCATCTTGGTTTAATTTTGGACAGTTTATTTGTTTTACATAGTTATTAAAGTCTTCACTACTACATTCATTTTTTTTTGCTTATAAAGAGACTCATAGTAAGATGCTATTGTATCAAGGATAATCTTTTGGTCAGTTATTTCATTACCTTCTTCATTTTTTAATTTATATATTGTTTTGGCTATTGCATTGTGTTTTTCTAGGCTGCAGAAATATTTAGATGGCTTTTCACCTTGTAAAGTCCATTGAACTTTGGATCTTAGCATACTTTCTTTTAAATTTACATTCTGATTATTATTTATTTTAGTTTTTAAACGTTCTAGTTCTGTCAAGTTTTCTTCTGAAAAGTTTTCTTCCAGCTCTTTTATTCTTGTCAGTAATTTGCTTTCTGTTAGTTTACTTTCCTTTTTTTATAAGAACCATATGAAATAGATTTGCCCCTTAATTCCATGAGCAGAGTTTCTAAAAAAAGTTGATCAGTTATTGTAAACTGTAATTCACAGTTTGGAATTTCCTTTATATTTTGATAATTATAAATGGGTAGAGCATATTGAAGTTTAATATCATAATTTGTTTTGTTTATTTCCTGTACATATTCAATGTCTGACAGCAGAGAGTTATTATGTTTCCAAAGACCAGGTTTATGAACAAAATTGCTAAAAGTTAAATTTAAAGTAATGACTGAGTGATCAGATTGAAGACTTGGTAGAATTTCAGTTGATTTAAAGTGTTGCAAGAAGTCTGACGTGATCAAAAATAGATCAAGCCTAGCCTGTTGTATTGGGCGTGTTTTACGCCAAGTAAATATTTTTTTGACTCGTTTTGCTGTCGAAAGGGATCTACTAGATTGTAGCATTTAATTAATTCTAAGACTTTATTTCGAGCCTTAGGGTTGTTAATATTTTTGTAATTATAGTAATCTAGTATAGGGTCTTGAACAAAGTTAAAATCCCCACATATAATAAAGGCCTCATTTTCAAGTCTATCAAGAACTTCAAAGATATTTGTAAAAAAAAAAGGAGAGTCAGTATTTGGTCCATATATAGTAAGCATTGTAAAGCGATATCCATTCACAGACATGTCAAGTGCAATAAAATTACCATCAGAATCAGCAACAGAGTTGTGTACTTTATGGTCTGTGTTATTAGATATGAAAATAGCTGTTCCCCTAGCATTAGATGAAAAATAGCTTAAAAAGCATTCAGATCCCCATTCTGAATAAATAGCATTATACATATCAGGGGTGAAATGTGTGTCCTGCAGACAGTATATATTAGCATGTAATTCTTTTAAGTAATTAAAAACTCTTAGCCTCTTAAATTTCCCATTTATTCCTCTGCAGTTTAAAGAGACAATTTTTAGATCACTTGTCATTTGTAAAGAGAAAGTTTAGTAATACAAAATTGACTTCCCATGCCTTTAAACTATGATAACACATAAGAACATTGATTTTTCTGGAAATATGAAAACACCTACAAAAACAAGGTACACAATACATTATATATTCGTTCAAACAAACAAGAAGGCATACAAACAGAGCAACTATAAAAAGCAACATGTGAACAAAAACACAAGCCAATGTGCTTATGCATAATACTCATGTATATAATTATACAACACAAATTGTGCACACACAAAAAAAAACACAAGCCAATGAGCTTATGAATGATACTCATGTATATAACTATACAACATAACATGTGAACAAAAAAACATTAGTCAATGAGCTTATAAATAATACTCATGTATATAAATGTACAACATAAGATTTGGAGAAAAGCACAAGCCAATGAGGTTATGAACAATACACATGTATATAATCATACAACATAACATGTGAACAAAAAAAAACAACAAGCCAATGAGCTTATGAATGATACTCATGTATATAACTATACAACATAACATGTGAATAAAAAGCACAAGCCAATAAGCTTATGAATGATACTCCTGTGTGTTATCAATAGGTTGTAAATAAGTATGTCACTTAGTATGCAAAGAGCATAACACAATTTCTGGGTAGAGTTTGAGAACACAAAGCCGGTGTAAGATATATTTAACATCTCCGTATTACAACCCAGAGATTGAGGGAAAAAATCAAACACACAAACAATAATTTTCCATATCTGTAAAAGTTCTTAGTTACCTCATTAAAAAAGAACTAACTAACTACACTATGTGTCTATGGGCTTGTATCTCAGATAGTATATTGTTATGTATTTTTGTATAACACTTAATATCAAGGATTCAAGGTACCTTTAAGTTATGATTTAAAAAAGTATGTTTACAAGGCATCTCTTAGTTCATAGATAGATAAAAAAAGAACAGCAGCTTTTTATTGTATGCAACCCTTTTTTACATTACAGATCTGCTAATTAAGAGCATCTTGAAATTATTCATGAAAACCACACATGAAACAATTGAACAATTTGAGGAATCCCATGCATTTGTCAAGATTATTTAGCAATTACAATAACAATTGTATACAATATTCTTTTTGTTATGCTTAGTCAGGGATACATGTACATGTATATAGTCATGACAGTTTTTACAATATGGCCATTTGTATTCATTTAGTAATTAATTTACCCCAAAGAGGATCACCTATTTATTTAAATAGGTGATCTATGGGGAAATGTATATATATCAGTGTTTCATTCACATGAAACAGAATTGAAATTATGTTAACAACACATTGAATTGAGAAGAAAACAAGTACATTATTATTAAGAAACAAGTATTTTCATGCACACTTATGAATGAATAAACCCATATGCGACCACCTATGCGAAAGCAAAACCATAGATGATCCGTAGGGATAAGATCTATAGTGTGTATATCATTGTATAGTAGTAATTAATTATTTATTTATTAATTAAAGACAAACAGTTGAGAAAAGCATATGAAAAAAGTTAACAACTATTTGAGAGCTTCTAATCATCTGTTTTTAGGTTAACAAATGTTGATAAGATTTACAAGTACTTGGTTAAGTTATTTAAAGTATATATTACTAACAGGTGTGTTGAGCATAATATGGCATAAGGGTAGCTATAAGGCAAGATACACAAGATAACATCGACATCATTCATACAAAAGTTGATCACAGCTAGTTAGCATACAGTAACAGTTTTATATTCTATGCCCTTGAAAGGCTACTCTCCGCATTATTACATTGTTAGGTCAATAGTGGTAAATTCCTGTTCTATAAATAGAATGTAAACAGTGTTTCTTCTTATTGAAAATCCAGTTTAAGCGGAAAGTGTCGTCCCGGATTAGCCTGTGCGGACTGCATAGGCTAATCTGGGATGACACTTTACGCACAAGCATTTTGCCCAGTTTTCTCAGAACACGCCACAATTATCTACAATCTGGATAAACGTGTATTATTATAGGTACTGTACTATTATGTTATATATAAGTTATAGAATTCTATATTTTGCACTAAATTTCATCAGTTTTCGTTCTGCTTGTTTTGCTAAATGTTTCATTGACCCATTTGTGCACGCTTTTACTTGTACTTGTGATTATTATTGTAGGAAATCATACGAATCCAGTAAGAAAATCAATATACAGAGCAGACGGTCATTTCATTGTGTTTAAATACGTATCATTGTACAGGCAAAACACCAGTATTTATAAGAATCATTTGAGAATTTAAGATCAAACTCGTGAAAATATTTATAACTCTGAACACTCGACGCCGTGCATGACAATAGAGCGACCGAAACAAAGATATATTCATTTACTGCAGATCCATCACCAGCTATTGCACACAGATATGCGATAACAAGTTACCAACACGTTAGTTTTATACCGACATATTTCAAGTGCGTATTTTTTATGTTGTTAGATATCAACTTTTGGGAAAGAATTTGGAATCAAAATCTTAAGTTATATACATGTAATCAACTTCTACATAAAATTCTTAAAATTGCTTAATTCTTAAGAAGAAAGCGGTGCTGTGTTATATTGTTGTAAAGAACAAAAATGACGTTTATTCGACTGTAACTGTGTATTATTTACAAACAGTAATGGATCGTACCATATCTATGTCCGAAACCACTCTGTACGAATGAAATATGCGACCTGTCATGCGATAAAGGGTCTTATGCCATGTACGGACAGCGTAGATCCAGATCAGCCTCCGCATTGTCAGTCGCGCAGTCAGGCGTGGAGCTACACTGTCATGAAGGGTTCGTGGTCTCATTAGCGGACAGAAAAGCTCCTTGTCAGACTGTGCGAACGCGTTGTGTTTAGAAAAAAGATACAACGATGGAATCCATCAGTGTTCGTATGAATCATTTGGAAACAAAATCGCACGATAAACTCCTCTTTGGTGTTTGTATGAGGCATTTGCAAAACAAGTTTGAATTATTAAATATATTATGGCGTTTATAATAACCAAGGGGTGGGCGGAGGACAAAGCTAATTCAGAAAGTTAAAAATGAACTTGACAAGAATCATGTTATGAGTAACAGTAATGCTTCAAACTTATCATGATATTTAGTAAGGATGGCAAAATAAATACATGTATGAGCATAATAATCGCATGAAAATGAAAATAAAGGCATCACGTTTATCAATGTGCTTATGTGATATGCATCATATGAGAACACATTGTATACATATCTTAAACATTATAGTATACACGTATCGTTTCAGAAATATAACATCAGCTCATTGGCAATTGCCATGAAATTGTTTTATCCTACAAGAAACACACGTACAAATAAATAATTAAATTTCTCGCGATACAATTTAAAATAATTACATTATATTAATGGTATTATCAAAGTACTATAAAACTAGGATCAAACAACAAGTGTTAAATAAAATTAATGATAATACTATAAGAACCCAACATAAAACCTCGTGTGATTATGATTTGAGCCGCGCTCTGGGAAAACGGGTTTTAATGCAAGTAAGTCATGTTCCGTTCCTGATTAACCTGCGCAGTCCATTGACGACACTTTCCACCTAAACAGGATTTTCGCTAAGAAGAGACTTTCTTAAGACGCAAAATACAAAGAAGAAAGAGTCGTCCCCTATTATCATGTGCGCACTGCACAAGATAATCTGGGACGACTTTACGCATATGCATTAAGCCCGGTTTTCCCAAAGCGAGGCTCATTTACAACATCATTCAAGTTACATGTTTATCCAAATTGTGTTATTACATTACAAAACAAACGTAGACATCTGATTGCATTTTATTTCGTCCCATAAGGCATTAACTCGTTACACTATATATTATATAAGATTGTAGAAATGCGCTTTATAATGACATGTGCTTGTAATAATTAAAAATAATAAATAATAGACTGTAAGACAATTGATAACAAATTAACCTATGACAAAGTCTGAACAAAAAAAGAGCAAAAAAGGGATAAAACTCACAAGTAGGAAGAAAAACAGTTGATAGCGCTTTAAACCAACTGCGCAACCATACTTTGTTATTATAAGTGATGTGTAAACTATTGTGATGTCTTTATTTTAATAAGTAACGTTACAAACAAGACCAATATTAGACATTGATTTAATCTCTTAAATGTAAACTCTTTATTTTTTTATTTTTTTTATAACATGTTTAAAGCATTCTTAAAAGTCAGTTCCATAATTTGAGTTTTTTTTTTCAAAGAAGTTGCGACTTTGTGTCAATTGTCAATGCCATGGTCCCTTAATCTCGTGAAACAACACACATCAACATATTCATAATAATGCTGTTTAATTTTATATTTACCTTCTTTTAACATATAATTGTACACATTCAATAAGTTTTCCCACAGAAATGTGAATACACGTACGTCGCTTTAAACTGCCCGGACTAGACCACTGTCCACATAACCTTGAACACTTGTAAACTATATTTTTAACATTTCTTTTGATGAAAATAGATATTAACCTTACACATATTTCTTGAGGAGAATATATATATATATATATTCATCGTTTTAATTTTTTCTTTGGGTTTCCGATGAACATAATGGATTTCAAAAATGACAGTGTCACTTCCGATGAAAGTCAAGCCAGGTCGCAGTGCCCCGTGTTAAAAAATGTAAGAGAATAACAGTCAATATAACCATAACCTGTCATCATGTTATAACTGTTTGTGTTTCACAGAATGTATAACACGGATTTCTCGACCTTGAACTTCGCCGGCCTCGACAGAAACCTGGTGCAGGCGACCCTGGCCTCGATCAGCAGCAACTCGATGACGCCGATCATCAAGGAGGAGCTGAAACTCAAGATCCAGTCAAAGAGGCTGGCCTCGGGGAAAGAAGAGCTCCCGAAACCCATATTCAAGGAGCCCGAAAAGTATGAGGTATGTGTTCCTTAGTTAGGCGTAACAGTTAAAGGGACTGGGGAGAGGAGCTCACTAAACCCATCTTCAACGAGCTCGAGAAGTACCAGGTATGTGTTCCTTAGCTTGCCATTAAAGTAAAAGGAATGGGGTGATGCCCCCCTCACAATATGTAGGGAGCGGCAGAAATATGAGGTAGGTATTCCTTAGATAGCGATAGCATATCATAGCGTATCATACGTTTGTATACAGGCTTGCTGTAAGGTAGCCTGCCGTGACCGTTTAACGAACTGATTGTAGGTATTAGTATAAATACACGCAATGTGTGAATGTTTAAACCTCCAGTGCTATGGTTTGCATAGGCCGTTTCAGGTGGGTAGTCCAGTTTTTTTTATTTTTGTGTTTGTGGTATGCTTTTTTCAGTTAGCTGATTGTTGGGTATTTGGTCAATTGCCGTAAACAGAGGACCTCGTAGTTGTAAGAAGAGTTATCTTCCACTGATGCAAATGGAGTTTCTCTTTGTTTATAAATGGACAGGAAACTGTATGTGTTTGCACAGTAATGAAGACACTAAACACTCGGTTATTATAAGATAAAAAAATTACCGTATTCCCGTGGTGCAATATTGCATCGCAATACTGTTATACAAGAATACTCATTTTTATTAAGAAACACGTTTTATTCTTTGCTTGAATTAATCGCGAACATATCTACACATTAACGGCATATGGTATTTGAAATAAGACACAAGACTCATTTTAGGGTGTACTATAAAGCCAGCAATATGCCTGGCCGGTTTTCAATTTTCATAACTAAAATTGCTTAAAGAAAGCTGTCCGGTATCCGACGTCACGTATTGTGTGTCGTTTGACGTGTGTCGTGTGTCGTTAACACTTAGCTTTAAACGACATCTCCGTCATCGCTACGCGGACCTGTTTCTCTTATATTTATAAAGTAAAAACTTTAAAAAAATCTACTCTGAAACCACAAGGCCGAGCAATTTGGTATTTATTATATAAGATCATATGGTGGTACTCCACAAAGTTTGTTCAAATCGTTCCCATAGGGTCAAACTGGGTCCCGTCCTGGGGACAACTCCTTAAAATTACTTATATGAATGCAGTGAACACTTTTAAAGTACAAAGTTTGATCAAATTATTCCCCTGTGATCAAAACTGTGGACACCCAGGCTGCAACATGGTTCAAAGACTCATTAAAAAAACATAATTTACAGATCTTATCAGAAACCACAAATTCCAGGGATTTGTTATTTTGTATGTAACACCATGTACAGGTCTTCTCCCAAATTTATTCGAATCTTTATTGTATGATCAAATTCTTACACACCCTGTGAGTAAGTTGTTTTTCTTAATGTACATTTTGAAAACTAAAAAACAAAATCACGCTAGTGTCATAGTGTGAATTCAGGTTAACGATTTATCGCCGACATGGTCCTCTTGTCTCACTAATTATTATTTTTTCGGTAAATGCTATGTGAAATAGGGATAGTATGTTGTACAGTTTTCAAACCAACAGCAGTGCAATTATACATATTTTTTAATAATAGATGACGCCGGAAGAGACTGAAAAACGTCAACATAAGAAGGAGCTCAATCGGTTTGCGGCCCGGAAGTGTCGCAATCAGAGAAAACTGCAACATGAAAGTGTGAAAACTGTAAGTGGTATTAAGTACACCATCCGCTATAGTTAAACTCGAGCGTCAAGGTTATAACCTCACTTATTCTCGTACGTTGGTATTCAACATGATTTATTACAATTGTGTTGCTGATCCTATATAGTGTAAGTCTTCGTGCAACGATTATCGTTTTAGATTCCCACAAAGGGAACGTTCCCAGGACATGGACGCGAAAGTGTCTCTTAGATACTCTGGCCTTCCATGATTTTAATTTTAAATGAATCTCTTAACATTAAATGTATGGTTTGTCATACAAATTCGCCTCCATATAAGTGTGTTCTGTTGTTTTCTTATTTCATTCAAAGGAAAACAATGTAGCCCAATTTTCAACTGCACTGTATATTTTATGGTTATATATTCAAAGGCGAAGGGATATCGAATTGGCATTGTCCGTCCGTCCATCAGTTCGTCCGTGTGTCATCAAATGTTAGGGCTTTATCTCAGAAACTATATACGATTTCAACATGGAAGTATATAAATCAATGTAGAGAAGTGTCATGCGCAAGAACCATAATCCTACATGTTCTTAAATAAAAGTTATTGCCCTTTGTTCTTTTTGTATAATGTATTTTTTTCAGGGCTATATCTCATATAATAAACAAGATTTTAACATGCAACTTCATGGATGTATAACTATTAATGAGAAGTGCCATGCACAAGAACCATAACCATAAACTTTCTTAAATAAGAGCTATTGCCCTTTGTTTCTTTTAGTTCTGCACCCATCCAAAAGCACACTTTTTATTGGACGAGGGATATAAATTCAACGAATTCGCTCGTTTTATATTACAGGTGCAAGCTGAGCTCGAACTTCGGAATTTTACTTTGAAAAAAAAAGTGGAAGATTTAGAAAAAGAGAAAAAGAGTTTGATCAAACGTCTTATGGAACAACAAATAGTCGCAGTCTCCACGCACACGCCAACTGATGATGAAGACCTCATGGCGGAACATGATTTGGCGTGCATGTATCCAACAGATCAGTCATCGACCTCCTCTGGTATTTTCCATCAAAACTGTCCTCACCGACGCTTCTCGGAGGAAAATGTCCGCCCGCCACCACCACCATATCCATACTTACCAAGAAGATACAGTGCGGAGGTGCTCACGTACCAGTCAAATGAAGATCGCCATTGTTTCACCCAGTCAACATATCCATTATCAGGGAATCATCATTTTGTCATGCCGATTAACCCTTTTGACGTGAACGGCCAGTGCCATGTTGGATATCCTCATGGGGTACCTGCTTTTGGTTGCCCGGAGACTGAAATGTCCTCTGTACAGGCACAACAAACCACATTGAAGGATGCTCTACAGATCACGTGTGAACTATTTGACATTCCGGATTCGCATAATTGCGCTGCGGGCGACCTAGCGCCTACAGACGGCAAGCAAGACTTACATAACTATCACTATGAAGACGACCTACCGGATTTTCTCGATGAGGAATTTGACTATACTTTTAATTGTGATGCACAACGCGTTTCACCTTGCTCTTCTGGCTTAAAGTGTCAATCAACCGGAATGGAAGATCAGACCACAATTTACAAAGAAACGCGAGACAAAGAAGGAGAGACGCACGAGGACCTTTTCGAGGTGTACTTCCGCCCCCTACACGTGAATGTAGGATGCGAAGACGAAGCGACCGTTCCTGGCTGTAATACGACCTGCGTCACATCTGCCTCACCCTCACTTTATTAAACACATTGAATGCATTATGGTATATACTTAAAATGTCTCTAATAATTTCACCGATTACTATCAGTGTATCTAGTAGTTTGGCTGCGTTATTGGTATTTACAAATCAAGATCACATCATGTTTACAGTCTAAGAACAAACATGAATTATAGTCAATTTGGCTAATTATTTGTAGGCGTTTTTTTTTTCCTTAACAATAGTGATGTTCCAAACTTATACTTTTGGAAACGTGCATCGTTTTCTAGTTCAATTTCATTTCCATTCCAAATTCAAATACGTATTCCCTTTGACGTTCCATCAAAATTTGACTTTCTATTTTATATTTTCTTATTTTCATTGTGTAATTTTCTGGTTCATCATGTACTTTGTACCAACTGTATTCATCTGTATGTCATGTTTGCTATTTTTGTCCATTTCGAATCATATATTAGCAATATATTCTGTACATTATGTTCACACTTTATATACCTAGGTATGTTCTATTGCTATATGTATATCGACATGTAATCGGAGATATATTGTATAATGTATTTTCGTAGATTAGATGGTATAAAGGTAATACTACATGTATATAGTTTGTGACTATAAAGGTTTCACATGTTCCATAGTGTGTGAAGCATGTATGCCTTTGTTGTACAATATAACTCAGGACCAATATTATTTTGATGCAAAACTCACCATGGACACATAGTATGTTTGTTTCATTCCATTATTGAATAAGGAGGGCATGATTTGATTTTCATAGGGCGTTGTTTCTATTAATGAATGTTGTTTCATTTTAAAATATGAATGTTTAGTTGAAAATTTTCATTTTCACTTCCTTGTATACCTGTTTTGTTTAGTTGTTTATTCTCGACTTGATCCATATTATACAGAATTATGTAATATTTTTCGGTTATCATGTATTGTTAAAGCGGGACTGTACGATTTTGTCAAATATTTATGATTTTTTATAAAATGTGTTAAAAATTAGTATACATATATTTCATTATAAATTAAAATAAAAGTCAAGAAGAACATGTGTCGAAAAATGCGAAATAAGCCAGATATTTAAATCTGAAATTGAAAATGGCTTCCAGCCAAATTCGCCAGCATATATATAATGCATGTACAATGTGAATCTAAATTAAGTTTTAGTGCAGATTCGTTTATACGACACAAAGACACAATTTTATTTCCTTACAAATACGAGTAAAAGTGTCGGCATCGGCTTTAACCAGCGCTAACTTGTCTTTGCTGAATTTTATGAAATTCGTCTTCAATGTATAATTTGTATTGCCTATTTTGTGTCATCGTAACATAATTTTATCAATATATTAAAATTTAACACATATAAAAATCGTACAGTCCCGCTTTAACGAATGGCTTGCAAAACATGGTCATCTATTGACGCGTATTTGGTTCACCTCATGGCTGCATGAACTTATGTTGTAGGACTTTAATGCAACCTTTTTACACAAGGTTTTGAAAAAGCGTCATTTAATATAATTAGCGCACTAAATAAGCTCATTATTTGAACTAAACAGTTTACAGAAATATTCCGTAGATATGATTTCTGTTTTCTGCGGTATGGTTACTAGGTGTCATATAAATTGCTTCTTTCTTCTATATAAGGTTTGAAATGTTTGATGTCAATTTTCATCATGATCAACCTTCTTTTTAATATATCCTAATAAATGGTTTGAAAGGTAAAACTATGACCGTTCGAAACAAATGTTTAGCATTAACACGTTATGTTATGCTAAGCGTCTAGAAAAAGGCCTTGGCAAACAGCGTAGACCCAGATGAGACGCCGCATGATGCGGCGTCTCATCAGGGTCTGCGCTGTTTTCTTAAAGGAATTTCTGTAAGAAATATTCTAAATATAGAAA